>OY992896.1:45806902-45816902 GCA_963921405.1 Cepaea hortensis
TAGTAGTCGTAGTAGTAGTAGTTGTTGTTGTTGTTATACATCTGTTACTTTAGCTCCCATTGTTCCAAGCTGTTACACATTTACTTCTTACCACAAAAATAAAAATAAGAAATAATTTAAAGTAACAACTTTGTTTGGTATACAGTGAGGCAAACTAATTACTTTCTGTTCCTGGACAAGTTACAAGAACTCTATTGACACGAGGCCGTCAGTTTCTCCCTGTTTTGTTCACACAATTTGAGACATAAACCTGAATGTACTTAAAGAAAGCAGCTGTCGGGTTAAGATGTTGGTATCTTCTTTTAATTTGGCAGGTAATGGAGTCGGTGCTTTCTCTGTTCTTCGTGTGTAGAGAACTCGTTCAGCAAATGTTTACCTGTGGTTTTCTCGTGTCAAACATTGATTGATCCCAGCTTCTATTTAACGAAACAGTCGGTTTAATATAGGAAACTAAGAAGCAAATGTGCTGGCTGAGCTGCTAATAGAAAAAACCTGCTTGTGCTAGTCTGCAAATGTGCGTGCTTTTCGTCATAAAATAGTGATCCATGCAGGCTAGAGAACGATCATCTGTGGTGGGTTCAATGTGGAAGTTATGCTGATGGCGGTAGTTGTAGTAGTAGCAGATGCTGTAGTAGCATTGGCAGCAGCAGTAGTACTAGAAGCAGCTGCAGCCAAAACAACAGCAGTACATATGCTTATTATAACAGTATTAAAATAAATAGTAGAATTGGTAAAGTATTGTCTCGAATGGTAAGAAAATGATTTCTTAGGGAGGATACTGAGCCCATCCTGATGTCTGGGAGCGAATCACTGGCAATTAGCAAACTAGTGAGGAATTATATGGAGGCTGTCGTGATATGGTTCCATAGAAGAATGATAAAAACACCGTGGACGGATAGAAAAGGCAGTGAAGATATCTTGAAAGAAGCTACCTCAAAATGAGAAATGGTTACTGGCATCAGGAGATATCCCCCACAGTCTTGGGGGATGTCATCAGAAGACGAAAGCAGGAGTATGTCATCAAAACCGGAGGGGTGGGGGGGGGGGCAGGGGGAGCCAAGAGGGAATATACTGGACAGTCTGACATCGTGGCATGGAGGAACATTAGTATCAGAAATGATTGGCAACATACTTGTCATGGGGGATGTGGGCAGACATGATCAACGAAGTCACATCGGTACAGTTGCTATAAGACAAGGTGTCAGATGCAGTAATGACTGTAGCATCAGTAATAGCTGTAGTGTTATTAGTATTAGCAGTAGTAGTTATTGTTTTTGTTGTTGTTGTAGCTGTATTTGTTATAGTGGTAGTAGTAGTAGTAGTAGTAGTATTAGTAGTAGTAGTAGTAGTAGTAGTAGTAGTAGTAGTAGTAGTAGTAGTAGTAGTAGTAGTAGTAGTAGTAGTAGTAGTAGTAATAGTAGTAGTAGTTGTAGTAGTTGTAGTAGTAGTAGTAGTAGTAGTAGTAGTAGTAGTAGTAGTAGCAGCAGCAGCAGCAGCAGCAGCAGTAGTAGTAGTAGTAGTAGTAGTAGTAGTAGTAGTAGTAGTAGTAGTAGTAGTAGTAGTAGTTGCTGTAGTAGTAGTAGTAGTAGTAGTAGTAGTAGTAGTAGTAGTAGTAGTAGTAGTAGTAGTAGTAGTAGTAGTAGTAGTAGTAGTAGTAGTAGTAGTAGTAGTAGTAGTAGTAGTAGTAGTCTCTCATCTCATCATGTTCCTCTTGTACCTTGCGGGGTCAAGGTGATGTATAAACAGTGGGAGAGTGCCCGCTTATGGGCTTCATGTGTCGATATTCCCTTGGACTCTGTTATTCACTGTTTCCATCGTTTACGTGGTCGGCCTTTTCCTCTGCTTCCCTCTGGTCTGTACGTCATGGTTTGTTGTGATATACTGTTAGTTGTTAACCTACTTGTATGGCCAAACCATTTGAATTGCTACCTTCTAATAAAATCTAGTGCAGCTATAACCCCAACTTTAGTCCTGGCTTCTTCATTTCTGATCTTATCTCTTCTTAATACATTGAGTATTCTTCTCAGGAATCTCATTTCTGTTGTTGTGATTTTTCTTTTCTCCTTTTCTGTCATGTCCAGGTATGGCATTGGTCACATAGAGTTGGTAGGAAAATTGTGTTTCAAAGTGCTTTCTTAGTAGTTATTGATACATGTTTGCTCTTTAGTTTTGGCGCCATTTGTCCTATGAGTTGGTTTGCCTTATTGGATCTATTTTCGATCTCGTCTTCTGATTTGCCATTTGAATACATTATACTTCCTAGGTACTTGAAACTCTTTACTTGTTTCAAGTGATGTTCGTGTAGGTGAATTGTTGTTGTTTTTCCTTCTTTAGTTACATTCATTACCGCTGTTTTACTTGTGCTAATTTTCATGTTATGTTCCCTACACATTTCGTTTAGACTATTCATGTGGTCTTTTAATTCAGCTCGAGATATTGCTATTAGTGCTTGGTCGACCGCAAACAGGAGTTCTCTAATGGTTAGATTTGCAGATGGTTTTCCTTCCGTGTTCTCGTCATGCGGTGTTCTTGTGGTCTCTGTTTGGCTGGTTTCTTTACATATGTTGTCTATATATGTTATGAACAAGAGATGGGACAGGACACGACCTTGTCGTACTCGGGATCTTATGGTGAAGGGTTCTGAGTGTCCTCCAGTTGCTCTCACTATGTATTCACTGTTATTGTTTAAGCTTCAACACAGGTGTGTTAGATGTGTACTCACTCCATATTGTTTAAGGTTTTCTAACAGCTTGTTTCTATCTACTCTATCAAATGCCTTTTCTTGGTCGAAAAAGGCTAAGTAGAGTGTTTCATTAAATTCAATTGATATTTCTATAAGTTGCTTAAGTGCAAAAATGGATCTGTATATTCTTTGTTTTTTTTCCCCGTAAATCCAAGTTGTGTTTCGCTTAGCTTGGGTTCTATAGTAGTTCGTAATCTTTTCTCAAGAATTTTGCAAAATATTTTCCCAGTATGACTCAAAAGGGAAATGCCTCTGTATTGTGTAGTCTTTTTTTTTTTTTTTTTTTTTTGCTGCCTTTATTTTTCCAAATTGGGATAATTATGGCGTTTCCCCAGTCTCGTGGTGTCTGTTGTTCTACCCAAACATGGTTGAATAGTCTATGTAGCTATGCTGTTCCTACTTCTTTTGCTGCTTTAATTAGTTCATTTGGTATTTCATCTTGTCCTGGTGATTTGTTCAATGGGGCTAATCTGACGTCTTCTATAATTTCTTCTTTAAGTAGTCTGGTTCTAGTTCTTCGGTGGCATCTGTGTCGGTTTCTTGAATTTCTGTGACATCTGATGGAAAGTTGAGAAGTTGTTCGAAGTACAGTTTCCATCTTATTAGGGTTTGTTTCGCTGTCAATTATTTCAGTTAGGTCTGGTTCTCATTGCACTTATCTTTTTGTAGAAGTTTCTAGTTGCCTCCTTGTAGTTTTTATGTAGGGTTTCTCCATACTCCTCCCAGTCTTTTTGTTCTTCTCCCTTTAAGTAGTAGTAGCAGCAGCAGCAGCGGCAGCGGCGGCGGCGGTGGCAGCAGCATTTATTGTTGTAGTTACTGATGATGCTGCGTTTGTTGTTGCTCTTGAGGTAGCACTAACAATCGTTGCGGTAGTGAAATAATAACATCACAGCAGAAGTAGCAGCAGCACCAGCATATATATAATCGGAGATCAAATTCACAAAATCCTGCACTACGACTACCGCAAAACTTCATCACCCTCACTTCCTCTCATAACATTATTTTATTACCCATTCGTCCACGGAACTCTCCTATCTCCAAGCTTTCGCCATACTCTTCAAGCCGAAATGATGCTGCATAAAGCGATCGCGTAATCAAATAATGTTGCCAAACAAAAGAAGCGTGTCCTTGCTCATTGACACAAAAATCTGACGCGGGAACTGAACTTAGAGTTAGGGAATAGGGGAAATTACATTACTCAACGCCCGTTTTCACTTAGGGGAATGATAATAGCATTTGAATTACAACGGATGAGAAAAATAAGAGGAAGGGGATGGCTTTGGAATCCAGAGGGGAAAAAATTAAATGAATAATTCATTGGAGAACGTCGAGAAACGACGAAAGCGTGGAACTGAGGAAATTAGGAGAAAATAAAATACGAAGAAAATGCAAAAGAAATATAGTCTCTTTAATTACTGAGAAAATGGATTGAAGAACGGAGAATTGATAATTAAAATGCACTATGGGAAAGTGGTTATTTTTTTTACTTGGACTGCCAGAGTTACTAAGAATGACTGACTGAAGGAGGCTAATGAGAGTGGAACATGGTATACAGCTATAGGAATGAGACAAGTATCTCAGTAGTCGGAGTGGGTACGCATGATGGCAAGGGACACTGGTAATCATCATCATCCAGAGCCTTGCAGGATGGTGTGGCATGTCATGCTTCTCCACAACCTGCGATCTCCGACGTCATGGATCAATTGGTGTGTCGACTCCCTTCTGTGCCATGACACAAGACTCAAGAATTGTCTCACGCTGTTTTCCTCTATCTCTCTTTCCGCAAATCTTTCTGGTTGTCGCATGTTCCATTTTTAGTCTTCTCATAATGAGGCCAAAAAATAAAGACTGCTTATGTCTATTGTTTGTGATAAATTGTCTTTGCGACTTATTTTCCCTAAAATGTACAGATTGCTCATTTTGGCTGTCCAATTAGAATTAGTAGTAGTAGTAGTAGTAGTAGTAGTAGTAGTAGTAGTAGTAGTAGTAGTAGTAGTAGTAGTAGTAGTAGTAGTTGTTGTTGTTGTTGTTGTTGTAGCAGTAGTAGTAATAGTAGTAGTAGTGTAGAAGTAATTGTTGTTGTAGTAGCAGTAGTAGTAATTATTGTAGTAGTAGTTGTTGTTATTGTAACAGCAGCAGCAGTAGAAGTAGTAGTAGTAGCAGCAGCAGTAATAGTAGTAATAGCAGTAGTAGTAGTAGTAGTAGTAGTAGTAGTAGTAGTAGTAGTAGTAGTAGTAGTAGTAGTAGTAGTAGTAGTAGTAGTAGTAGTAGTAGTAGTAGTAGTAGTAGTACCAGTGGCAGTTGTAGCAGCAGCAATAGTATGTGTTGAAGTAGCAGCAGTTGCAGTAGTAGTAGTAGTAGTAGTAGTAGTAGTAGTAGTAGTAGTAGTAGTAGTAGTAGTAGTAGTAGTAGTAGTAGTAGTAGTAGTAGTAGTAGTAGTAGTACCAGTGGCAGTTGTAGCAGCAGCAATAGTATGTGTTGAAGTAGCAGCAGCTGCAGTAGTAGTAGTAGTAGTAGTAGTAGTAGTAGTAGTAGTAGTAGTAGTAGTAGTAGTAGTAGCAGCAGCAGCAGCAGCAGCAGCAGCAGTAGTAGTAGTAGTAGTAGTAGTAGTAGTAGTAGTAGTAGTAGTAGTAGTAGTAGTAGTAGTAGTAGTAGTAGTAGTAGTAGTAGTAGTAGTAGTAGTAGTAGTAGTAGTAGTAGTAGTAGTAGTAGTAGTAGTAGTAGTAGTAGTAGTAGTAGTAGTAGTAGTAGTAGTAGTAGTAGTAGTAGTAGTAGTAGTAGTAGTAGTAGTAGTAGTAGTAGTAGTAGTAGTAGTAGTAGTAGTAGTAGTAGTAGTAGTAGTAGTAGTGGCATTCATTGTTGTAGTTACTGATGATGCTGCGTTTGTTGTTGCTCTTGAGGTAGCACTAACAATCGTTGCGATAGTGAAATAATAACATCACAACAGAAGTAGCAGCAGCATCAGCATAAATATTCGGATATCAAATTCACAAAATCCTGCACTACGACTACAGCAAAATGTCATCACCCTCATGTCTTCTCAGAACATTATTACCCACTTCCTCTCAGAAAATTTTTACCCACTTCCACTCAGAACATTATTACCCACCTCCTCTCAGAAAATTATTACCCACTTCCTCTCAGAACATTATTACCCACTTCCTCTCAGAAAATTATTACCCACTTCCTCTCAGAACATTATTACCCATCTCCTCTCAGAAAATTATTACCCACTTCCTCTCAGAACATAATAACCCACTTCCTCTCAGAACATAATTACCCACTTCCTCTCAGAACATAATTACCCAGTCGTTCACGGAACTCTCAGCTTCCAGGATACTCTTCTACCGGAACAATGATGCTGCGTATAGCGATCGCGTAATCAAATAATGTTGCCAAACAAAAGAAGCGTGTCCTTGCTCATTGACACAAAAATCTGACGCGGGAACTGAACTTAAGAGTTAGGGACTAGGGGAAATTACATTACTCAACGCCCGTTTTCGCTTAGGGGAATGATAATAGCATTTGAATTACAACGGAGGAGAAAGAAAGAGGATGGCTAAGACTTTGGAATCCAGAGGAAAGGGGGGGGGGGGGATTAAATGAATAATTCTTTGGCGGATGTCGACAAACGACGAAAGCGTGGAACTGAGGAAATTAGGAGAAATTAAAATACGAAGAAAATTGCCAGAGAAGTATAGAGGCTTTAATTACTGAGAAAATAGACTGAAGAACGGAGACGTGATAATTAAAATGCACTATGGGAAAGTGGTTTTTTACTTGGACTGCCAGAGTTACTAAGAATGACTGACTGAAGGAGGCTAATGAGAGTGGAACGTGGTATACAGCTATAGGGATGAGACAAATAATGCCATATGTGCATACCAGGGGAAGTCAATAAGTAAGTCACACATAGCTGTAGAAAAATAACTCAATATGATAACAACTTGAAACCAGTTAATTTTATATATACATTGTCCCTTTATTTCTCAAAATAATTTCCACCAACATTGATGCACTTATCCCATCGTTTTATCAGTCCTCCCAAACCTGCTGCATAGACCTGCGTGCTCTGTTTTCTAAACCACGTTTTCACTTCACATTCAACTTCGGTGTCATTCGCGAAATGTCTCCCGCCAAGGTGGTTTTCGGTGGACCACAAAGGTGGAACTCGCTAGGAGCAAAGACGGAGCTGTAAGCTGTAAAGCTGTATGCTGTATGCTGAACCATGTGAGAACCCTTTTGCAGATGCTAGAAAGTCTAACGTTACTCGCCTGTCACTTCTAATCATCTCCTCCACCCGCTGCACGGATGCTTCTGTTGCAATCTCAACAGGACGACCAGATCGGATTTCATCAACAATTTTAGAGCGTCCTTGCGAAAAATTTTCTACCCAGCTATGCACCGCTTTACGGGACAAACATTTGTTAGCATAAACAGGAAGCATTTCCTTATGAATATCCTTTGCAGGCAGTCCTTTTGCCCACAAAAAAAAAAACGCACAAAAGCACGTTGCTCTTTGGTTGTACACTCCGTAAGTACAGTCGCCATTTTGTTTATGCGCTGGGCATGCGCATGAGACACCTAGCACCACCTGATTAACGGGAATATAAAGTTCGATGTTGCTGTCACCTAATGACACCTGTAGAAAACACCAACAACATTTACCTGCCATCCTACAGAACTGTGTGACTTACTTATTGACTTGCCCGCATATAATGCGAAGAGAGGCGTATGAGAACATCGTGACCAGCTAGATAAGAATTGTGGAGGAAAAAAAAGAGGCAGATGATTTATGGACTGCATGAAGGAATATCATCAGAAGAAGATAGTCCACGTTCTTTGGGCGTGTCATGAGAAGGCGATAGCTGTAGTATGTCATCGCAACGGGAGAATTGGAAAGGAAGAGATGTATGGGGAGACCTCTACATTATATACAACTGTAAGATTGCAATTCTCTCGGAGGCTCCTGTGGGTCATCTAGGGAAGCAAAGAATAATACCACCTAACATACATGTCGTTAAAGGTTCTAACAGGGATTGTCGCGGGACTGGTTGTGCCATCCCGTAGAAAACTATAGCTGCAAAATTCAACCAACCATGGGCAAGTTTACAGATAAGGAAAGAAAATAAATCAACCAACCATGGATTAGTTTACAGATAAGGAAAGGAGAATAACTCAACCAACCATGGAGAATCTTACAGATAAGGAAAGAAAATAAATCAACAAACCATGGATTAGGTTACAGATAAGGAAAGACACTAAATCAACCAACCATGGACACGTTTACAGACAAGGAAAGAGCATTTTTAGTCTTCTCATAATGAGGCCACAAAATAACGACTGCTTCTTTCTGTTTGTGATAAGTTGTCTTTGCGACTTTACTTCCCTAAAATGTCCAGATTGCTAATTTTGGCTGTCCAATTAATTTTCAGTATTCTTCTAGTTTAGTTTAGTCGTTGGATCAACATCACGGCACACGGTTTAATCCATAAGTGCTAAGTTTTCCTCCTAACTCAAACCTGAGTCTGGAGAAACTCAGCTCAATGCACGAACTCCGTTGCATCGGCGAGGATCCTGAAATACTTTGGGTAGCTTTTTAACTCGAAATTTGCCCGGGCAGCGCCGTTAGGCTACTCTTTTCCGATTTCCAACTGCCAAGGGATTTTTTACGTGCGCAACAATACACACAGGCGTCCGATCTCACTACCCAGAGACCAGGGGAAGTTTTATTACTGGAAGTCCAGGTGAATTTTTTAAATAAATCCCGGTCCTCACCGGGGCCTGAACCCGGGACCTCCAGCACTCGAGGCGGGCACCATACCTCGAGACCACTCAACCCCCCCCCCCCCTCCCCCAGTATTCTTCTACGAGGGGGCTTCAAATGAAAGCCTTAATTGTTATTATTTTGCTTTTTATTTGTGAATTTATTATTAAAAAGTAAAGAACACATTTATAATTCTGATCTTAACGCAAGCCTCCAGCGCCGATAACATGCTTGCATTCCTGTAGAAAGCAATTCTCTTGATCGTATGTGTAACCACTCTGGTGTAACTACTCGTTGTGCCTGACCCGGTAGTGAACAGTCTGTAATAGAAGTCAAGCCGTTTTTGAAACTTCCTACTCCACTCATACACTTGCTGGACTGGCAGGCATGCCATCGCCATACTGGACCTTCATTCGCTGATGAATTTATATAGGTTTCACTGATCAAGCAACGTATAACAGAACGATAATCCTCTTTAGTGCATGTCAAAAGTGGGCAGCCATCTTTAAACTATCCTTATGACGACATCGTGTTCATCTGCACCGTTAAGTCACGTGCTTAACATTCTTGACATCCTTAACAACAATATTGACGTGTTACATGTTGTAATTTCAATCACACTTTTAAGGCTTTCATTTCAAGCCTCTATAGACCACATCTCTAAGGCTTCTAACAAATTTTTCATCTGTTTACTATTCCTCAGCCAGCGTCTGCAGCCTACCTTTTCCAGACGTATTGGTTACCCATTCCTCTGGATCAAACAAGGCAAGGCCGAGAGAGGGAACATGTCGTTTGGGCACCACATGTTTCTCTGAAGCTCTGCCCAGGTATTGTGATGGAATTTTGGCCAAATTCCAACTCACATACTTTGGTTTGTCAAGACTGTAAGGTGCCACTCATTCACTATTGTTCAGGATTAGCAGCCGTATGTTAAAACTGGTTCTATGTAACATGCAAACACTCTTTTTCTAACTTCCAAGGACAGTGACTTATTGCACAAAATGTTCTTCATATGATAGAATGCAGTTTTTGCTTGTCCTACTCTGTTCTTTATCTCAGTGATGCATCTTCCATCCGGTGTTATCAAGGTGCCTAGATATCTGAATTTCTGCACTTGCCCCAAAGTAACGTCTTGTATTTTAATTGCACATTTAGGCACAATCTGCTTCTTTGATATCACCTTGGTTTCTTTCTTTCTATTATTCAAGCTAAGGCCCATTTTTTTACTTTCTAACACCATCGTGTGTATCATTTTCTGTAGATCCTTCTGACTTGTTGCTATCAAGACGGCGTCATCAGAATAACGTAAGTTATTTATTTAAGTTCACCAACCAGGATCCCTGAAATATATTCTGTATATCTCATTATGTGCTCACTGTGCAATGATATTAAATTGGGACACATTACACAACCTTGTCTGCGGTCCTTATTTATACATGTAAATACTCCTACCAGGTTGTTTATTCTTATGGCCACTGTTTGTTGCCAAT
>OY992896.1:45819402-45826902 GCA_963921405.1 Cepaea hortensis
AAAACCAGTTGAGGTAAACAAGTTGGAGGAGTCGACCAAAAATTCTGAAGTGTTAAAGATCGGCGCAGTATTCCGAGTTGTGTTAATTGAAAGAGACTATAGTGTCAAAGTTTTGATAATGTATCGGCGGACATAGATCCAGTCTGTGATTGCATAGTCTCAATCATCAACCGGAATAGGCATATGGTATTCTATTAATCATATCTAACTTAGAGTATGATTAGGAATAGAGTACAGTACTGTGCGGTGATAGAATGTATTATAGGTGCGGTTATAGAATGTTCTATAAGTGCGGTGCTAGAAAGTATTATAGGAGCGTCGGCACTAGTGTCCTATTGTATGGCTTTAACTAGCTTGTGTGATATATCATTTTATTCAGGGAGTTGAGGACAATGTAGTGGGATAATAATTAGAGAGATTGAGGATGGTTGGGGGGGGGGGAGGGAAGGGAATGTGAAAAGGTAGGATCTTCCAGTAGGGCATCTGCTGGGTTTCTACCCGTTCCTTTATTCTTTCCTGGTGTTGCCGTGTATCAGACCAATGTGATGAGCTATTTGGCCGTATGACAGAGATCGGATCTCTGTTATAGATTTGAGAGCTGCTATTGGCCTACACTCACCTAATTACGGTCAGGATTGAGTTGCTCTCACCGTGATGTTCTCTACTCAACAGGTTCCACTTGAGTGTGCGATGATTTATTACGAAGAAGCAGTTTCAAAGTTTTATACAATGATGGCTCACGGAATGAAGACAGAGGTTACTGAGAGGCTTTTACACGGGGCTCAGAACCTAGTTGGTCTGCAGAAACCTGGCTTCTGCTGAGCCGGACTTGATGAACATAAGTGTTGTGTCTACTGAGAGATAAGCTTCATCACCAAAGATTCATAACTCATATACAAAGGACATATATATATATATATATATATATATATATATATATATATATATATATATATATATATATATATATATATATATATATATATACTAGCTGACCCTGCCCGGCTTCGCCCAGACCCTGGTGGGGAGCATCTCATTTAATTCATATAAGTAGTCATATAAGTTCCCGTTCCCGTTACCGACTATCTGTCTGTCTTGGGTAAATGGAGGAGGGAGGAGGAAGAGGGAGATGGAGGAGGGAGGAAGAAAGAGGTAGGGGGAGGAGGAGGTAAAGGGAGGAGGAGGAGGAAGGAAAGGGAGGAGGAGGGAGGAGGAGGAGGGAGGAGAAGGAGGGAGGATGAGGGAGGAGGAGGGAGCAGGAGGAGGAGAGGGAGGAGGAGAAAGAGGGAGGAGGAGGAATGTGAAGGGAGGAGGAGGTAGAGGGAGGAGGAGGGAGGAGGAGGAGGGAGAAGGAGGGGGAGGAGTAGGAGGGAAGAGGAGGTAGAGGGATGAGGAGGAGGAGGGAGGAGGAGAGAAGAAGAGGAGGGAGGAGGAGGAGGGAGGAGGAGGGAGGAGGAGAGGGAGAAGGAGGGAGATAGAGGAGAAGGGAGGAGGAGGGAGGAGGAGGGAGGAGGGAGGAGGTAGAGGGAGGAGGAGGAGGGAGGAGGAGGAAGGAGGAGGGGGAGGAGGAAGGAGGAGGAGGGAGATAGAGGGAGAAGGAAGAGGGAGGAGGGAGAGGGAGGAGGAAGTGGAGGAGGGTGGAGGGAGGAGGTAGAGGGAGGAGGTAGAGGGAGGAGGAAGAGGAGGGAGAGGGAGGAAGAGGGAGGAGGAGGAAGCGGGAGGAGGAGGATGGAGGAGGGAGAGGGAGGAGGAGGAAGGAGGAGGAGGGAGGAGAAGGAGGGAGGATGAGGGAGGAGGAGGGAGCAGGTGGAGGAGAGGGAGGAGGAGAAAGAGGGAGGAGGAGGAATGTGAAGGGAGGAGGAGGTAGAGGGAGGAGGAGGGAGAAGGAGGGGGAGGAGTAGGAGGGAAGAGGAGGTAGAGGGAGGAGGAGGAGGAGGGAGGAGGAGGGAGGAGGAGAGAAGAAGAGGAGGGAGGAGGAGGAGGGAGGAGGAGGAGGAGGGAGGAGGAGAGGGAGAAGGAGGGAGATAGAGGAGAAGGGAGGAGGAGGGAGGAGGTAGAGGGAAGAGGAGGAGGGAGGAGGAGGAAGGAGGAGGGGGAGGAGGAAGGAGGAGGAGGGAGGAAGAGGGAGAAGGAAGAGGGAGGAGGGAGAGGGAGGAGGAAGTGGAGGAGGGTGGAGGGAGGAGGTAGAGGGAGGAGGTAGAGGGAGGAGGAAGAGGAGGGAGAGGGAGGAAGAGGGAGGAGGAGGAAGCGGGAGGAGGAGGATGGAGGAGGGAGAGGGAGGAGGAGGAAGGAGGAGGAGGGAGGAGGCAGAGGGAGAAGGAGGAAGGAGGAGGAGGAAGGAGGGAAAGGAAGGAGGGAGGAGGAGGAGGGAGGAGGTAGAGGGAGGAGGAGGGAGGAGGAAAGAGGTAGGGGGAGGAGGAGGTAGAGGGAGGAGGAGGAGGAAGGAAGAGGGAGGAGGGAGAGGGAGGAGGAAGAGGAGGAGGGTGGAGGGAGGAGGTAGAGGGAGGAGGTAGAGGGAGGAGGAAGAGGAGGGAGAGGGAGGAAGAGGGAGGAGGAAGAAGCGGGAGGAGGAGGAGGGAGGAGGAGGGGAGAGGAGGAGGGAGGAGGCAGAGGGAGAAGAAGGAAGGAGGAGGAGGAAGGAGGGAGAGGAAGGAGGGAGAATGAGGAGGGGAGGAAGGAAAGGGAGGTGGAAGAGGAGGAGGAGGAGGGAGGAAGAAAGAGGTAGGGGGAGGAGGAGGTAAAGGGAGGAGGAGGAGGAAGGAAAGGGAGGAGGAAGAGGAGGAGAAGGGAGGAGGGAGGAGGAGGAGGTAGAGGGAGGGGGAGGGAGGAGGGAGGAAGAAAGAGGTAGGGGGAGGAGGAGGTAAAGGGAGGAGGAGGAGGAAGGAAAGGGAGGAGGAAGAGGAGGAGAAGGGAGGAGGGAGGAGGAGGAGGTAGAGGGAGGAGGAGGGAGGAGGTAGAAGGAGGAGGAAGAGGAGGAGAAGGGAGGAGGAGGGAGGAGGAGGAGGTAGGAGGAGGAGGAAGAGGGATGAGGGAGAAGAAGGGAGAAGGAGGAGGGAGGATGATTGCCGTGTGACGATTCTGTGTAGTCACGTCATTTTCTTCCCTTTCCCTAGCGTTTTGGTTCGGGGATTCTTATTTTGGGAGGGGGAGGAGGGAGGAGGAGGAAGAAAAAAAAAAATACGACAGTTGGCTGCTCTGGAATGAAAGGAAGACGTGTAGAAAATTTCATCTCAATCGGATGGGCCGTTCGCGAGCGTATAAAGGACATACATACATACATACAGAGATACATAAATACGCACATCCTAATTTATATATATATATATATATATATATATATATATATATATATATATATATATATATATATATATATATATATATATATATATATATATATATATACAGCTACCTAGAAACATTAATAGGTTGTTTGTTAAAGAGGGGGGAAATCTTATAATCAGAGACTTGTGAACAGTAGATTTTCCCAAGTGACATTTCAGTTAATTGAAAGATTCTCTGTTCAACAAACATTATTAAACAAAGTAACTTCACCGTGTTTGTTAGAGTGAAGACCAAGATCGAACAGTGTCTATCTGATGACCAGCATCCTGTTTGTTCGAGCGTTATCGGAGAAAGTCGTCACGTGGCCGGAGAAACATCATCTGGGTGAGGTTCACTGTCCGGAATACATGGTGCTGTTGTGTGCTCAGCACAGTGATGTAACTAACTTTTCTCCTGATTCACTGGTCTGATTCTACATACACATTAGAATATTCGACACACATTCTACACATTACACACACACACCTCTCACACACATACTCTTTGTTTTAATAAATTAATTGTTGTATTTATTTGTTAAGGCTAGAGTTGTTGAGTATGTTGTGTTGGGGAAGAATGAGAGGGGGCATGATCCAGGGGTGAGTGAGAGTAAGAAAGAGGTGTCTACAGACTGAGGGAGTTTTGTGGACGGATTCTGGTGGTTTCTCTAGGACAATAATATTGGGTTAATAAATTGTGGGTGTTGATTCCCCTCACTCCAGGGACGACACTAAAGTAATAAAGGATTACTACGACACTATATCATCTTGTTTCATCGTTTTTAAACACCTCGTGGTATTTCGTGTTTTCCTAAATGTTATTGTATTTATTTGTTGATCCGTGGAATGCGAGTCTTTTCGATAGTTTGTCCCAATGTCCATGTTCTGTTGATTCAGCCATCATTCTTTAGCCACTTTGCATTTATTTACTATTTCTGTATGTATTCTATTATATTTTTCTTTTGCTTCCTGTCATCCATTTCATTTTTTTTTCATTTTTTTTTTTTTTTGCAATTCTGTGTTTAGGTAGAATTATTTCTTTTAATGTCTGTTGCAATGCTTCCCGCAACATATCCCTTTATTATATTTGTTCGTTACAGTAACATTGTACCTTTCTCTAATTTCTTTGTCAGTTTTAAGTGATGCTATATCTAACTTGATGTTCTTTTGCGGTTTTCTTGATGGTTTTAAGTCTCAACCGCATCTTGTCTATGACTGGCCCATGGTCACTATGTCCATCTGCTTCTGGTCTAGATTTTGCTCCCACATGTCCTGTATGGCCGAATGGATAAGAGCGCGCGTTCTTAAACATCCGGTGTGCTAATGCCCAAGGTAAGTGGTTCAAACCCTGCATCAATCAGTTGGGCTAAAATTTTGACTTCTCGTCCTTGACTCGGGGATGTAAATTACAAGTACATCAGCAGTTGGAGTGGGTTAGCCTGATGGCGAGAGATACAGGTAATAGAGAAAGCTAATCAATACGCAAAAATCAGTCCAGTGGACTAGAAGCACATGTGTGGACTACCCTTGAGTTCAAAGCGAGCCAGTGCCAAACAAACATAGAATTCTCAAAGAACAACAAGTACTGTAAACATGTTGCTAATTGTGGCACGATACGTCTACCTTTGCTAATTATAATTGTCATGTCAAACTTTAGTTTTAGTGTGTCATGTATTAATAATTATTGTACAGTTTGCGTGCGTTTATTGTGTATATATTGTCTCTGATTGATTGATTGATTGATTTAGGAAGCGACATCACAGCATTCGGGGCATTCCCATCAGCGCACCGTCCCCATCCTCAGCAGCCAGCGAAGAGTTCCAACCCAATAGTACCAGTAGCATATATTGTCTCTGTTGTTGTCTAATATTAGCTTTGTAAATAGTGTATGCATTAAATAATGTATGACAGCCGAAAGATAAGAAGAGCAGAATTTCAGACGGGCCTGTATGCTCAATTTTTACCCTTTGAAGTTAAATTTACTTCGTTCGTTCGTTCTACAGTTTTTTTTAGAGGACTAGTATAAACTCTATTCCCTCATTACCGTGACCACCTCGAGGAGTTCACAGTCTTGTTCCTCTCACTGTGTAACTACTGCGGAGTATTCCATATACACGACTTGTTCCTGAAACTAATTTAAACGGGCGTCGAATGTCGTTAGAAACGTGTTCCAACTCGCAGTCGCAAAACGCTTTTGTTCCGAGAAGTGATACAAGGGGAGAAATGTTATTAGTTCAGTAGGGTGACTGGAAGGGCGGGGAGAAATCCCATCAATATTACATAACGCAACGGCTTTTATTGCGTGGAGTTTTCACGTCCCAGTCCTGGGAGACAGGAGCATTGATTGAAGGCAATAATTTGAAGCCTCGCTGCCGACTCTACGCTCTATAATCTTCAGCTATAAGAGCTTTTCTGAAGCTGTTTTGTCTGTTGGGAAATTGACTGTGGTAGCAAAGTGGTATGTCAGAAATAATAGAAAGCGTGTTTCATTTATCTTTTTGTCTTATCCTCCAAGCGTCTAATTTTGGTTTTTGTTCTGGGCATGGAAGAATTCTGTGTAACAATGTTTCCCAAGTAAACGCAACTTGACGCTGGGCTCTGTGAGCAGATAGAGACAATATGGCGGTTTAAATTTGCGTTGAGTTTAATGCAGTAAGCTATGGACCCTTTTACCGGCGTTAAGCCATGTACGACATGACGCTAGACCGATATTTTTTATCGATAAATCCTCGCTCAAAGCAAAATATGGTTAATATAACGCCGGCCGCCGTTACTTCTCAATAGTTTTCTTGTACCCACTTTAATTTGTAAACAGTTAGTTGTATGTCCTCTTAGAGGACGTCGCAGTCAACCCCAGCATTTGATGTTTGTTATTTACTAGGTAAATTTACGTTCAGTAGTGTGCCACTGCTTTCTAAACGACTGACGCTCATACCATGGTGTGTAAACCGGCGCAAAGGATCTGCTTCCAAATCGCATGTAGCTCTGCTTCGCACGCGGTATGCGGGATTACGAATGGCGTTCGCAACCCTTTCGTGTCAATTCTAGAGTCCACGTCAGGTTTACAAATTCACATCCATGCAGATTCAAACCCATCTCCACAAGACCAGCAGGCAGGGATCTAGCTAGTGTGTTGCCACGACTCTCAGTGACTTAATGTCAAGGATGATAAATATTGTATTTCTAAAGACGTTTCAAATGGCGAATATTCAGAGGAAAGGGACATTGAAGCCAACAGTCATTAAGATTCGAAGAATCTTAATGACATGGGAAATGTCAGGACCATCATATCTTGTTGACCTGGCTGCACGCGGAAATAACTGACCAGTCTTCCCCTCCCATAGTGAACGATGAGAGCCGACATTTTAGCCTCGCCCGAACCGTGCTCAGGTCTCATGCTTGTTTGAAAGGGGAAATTCTTCATGCACGTCCACGGCAAGAAATCATCACCTGCACATCCATGGCAAGAAATCACCACCTGCACGTATATGGCAAGAAATCATCACCTGCACATCCATGGCAAGAAATCACCACCTGCAAGTCCACGGCAATAAATCACTACTTGCACGTCCATGGCGAGAAATCACCACCTGCACGTCCATGGCAAGAAATCACCACTTGCACGTCCATGGCGAGAAATCACCACCTGCACGTCCATGGCAAGAAATCACCACTTGCACGTCCATGGCAAGAAATCACCACCTGCACATCCATAGCAAGAAATCACCACCTGCACATCCATAGCAAGAAATCACCACCTGCACATCCATGGCAAGAAATCACCACCTGCACGTCTATGGCAAGAAATCACCACCTGCACATCCATGGCAAGAAATCACCACCTGCACGTCTATGGCAAGAAATCACCACCTGCACATTCATGGCAAGAAATCACCACCTGCACGTCTATGGCAAGAAATCATCACCTGCACGTCCATGGCAAGAAATTACCGCCTGCACGTCGATGTAAAGAAATCACCTCCTGTACGTCCATGGCAAGAAATCACCATCTGCATATCTACAGCAAGAAATCACAACCTGCACGTCCATGGCAAGAAATCATCATCTGCATGTCCACGGCAAGAAATCACCATCTGCATGTCCACGGCAAGAAATCACCATTTTGCACGTCCATGGCAAGAAATTACCATCTGCATGTCCACCGCAAGAAATCACC
>OY992896.1:45831902-46155520 GCA_963921405.1 Cepaea hortensis
GGAGAAGTGGTGTTCATTCTGCAAAGGGCCATCTCATAACACGAAGGACTGCAGATCGAAACCTAAAAGTTCTTACTTCGCAGCATGCAAAGTGATTCCTACAACGGTGATCACAGACAAGGCTGAGGTCGGAGAAGGAGATAGGAACAAAAAGGACACCCGGAAACCTAGGAAGGGAACATGGTGCACACACTGCCAGTCGATAACACATAATACTGTGGACTGCAGATGCAAGGCAAACGACGCCAATTGCATAACCAACCTCGAGGAATCAAAAGAGGAAGGCAAGGAAACGGTCAAGGAGATGAAAGACACTCAGGACCAAGAGAGACCACCTGTGGTTGAACTGATTGAAGTCAATGGCCAGCAGGTTGCTTGTCTCTACGATACAGGTTTGGATGGGGAAGCGGTGATAGACGCCAGCTTGGTAAGCCCAGACCAACTTACAGGGGAGACCATAGAGCTAAAGCCGGCAATGAGGAGTGCTGTTACCATGACGCTGCCAATCGCCAAGGTGGAGATTAAATCCAGGTACGTCACGGGCATTATTCCTGCGGCGGTATTAGCTGACTCCCTATTCCCAATGATCATTGGCACGAAATATGTCTTTTTGGGGATGCCGAAACAGCCAGCCCAAAAGAGAACAGTAACCAGGGGATCTCAGGGGAAGGAAAAAGAGGCAGAGACTCTATGCGACAACTCAGGGATAGGAGAATTGCATACTGCCCAGAGGAAGGATACTACGTTGCATCCTTGCTACAGGAAGCTGCAAAGAAGTGCTGAGCTACCAGAACGGGGACAGTACTTTCTGAAGAATCAACTACTCTATCGGAGAGCTGGGAGGGGAGATAACCTGCATGAGCAGTGGGTGGTTCCAGAGACCCACCGTCCTCACATTCTTCAGAGTGGACACATCATAGGCGAGAATCGACATATGGGTGTCAGAGAGACCTTGCAGCAAATATCCGGCCATTATTGCTGGCCAGGAATGACCGGAGATGTACGCCGGTGGGTGAAGTCTTGTTCGGAGTGCCAGAAAGCACCACCCAACAAGCGAATTAAGAGGAAACTAGCTCTTAAAGTGGAAGACAAAGTGGAAGTGTGGAGTCCAGCAGAGACCAATATACTCCAAGTAGGATGGAAAGGACCTTATCCTGTGGAAAAGGTGGTGTCCAAGAACATCTACAAAATACGGATCGGGGAAGAGAAGAAAAATCTCCCTAGACATCTCATTAGGAAATATGAAGAGAGATCCGGGAGCAACGCTTCGCACTTTATGGTGATGGCAGCCATTGGGACAAAGGTTACCAGTCCAGACGAAGACCAGAGATCGCCAGTACAACATAGGAGGACCTATGGGACAGTACGTGATAGGTCAGATTTACCCAACGACAGGAGGAGGGAAATCACCAGTCAGGGAAAGGACAAGAGTGAAAGTTTCACCGGTAACCAAGTTCAGAAGGGGTGGGTAACGTCGGGAAAGGCGAGAATTACCCAGGACTCTAACCGACGATGGGCTGACCAGATACAATATCGCCCAAGATGGTCCTGGAAGCAAAAGTCCAGGAGATTTGGGAAAGACGACTCGGTCCATCGAGGACGAGGTGGAACATCCCCAGAGGCAAAGCCGGGGGAAACCAAGAGGACATGGAAGCAGTGTTACAATCAGGATGGGACAATCCGTCTGTATTGTGAGCCGTCGCTGACGCAAGTCGAAAGTAGGTCGACTGAACGTACAGGAGCGAGGAGCCAACACTAGTTTCAGTCGTGAGTAGTATAGTAGGGTGTCAATTAGAGCGCCTACTGGATAATGAGGTGAGCCATGTGAGGATCCAATCATATCATCAACACGTGATGTTAATAGCTACTTCGCAGAAGCTCAACGCACGGTGGATGTGATGGACGTTGTTGCTGCAACTGGACTTCACAGTGGAATACATTTTTGGTAAGGAAAATGTAGGAGCAGATTTATTATCCAGACATCTAGCTCCGGAGGAAGAAGATTAGGATTGTGGATCATGGGAATCAAACCTACAGTGAGAAAGATTCGACGCGGTCTAATCTCTTAAAGAGGGGGCCTATGTCGTGAAATACTGAGAGTTAATGATTCCCAGATAGACGACTGTATAAACCGACTGCCCAGGTAGGAGAAGGGTTAACAACAACGAAGTGACCAGGCGAATGTGTTTATAGGTCAAGACACGGAAGTGCCCACCGACAGCCAGGTAAATCTGTCGCGTGGAAAAATTGGTTTGCAACAAAGGCAGACAGCATTATTGGACAGCATATTGCGGTCTGGGTGAATGAATAACGGAAAAGTTCCAGTTCTGTAATTTTCCACTAAAAGGTGATAATGAAGTAGGGACTTGAGATGTCAAGCAAGGTCAAGGACTATGCGGCAGAGATGACCTATAAAGAGTATCCATTTCTTTGTGACAGTTTAGTGTGTGTTCCAAACTGACCTGAAGGAGATATGTTCTTGAGTGGGAATAGAAATACACGTCCCTAATGATGGAAAGAGGGGATAGTAGTGTGTTATTCGCTAAGTGTTTTTTCAATTCCAAGAACATAGATGCCTAAATAAGGTATAAAGATATTAGATAGAGTTTAGCATAGGAATATAGATGTGTGTGAATAGCAATTACCATTTCTTTCTATTTATGGATAGTTTAGACTTTGGTGAATTCATATGTCTTATGCGGATGTACTTCGGAAGCCTTATCATTATGGCTGGAGAAGGACACTTGCATAAGTAGTAGAAAGGGGCGGATGCTTATCACTGGATTTGTTATACTTTTCCAGGTTCTACTCTCCTAGTGAAAGCAGAGACAGGATGAAGAGTACTACATTAAACAACTAAAGTACATACGGAGAACCAAACAAACCTGAGAAAAAAGGTTAAGATGAAGAAAGAATAAAATAAAGAAAAAAATACAGAACACTGTATGCTCAAACGAACATACCACTAAAACCCTTAAAAAGGAAAAAAGGTTAAACTGCGGCAGGCAGGGATATGTACAACTACATACGTATGGTACAAATAAAGGAAGAAAGAATAGACAATTAGAGACATTGATATTAATCTATAGACAATAGGAATAACTGTGACGAGGTGGTGGTTTTTTCGATGTTGGATATGCACCGTCATGAAACAGACTCGAGCGCAGTCATAAACTTACGGGACTTTTATTACTGTACAGTGAATCAGTGGTGAACAGTTGTTTCATTCAATAACGGATTTACCATCAGATTCAAGCATACGGATAATCCCGGGTGAGCTCTGTCCTGTTTGATGTGCTGTCCTGTGATCTTGAAGAATGACTGGGCGAGAAGCCACACCGCTGATAGACATGCAGAGTTCTTTCTAACACCAACCATAGAACACCCTATCAACTACACTTACAAAATCCATACATACACCAGACATAGTTTTATTAATAAATCTTTTGTTTATTGTTGAAAGAAACTGTTGTCGGAGTATGTGTTGAGAGAATAACAGAGAGAGAGTGAAACCACTAGATATATGGAAGGGAAGATAGAAGAGAGGAGTGTAGACTAAAGTCAGGCAATAATCCCAACAGATAATAAGTTTGAAGATGTACTTGTTGATTCCCACTCTCCTCTCGGGGAAGAACAGGACATAATTGGTGGAGCGAGCGGGGTAGGAAAAATACCCATATGACCTGGAGGCATAACAGGGCATATACATAGAGGGGTACCTGCATATTGGCACAGGCATAGCGGAGTACCTGCATGTTGGGACATACTGATTGGAATAAAAGAAAAAGAAGTATATATTGATGACTTTTAATGGAAGGACGCCCATTGGATATATGGTGCCATTACATTTATGGTAGAAATAGTTCATTAATGCTGGTGACTTTACATTGAGAAAGTTCCAGACAGAGTGAATGTGGATAGGTGGTAAGACACATTACATACCTAGTCACACGGTCACACGTCTACATAAGTCTTTATCCTATATCTCCTCTTGTGGATGAGAGAGTGGTTGTGATGTACGGTGTGGTGTTGTAGATTAATAATAGTAGATAGGCATAGATTAAGGATATAGGTTCTAGGTAGATTATCTGTTTATAGTGAGTATTCTTTACTGCCTTGAGGTGTCTTTACTCAACGGGCTGACTTACCTGCTTTAACTATGGCCACTCCCAAACTAACTACAGCAGAACTTAGGGCCAACGGAGAAGAAATTGGGTTGGCTGGTTCAGACTTAACTGATTACATCCAGGAAAGAGAGCGAGAGATTCGTCAAGCAGAACGAGAAGATCGCAAGACCGAGTGGGAAGAGAGAAGAATAGAGGTGGAGACCAAGCGACTGGAAATGGAACAAGAGGCCAAGAAAATGGACCAGGAGACCAAGCGACTGGAAATGGAACAAGAGGCCAAGAAAATGGACCAGGAGACCAAGAAACTGGAAATGGAACAGACTGCCAGGAGACAAGAAATGGAACATGAATACCGCTTGAAAGAGTTAGAACTCAAGACACAAACTACGGGTGAAATAGATGCAGCAGAAGGAAGTTCATCTTCACCTGGGGCAACATACATGAGTGGACAGGGTTATCATGCCATGAAGTTTCCCTTGGCGGTCTTTGATGAAAGTAAAGAGAAGATATACCAGTTTTTGGATCGGTTCGAGGCTATGTCAGTCGCTATGGGACTGGATAGAACCAGATGGGCTCTTAAATTATCCCAGTCTTTACGTGGTTCAGGGTACGAGGTCTACACACGCCTACCACCAGGACAGGAAAATCAGTATGAGGAATTGAAAGCCGCTTTGATGAAACATTATGAAGTCACAGCACAAACGTATCGGAAGAAGTTTAGATCGTCTAGACGAGAGCCGGGAGAATTATTCGCCGCCTACAGTCTAAGGCTGAAATCCTATCTCCAGAAATGGATGGACTTGGCAGAATTCAAGAGGGATTATGAGAGTCTCGAAGAGATGATGGTGGTCGACCAGATGCGAAAGCAAATGTCGAAACCTCTCAGAACCTTCTTAGGAGAACAAGGGGCGGAACGGATTGATGTTGTGAATAAGCTGGCAGAACGATTCGTGGAAGTACATGGTGAAGCGGAGGAACTAAGTACACAAACCAAAGGTCAGGAGAAACCAGAGAAAAAGAAACCTAAAAACTGGGAAGGAGAAAAAGTGGAACCTTATATAAAGCACACAGAGGAGAGTTCAGAGAAGGTGAAGGTAGGAAGCCAGAGCACCTCGAATTCTTCAGCGAAACGACAGTGGTCGGAGAAGTGGTGTTCATTCTGCAAAGGGCCATCTCATAACACGAAGGACTGCAGATCGAAACCTAAAAGTTCTTACTTCGCAGCATGCAAAGTGATTCCTACAACGGTGATCACAGACAAGGCTGAGGTCGGAGAAGGAGATAGGAACAAAAAGGACACCCGGAAACCTAGGAAGGGAACATGGTGCACACACTGCCAGTCGATAACACATAATACTGTGGACTGCAGATGCAAGGCAAACGACGCCAATTGCATAACCAACCTCGAGGAATCAAAAGAGGAAGGCAAGGAAACGGTCAAGGAGATGAAAGACACTCAGGACCAAGAGAGACCACCTGTGGTTGAACTGATTGAAGTCAATGGCCAGCAGGTTGCTTGTCTCTACGATACAGGTTTGGATGGGGAAGCGGTGATAGACGCCAGCTTGGTAAGCCCAGACCAACTTACAGGGGAGACCATAGAGCTAAAGCCGGCAATGAGGAGTGCTGTTACCATGACGCTGCCAATCGCCAAGGTGGAGATTAAATCCAGGTACGTCACGGGCATTATTCCTGCGGCGGTATTAGCTGACTCCCTATTCCCAATGATCATTGGCACGAAATATGTCTTTTTGGGGATGCCGAAACAGCCAGCCCAAAAGGGAACAGTAACCAGGGGATCTCAGGGGAAGGAAAAAGAGGCAGAGACTCTATGCGACAACTCAGGGATAGGAGAATTGCATACTGCCCAGAGGAAGGATACTACGTTGCATCCTTGCTACAGGAAGCTGCAAAGAAGTGCTGAGCTACCAGAACGGGGACAGTACTTTCTGAAGAATCAACTACTCTATCGGAGAGCTGGGAGGGGAGATAACCTGCATGAGCAGTGGGTGGTTCCAGAGACCCACCGTCCTCACATTCTTCAGAGTGGACACATCATAGGCGAGAATCGACATATGGGTGTCAGAGAGACCTTGCAGCAAATATCCGGCCATTATTGCTGGCCAGGAATGACCGGAGATGTACGCCGGTGGGTGAAGTCTTGTTCGGAGTGCCAGAAAGCACCACCCAACAAGCGAATTAAGAGGAAACTAGCTCTTAAAGTGGAAGACAAAGTGGAAGTGTGGAGTCCAGCAGAGACCAATATACTCCAAGTAGGATGGAAAGGACCTTATCCTGTGGAAAAGGTGGTGTCCAAGAACATCTACAAAATACGGATCGGGGAAGAGAAGAAAAATCTCCCTAGACATCTCATTAGGAAATATGAAGAGAGATCCGGGAGCAACGCTTCGCACTTTATGGTGATGGCAGCCATTGGGACAAAGGTTACCAGTCCAGACGAAGACCAGAGATCGCCAGTACAACATAGGAGGACCTATGGGACAGTACGTGATAGGTCAGATTTACCCAACGACAGGAGGAGGGAAATCACCAGTCAGGGAAAGGACAAGAGTGAAAGTTTCACCGGTAACCAAGTTCAGAAGGGGTGGGTAACGTCGGGAAAGGCGAGAATTACCCAGGACTCTAACCGACGATGGGCTGACCAGATACAATATCGCCCAAGATGGTCCTGGAAGCAAAAGTCCAGGAGATTTGGGAAAGACGACTCGGTCCATCGAGGACGAGGTGGAACATCCCCAGAGGCAAAGCCGGGGGAAACCAAGAGGACATGGAAGCAGTGTTACAATCAGGATGGGACAATCCGTCTGTATTGTGAGCCGTCGCTGACGCAAGTCGAAAGTAGGTCGACTGAACGTACAGGAGCGAGGAGCCAACACTAGTTTCAGTCGTGAGTAGTATAGTAGGGTGTCAATTAGAGCGCCTACTGGATAATGAGGTGAGCCATGTGAGGATCCAATCATATCATCAACACGTGATGTTAATAGCTACTTCGCAGAAGCTCAACGCACGGTGGATGTGATGGACGTTGTTGCTGCAACTGGACTTCACAGTGGAATACATTTTTGGTAAGGAAAATGTAGGAGCAGATTTATTATCCAGACATCTAGCTCCGGAGGAAGAAGATTAGGATTGTGGATCATGGGAATCAAACCTACAGTGAGAAAGATTCGACGCGGTCTAATCTCTTAAAGAGGGGGCCTATGTCGTGAAATACTGAGAGTTAATGATTCCCAGATAGACGACTGTATAAACCGACTGCCCAGGTAGGAGAAGGGTTAACAACAACGAAGTGACCAGGCGAATGTGTTTATAGGTCAAGACACGGAAGTGCCCACCGACAGCCAGGTAAATCTGTCGCGTGGAAAAATTGGTTTGCAACAAAGGCAGACAGCATTATTGGACAGCATATTGCGGTCTGGGTGAATGAATAACGGAAAAGTTCCAGTTCTGTAATTTTCCACTAAAAGGTGATAATGAAGTAGGGACTTGAGATGTCAAGCAAGGTCAAGGACTATGCGGCAGAGATGACCTATAAAGAGTATCCATTTCTTTGTGACAGTTTAGTGTGTGTTCCAAACTGACCTGAAGGAGATATGTTCTTGAGTGGGAATAGAAATACACGTCCCTAATGATGGAAAGAGGGGATAGTAGTGTGTTATTCGCTAAGTGTTTTTTCAATTCCAAGAACATAGATGCCTAAATAAGGTATAAAGATATTAGATAGAGTTTAGCATAGGAATATAGATGTGTGTGAATAGCAATTACCATTTCTTTCTATTTATGGATAGTTTAGACTTTGGTGAATTCATATGTCTTATGCGGATGTACTTCGGAAGCCTTATCATTATGGCTGGAGAAGGACACTTGCATAAGTAGTAGAAAGGGGCGGATGCTTATCACTGGATTTGTTATACTTTTCCAGGTTCTACTCTCCTAGTGAAAGCAGAGACAGGATGAAGAGTACTACATTAAACAACTAAAGTACATACGGAGAACCAAACAAACCTGAGAAAAAAGGTTAAGATGAAGAAAGAATAAAATAAAGAAAAAAATACAGAACACTGTATGCTCAAACGAACATACCACTAAAACCCTTAAAAAGGAAAAAAGGTTAAACTGCGGCAGGCAGGGATATGTACAACTACATACGTATGGTACAAATAAAGGAAGAAAGAATAGACAATTAGAGACATTGATATTAATCTATAGACAATAGGAATAACTGTGACGAGGTGGTGGTTTTTTCGATGTTGGATATGCACCGTCATGAAACAGACTCGAGCGCAGTCATAAACTTACGGGACTTTTATTACTGTACAGTGAATCAGTGGTGAACAGTTGTTTCATTCAATAACGGATTTACCATCAGATTCAAGCATACGGATAATCCCGGGTGAGCTCTGTCCTGTTTGATGTGCTGTCCTGTGATCTTGAAGAATGACTGGGCGAGAAGCCACACCGCTGATAGACATGCAGAGTTCTTTCTAACACCAACCATAGAACACCCTATCAACTACACTTACAAAATCCATACATACACCAGACATAGTTTTATTAATAAATCTTTTGTTTATTGTTGAAAGAAACTGTTGTCGGAGTATGTGTTGAGAGAATAACAGAGAGAGAGTGAAACCACTAGATATATGGAAGGGAAGATAGAAGAGAGGAGTGTAGACTAAAGTCAGGCAATAATCCCAACAGATAATAAGTTTGAAGATGTACTTGTTGATTCCCACTCTCCTCTCGGGGAAGAACAGGACATAATTGGTGGAGCGAGCGGGGTAGGAAAAATACCCATATGACCTGGAGGCATAACAGGGCATATACATAGAGGGGTACCTGCATATTGGCACAGGCATAGCGGAGTACCTGCATGTTGGGACATACTGATTGGAATAAAAGAAAAAGAAGTATATATTGATGACTTTTAATGGAAGGACGCCCATTGGATATATGGTGCCATTACATTTATGGTAGAAATAGTTCATTAATGCTGGTGACTTTACATTGAGAAAGTTCCAGACAGAGTGAATGTGGATAGGTGGTAAGACACATTACATACCTAGTCACACGGTCACACGTCTACATAAGTCTTTATCCTATATCTCCTCTTGTGGATGAGAGAGTGGTTGTGATGTACGGTGTGGTGTTGTAGATTAATAATAGTAGATAGGCATAGATTAAGGATATAGGTTCTAGGTAGATTATCTGTTTATAGTGAGTATTCTTTACTGCCTTGAGGTGTCTTTACTCAACGGGCTGACTTACCTGCTTTAACTATGGCCACTCCCAAACTAACTACAGCAGAACTTAGGGCCAACGGAGAAGAAATTGGGTTGGCTGGTTCAGACTTAACTGATTACATCCAGGAAAGAGAGCGAGAGATTCGTCAAGCAGAACGAGAAGATCGCAAGACCGAGTGGGAAGAGAGAAGAATAGAGGTGGAGACCAAGCGACTGGAAATGGAACAAGAGGCCAAGAAAATGGACCAGGAGACCAAGCGACTGGAAATGGAACAAGAGGCCAAGAAAATGGACCAGGAGACCAAGAAACTGGAAATGGAACAGACTGCCAGGAGACAAGAAATGGAACATGAATACCGCTTGAAAGAGTTAGAACTCAAGACACAAACTACGGGTGAAATAGATGCAGCAGAAGGAAGTTCATCTTCACCTGGGGCAACATACATGAGTGGACAGGGTTATCATGCCATGAAGTTTCCCTTGGCGGTCTTTGATGAAAGTAAAGAGAAGATATACCAGTTTTTGGATCGGTTCGAGGCTATGTCAGTTGCTATGGGACTGGATAGAACCAGATGGGCTCTTAAATTATCCCAGTCTTTACGTGGTTCAGGGTACGAGGTCTACACACGCCTACCACCAGGACAGGAAAATCAGTATGAGGAATTGAAAGCCGCTTTGATGAAACATTATGAAGTCACAGCACAAACGTATCGGAAGAAGTTTAGATCGTCTAGACGAGAGCCGGGAGAATTATTCGCCGCCTACAGTCTAAGGCTGAAATCCTATCTCCAGAAATGGATGGACTTGGCAGAATTCAAGAGGGATTATGAGAGTCTCGAAGAGATGATGGTGGTCGACCAGATGCGAAAGCAAATGTCGAAACCTCTCAGAACCTTCTTAGGAGAACAAGGGGCGGAACGGATTGATGTTGTGAATAAGCTGGCAGAACGATTCGTGGAAGTACATGGTGAAGCGGAGGAACTAAGTACACAAACCAAAGGTCAGGAGAAACCAGAGAAAAAGAAACCTAAAAACTGGGAAGGAGAAAAAGTGGAACCTTATATAAAGCACACAGAGGAGAGTTCAGAGAAGGTGAAGGTAGGAAGCCAGAGCACCTCGAATTCTTCAGCGAAACGACAGTGGTCGGAGAAGTGGTGTTCATTCTGCAAAGGGCCATCTCATAACACGAAGGACTGCAGATCGAAACCTAAAAGTTCTTACTTCGCAGCATGCAAAGTGATTCCTACAACGGTGATCACAGACAAGGCTGAGGTCGGAGAAGGAGATAGGAACAAAAAGGACACCCGGAAACCTAGGAAGGGAACATGGTGCACACACTGCCAGTCGATAACACATAATACTGTGGACTGCAGATGCAAGGCAAACGACGCCAATTGCATAACCAACCTCGAGGAATCAAAAGAGGAAGGCAAGGAAACGGTCAAGGAGATGAAAGACACTCAGGACCAAGAGAGACCACCTGTGGTTGAACTGATTGAAGTCAATGGCCAGCAGGTTGCTTGTCTCTACGATACAGGTTTGGATGGGGAAGCGGTGATAGACGCCAGCTTGGTAAGCCCAGACCAACTTACAGGGGAGACCATAGAGCTAAAGCCGGCAATGAGGAGTGCTGTTACCATGACGCTGCCAATCGCCAAGGTGGAGATTAAATCCAGGTACGTCACGGGCATTATTCCTGCGGCGGTATTAGCTGACTCCCTATTCCCAATGATCATTGGCACGAAATATGTCTTTTTGGGGATGCCGAAACAGCCAGCCCAAAAGGGAACAGTAACCAGGGGATCTCAGGGGAAGGAAAAAGAGGCAGAGACTCTATGCGACAACTCAGGGATAGGAGAATTGCATACTGCCCAGAGGAAGGATACTACGTTGCATCCTTGCTACAGGAAGCTGCAAAGAAGTGCTGAGCTACCAGAACGGGGACAGTACTTTCTGAAGAATCAACTACTCTATCGGAGAGCTGGGAGGGGAGATAACCTGCATGAGCAGTGGGTGGTTCCAGAGACCCACCGTCCTCACATTCTTCAGAGTGGACACATCATAGGCGAGAATCGACATATGGGTGTCAGAGAGACCTTGCAGCAAATATCCGGCCATTATTGCTGGCCAGGAATGACCGGAGATGTACGCCGGTGGGTGAAGTCTTGTTCGGAGTGCCAGAAAGCACCACCCAACAAGCGAATTAAGAGGAAACTAGCTCTTAAAGTGGAAGACAAAGTGGAAGTGTGGAGTCCAGCAGAGACCAATATACTCCAAGTAGGATGGAAAGGACCTTATCCTGTGGAAAAGGTGGTGTCCAAGAACATCTACAAAATACGGATCGGGGAAGAGAAGAAAAATCTCCCTAGACATCTCATTAGGAAATATGAAGAGAGATCCGGGAGCAACGCTTCGCACTTTATGGTGATGGCAGCCATTGGGACAAAGGTTACCAGTCCAGACGAAGACCAGAGATCGCCAGTACAACATAGGAGGACCTATGGGACAGTACGTGATAGGTCAGATTTACCCAACGACAGGAGGAGGGAAATCACCAGTCAGGGAAAGGACAAGAGTGAAAGTTTCACCGGTAACCAAGTTCAGAAGGGGTGGGTAACGTCGGGAAAGGCGAGAATTACCCAGGACTCTAACCGACGATGGGCTGACCAGATACAATATCGCCCAAGATGGTCCTGGAAGCAAAAGTCCAGGAGATTTGGGAAAGACGACTCGGTCCATCGAGGACGAGGTGGAACATCCCCAGAGGCAAAGCCGGGGGAAACCAAGAGGACATGGAAGCAGTGTTACAATCAGGATGGGACAATCCGTCTGTATTGTGAGCCGTCGCTGACGCAAGTCGAAAGTAGGTCGACTGAACGTACAGGAGCGAGGAGCCAACACTAGTTTCAGTCGTGAGTAGTATAGTAGGGTGTCAATTAGAGCGCCTACTGGATAATGAGGTGAGCCATGTGAGGATCCAATCATATCATCAACACGTGATGTTAATAGCTACTTCGCAGAAGCTCAACGCACGGTGGATGTGATGGACGTTGTTGCTGCAACTGGACTTCACAGTGGAATACATTTTTGGTAAGGAAAATGTAGGAGCAGATTTATTATCCAGACATCTAGCTCCGGAGGAAGAAGATTAGGATTGTGGATCATGGGAATCAAACCTACAGTGAGAAAGATTCGACGCGGTCTAATCTCTTAAAGAGGGGGCCTATGTCGTGAAATACTGAGAGTTAATGATTCCCAGATAGACGACTGTATAAACCGACTGCCCAGGTAGGAGAAGGGTTAACAACAACGAAGTGACCAGGCGAATGTGTTTATAGGTCAAGACACGGAAGTGCCCACCGACAGCCAGGTAAATCTGTCGCGTGGAAAAATTGGTTTGCAACAAAGGCAGACAGCATTATTGGACAGCATATTGCGGTCTGGGTGAATGAATAACGGAAAAGTTCCAGTTCTGTAATTTTCCACTAAAAGGTGATAATGAAGTAGGGACTTGAGATGTCAAGCAAGGTCAAGGACTATGCGGCAGAGATGACCTATAAAGAGTATCCATTTCTTTGTGACAGTTTAGTGTGTGTTCCAAACTGACCTGAAGGAGATATGTTCTTGAGTGGGAATAGAAATACACGTCCCTAATGATGGAAAGAGGGGATAGTAGTGTGTTATTCGCTAAGTGTTTTTTCAATTCCAAGAACATAGATGCCTAAATAAGGTATAAAGATATTAGATAGAGTTTAGCATAGGAATATAGATGTGTGTGAATAGCAATTACCATTTCTTTCTATTTATGGATAGTTTAGACTTTGGTGAATTCATATGTCTTATGCGGATGTACTTCGGAAGCCTTATCATTATGGCTGGAGAAGGACACTTGCATAAGTAGTAGAAAGGGGCGGATGCTTATCACTGGATTTGTTATACTTTTCCAGGTTCTACTCTCCTAGTGAAAGCAGAGACAGGATGAAGAGTACTACATTAAACAACTAAAGTACATACGGAGAACCAAACAAACCTGAGAAAAAAGGTTAAGATGAAGAAAGAATAAAATAAAGAAAAAAATACAGAACACTGTATGCTCAAACGAACATACCACTAAAACCCTTAAAAAGGAAAAAAGGTTAAACTGCGGCAGGCAGGGATATGTACAACTACATACGTATGGTACAAATAAAGGAAGAAAGAATAGACAATTAGAGACATTGATATTAATCTATAGACAATAGGAATAACTGTGACGAGGTGGTGGTTTTTTCGATGTTGGATATGCACCGTCATGAAACAGACTCGAGCGCAGTCATAAACTTACGGGACTTTTATTACTGTACAGTGAATCAGTGGTGAACAGTTGTTTCATTCAATAACGGATTTACCATCAGATTCAAGCATACGGATAATCCCGGGTGAGCTCTGTCCTGTTTGATGTGCTGTCCTGTGATCTTGAAGAATGACTGGGCGAGAAGCCACACCGCTGATAGACATGCAGAGTTCTTTCTAACACCAACCATAGAACACCCTATCAACTACACTTACAAAATCCATACATACACCAGACATAGTTTTATTAATAAATCTTTTGTTTATTGTTGAAAGAAACTGTTGTCGGAGTATGTGTTGAGAGAATAACAGAGAGAGAGAGTGAAACCACTAGATATATGGAAGGGAAGATAGAAGAGAGGAGTGTAGACTAAAGTCAGGCAATAATCCCAACAGATAATAAGTTTGAAGATGTACTTGTTGATTCCCACTCTCCTCTCGGGGAAGAACAGGACAATGATGATGATGATGATGACGACGACTTATTGCGGAACTTGAGACTGGCTTGGATCCTAAAGCCCCTTTTCAGACACCTGCTCTGATTAGGTTTCATGTTAGGATCATGACATTACACAGGATTGAATGCAAGGAAGAATATGCAGCCAGGTTTTCCCTGCCGTAGAGAACGACGAGTGCAGACACCAAAGCCTGGTCCGCTTATGTCAGCGTAACCACCTAACGTTTATACCACCGGTTCCTCACGGATCTCGCTAAATGCACACTAATACACACACCATCCCCCAGCCTCCTGACATAGATCAACCAGGGAGAATCTCAGTAAAGTGCACGAACACCGCAAAACCTGCGTGTCTATGCGGGAATCACACGAGATTTAATAATGTGTTTCATCGTGTTTTGATTTCATATATATAAGTTTTCGAATGGTTCAAATTTGATCAGGAGCGTGGCCTGCTTCTGAACAGTTCCAACTGTTGAGGTATTTGTGAGCGGGTTGGTTGGTGTTACGGCTAGAACGTTATACTAACAAGGTTCGTGGTACAGTGTACACAAGGCAGATGTTCGTGGTACAGTGTACACAAGGCAGCTGTTCGTGGTACAGTGTACACAAGGCAACTGTTCGTGGTACAGTGTACACAAGGCATCTGTTCGTGGTACAGTGTACACAAGGCAACTGTTCGTGGTACAGTGTACGCAAGGCAACTGTTCGTGGTACAGTGTACACAAGGCATCTGTTCATGGTATAGTGTATACAAGGCAGCTGTTTGTGGTACAGTGTACACGACGCAGCTGTTTATGGTACAGTGTACACGACGCAGCTGTTTATGGTACAGTGTACACAAGACAGCTGTTCATAGTACAGTGTACACAAGGCAGCTGTTCTTGGTAGTGTGCACATATCCGTTCGTGGTACATTGTACATGTGCATAAGGCAGCTGTTCCTGGTAGTGTACACAAAGCAGCTGTTCATGATACAGTGTACACAAGGCAGCTGTTCCTGGTACAGTGACACACGCAGCAGCTGTGTATGGTAGTGTACACATATCCGTTCGTGTTGTGTGTGTGTGTGTGTGTGTGTGTTCACAAAGAAAGAGGGAAGCAGGTGAAGAGGGGGAGGGGTGGCCTTGCGATTATTTGATATATAGCGCTTCACTAACACGACGGTTTCACATTGCGACCTGCTCTTAGATACCACTACCCGGTCAGACATGATCCTATACGTTTTTTGTGCTTTCATGAGGATTTTGAAACACAGACAGACAGACAGACAGACAGACAGACAGACAGACAGACAGACAGACAGACAGACAGACAGACAGACAGGCAGGCAGGCAGGCAGGCAGACATACAGCAGTATGGGCCCGGTGTGTGTGTGTGTGTGTGTGAGTGTGTGTGTGTGTGTGTGTGTGATTTGACCTATACCTGATCACGATACCTAACTGTAACCTGTGGTGCTGTTTTGATGACTAGATGCGAACACATCCCATACTCCAGAGATGTCGGCTCAGGGTGGTGATCGACCTGGCCATCGAAGACACCTATTTAGACGTGTGTAGTGGGTCGTACGGCAAAGTACAGTTGTCCCTACGACGAGGTACTGTCAAAATCTGGAGGCAACAGGTTCGAATCCTGGTGGAGTCACTACAGCTTTGAGTTATTCCATTGTCTAGTGTGTTCACTGGAGTTTACGTGGCCAGGTCTTAAAGCGCTCTTGCTTAAACTTCCGGTGCATTGACGACGAGGTTGTGGGATAGTTGCCTACACCGGTCAGTTGGACGTTAATGTTAGCTTCTCCTTCAAAAAGCAATGGCAAACTACTGAATGTAAAATTGCCTAATAAATTAACGTGGGTTTGGGGTTGATCGCGAAGTCCTGCAAAATTATACATTTTTGTTAATGTATCCTCTAAAATCTGCTTCTTCCCTACACATCTAGCAGTGCTCATCAGTAACCTGGCACCTTGCCGTATTTACCGACGATAGTTTGCTGCATTCTGTTTAAAAAAGGCATAATAACTACAACCCATGGCGGTAGCGAATTAGCCTAAAAAATGGGGACACACACACACACACACACACACACACACACACACACACACACAATTTACGCTGTAAATGTTCATCCATGTGAACAAATGATAATTTCCACCATGACGCACCACCTGACGTCTCAGTGTGTAACCTATTTTTTCTCCTTTGCCTTTACTCCATTTCTAAACGTTGCACTCAATGCAACACTAACAGCGGCGACTTGCTCCCAAGGTGCAATGTCAATGCCTGTATCAGCCATGTCCCGCTTAGACACATCTTTTTTTTACCGTAGTAGAGGCCGAACCTGTGCTCTTTAATCCAACTGTAATTCACTAAACACAATGTCCGTCCTCCTAAAGTGTCCTATCCATCTAGGCTTATCAATACCCGTGTATTTTATTATACATGGATGCACAAAAACACCAGAGTTCTGACTGGATGCCTCTCTAGGGTAAAACACGTTTCGCTGTTTTAATATCTGGACGTGAACAGATCGATTATTTCCCTGATCAAGAGATCAATACCCGTGCACTGAGCCTGCATTATTTTCGCTAACCGAGAGCCGGACAACAATGCCCCAGAGAAAATCTAGCGAGTAGTTTCAGGGACATGACACTGGCCTTGTTTCTGAAGTGTGAATGGCTTGACGGGTAGTTGACATTTGGGAGAGCCGTTTCATTTCTTAAATAGTAATCCGAATGAAAATTGAGGTTGAAGAAATAAAAGCACTAAAGTACTAAAGACGAGCGGGTGGTTTTCATTGCACCGGGTTAACCCCATTCGATATTCGGTATCTCACTGCATAACGGCAAGTCGCTTGCCCACAGCATCGTAGAAATCACAAACTCCAGATCTCCAGTCTCCTGAAAATTAAAATGCCCTCGGTAGCTTCTTTATCTTCTTAGTTTGTCTGAAATGTTTGTTTTGGACGTATATCCGTTATGCCAGTTTACAAGAGAGCTGCGATATTTGAACCTTTCAGCCGATACATCCAGCTTCTTCAGGCGTTTATTGACCCGGTTAATCTTTCCGGCCGTATCGAAGGACGTTCCACCCTCAATGTTGTGGTGTCAACGTTATCCCTCTATCCCAGCTAACCCACCTAGAACCGCCGAACTCATGCCGGTCGGTCCTCAAGGGAAGGCAGCGGCAGACCACGGATATTCCCCGCAATCTGAGGAGACTTCCATAGTTGCAGAGCCAACACATAGCGCTCTGGTACTGGGCCCAACCAAGGAATTCTCATGTCCTCACTCGGGATCTGAACGACGCACTTCTGTGAACGAACCCACGCCTTTCAGAACGCGAGTGAGACAGCTTGACCACTTTGTTACAGAAACCGCCAGAAGAAGAAATACGGAAACCCCAAGAAGAATAAATACGAAAACTCCATGAGAGAAAATAATACAGCACCGAAAACGAGGAAAATGCCACGTCCAGTAAACGCTAAACAAGCAAACAACCGGATAACACCTAAAAACAATCTGGTAGGGATCACGGAGTTCAGAAACAAATAACGGCCTGTCTGAGGTGGAGTTACATCTTTACTACCAGCTGCCTTCGTGGATGTTTACTTGTTTTATCGGTTGAAATGAGACACGTTATCACAGCTGCAATAATAACGCCTTCTTGTTGTCTGGACAGGAGTAATTAGATGATGTGTTATCATCTCCGTTACTTATTTCCTTCTATCTGTTTCCCGAAGAAATAAATATGTCGTGGCAGTTACTTTCATTTTCTTATTCCAGTTATCATTTCAGAGAGTGGAGAACTTTTTTTTTTTAAAGGAAGAGACATTCGTATTTATTATTTTGTGAATTTATATGATTTGCCTTCAGAATTCAAACCTTGGCTGATTCAATATCATCTTGTAGACTTACAAGTAACGTTTTGATTCTTATGTAGCGTGTAGGGTCAGGTATAGTTTTGAAACTTTACAGTAGTATCTTATACATTCATTTGTAGCGTGTAGTTTTGTCCCAGTAGCGTGTAGACTCAAAAGTAGCGTGTAGATTGAACAATAGCGTGTAGCCTAACAGTATAGTGTAGACGTATCTGTAGCCTATAGACTAACAGTAGCGTGTAGATGAAACAGTAGCGTGTAGATTCAACAGTGGCGTGTAGATTCAACAGTAGCGTGTAGATTCGACAGTGGCGTGTAGACACAGTAGTAGTAGTAGTAGCATGTAGACTCGGTAGTAGCGTGTAGCCTAACAGTAGAGTGTAGACTAACAGTATAGTGTAAACTCAACAGTAGCATGTAGACTCAGCAGTATAGTGTAGACTCAACAGTATAGTGTAGACTCAACAGTATCTTGTAGGTAACTTAAAGATGCACCAGTAACTATATAGTGCGTGTGGTTGTATCAATGTACCACATTATGGCTGAGGTAATCCGTGTGGTTGTATCAATGTATCACATTATGGCTGCGGTAATCCGTGTGGTTGTATCAGTATCTCGCATTATGATTTGTGTTAGTGCCCGTGATTGTATCATAGTATCACATGACTATTATAATAGCGCGTGTGATAGTGTCAGAATATCACATCAAAGTAGAATTATTTAGAAAGATACCGGACAGACAGTGAAGTTCTGATCACATTAATTATCAAAGACAATTTGTTCTATTCACGATCGCAGCATGCAAGCTAGACATTTTCTGACATACTGGAAGATGTGTGGTCTGCAAAACAAATAATAATGAAAAGACTGATTCCCGGAGCACCTGGCCGGTGGGCCGCCTTGTTGACGATGACCCCGTGGAGTCCCAGTTTGTATTTTACTGGCAGAGATAAACTACTTGTCGAGTATATAATAACATTTATATTGGTTGCCGTAAAGACAACGATGTAGACACTCAACTGTGTCACTCCATGATGAAATTGGATACTCAAGAACAGAAATAAGTTGAAAATATATAAACGAAGTAAGGAAAAAAGACACAATTGTTTTGTCTGTGTACCCAGAACGGTTTATGTGTCCTCTCTGTCAATATTTCTCCTCCTTATAACAGTTTAGTCAATAGCTGCCGCCGCACTCCAGGATTTTTATATCTGTCCAAAATGGCACTCCATAGTTTGGCTGAGAAGATCAATTAACGCCGGAAAACATTTTAACAAGGAAATCGACCCAGACATCCTAGTTTGAATGTTGTCAGAACGTCTGCCAGCTGTAGCTGAGGTGTATTGTTGTTGTCATTCGACTTCATCATATCACTAGTTTCTTCTTGTTCATTCCGTGTTCTTTGTGTCGTTCTGGCTTATCTTCACTAGCGTGTGTTAGAGAGGTAGTTGTTGTTCTTGCACAACCTCGAGAGGATTTCTGTTGCACGGCCTTACTGGGAAACGCTAAAAGTCTGGTTTTTCATCCAGGCCATCATCATCATCACCATCATCATCATCATGTGCCATGCTATATGGCAAAGCCGTTCATGTCTCTCCACAGATCTTAAACCTCGATGTCCTGGATCAACTTTGCTGATAATGTTCCTCCATGCCACAGTCTCAATCCATTCTGCATCTGTTCTCTTAGTAGTTTGTCTCTGTCACTTCTCTCACCCGCTGGCCAGCCAGACGTTGCCATGTTTTCCACTGCCTCTCTTCTCAATATGTGGTCGGCGGTCAGCTTGGCCGAATGGATAGAAGCACTCGCTGTTAAACATACTGATGCCAAAGTACTGGGTTCCACCCTTAGGCCTATAGGGGCCAGTTGGAACAAAATCTTGAATTCTCGTTCTTGACGTGTGGACGTAAATTACAAGTACCTCAGAAGTCGGAGAGGGTTCGCCTGCTGGAGACGAACACTGGTAATAGTTAAAGCTAATCCACAAGCAAAGATCAGTACAATGCAGAAGAAGGTGTAGCACATATATGGACCACGCGTAAGATCAAAGCGAGCGACAACAAAAACATCGAAGAATGCTGTTTATCCCTGCCTTCTTGTCATATGTAATATTCTAGGTTCATTCGCTTCTACCGGGCAGTCGCTGTTAGTCACTCTGGCAGTCTGGAGAGTTTGCAACATCCGTCTCGGAAACCACATTCCGAGGCTTCCAAGAACATCCTGATTTGTTCATTCACGTTCTGTCCTAGTAGGTCAGCGACACCCAGGCCACGAGCATGCTCGCGAGTTGTTCAGGCGGTGAGTGCAAAAGTTGGGTTCTGATAACCAACCATCATTGCAGGGAATAGATGCAATATTTGTTTATACTATTACCAGAAATGCTCGGGTCCTCCGCAGACTTCATAACAGCAAACCCATGGTCGATACTTCCAGTGTTTGGTAGACTAGCTTCTGCTCAGTTTAATGCTGCCCATCCTAGTATCTGCCCAGATTAGTTTCTGTCCATACTAGTTAGTGTTTGTCCGTACTAGTTTGTCCGTACTAGTGTTTGTCCATACTAGTTTTGTCCAGCTTAGAGTGTGTCCATTCTAGTGTTTGTCCATTCTAGTATTTGTCCACAGGGGCGTCACTAGGGGGGTGCGGGGGTGCGGGCCGCACCGGGTGACACCATCAAGGGGTGACACCAAAATAAAAAAATTGCAAATTTGACAAAGCAGACATAGCTCTGTCTAGTCGGGTTTCATAACCGTTCATTGTTAATTTTAGAAATTTTAATGTTAAATAACAAAAATTTAACTTTGTCCGAGTTTGTCGAAGTTCTTTATTTATGTTTTACCTGAAGTATTGAAGTTATATTGTTCAATTTGTTTTCTTTCTTATGTCCTTATTAACTTTTTGACTTATTTTACAAACATTACTATATGTGATTATATATGGTACAGGAACACTCGGAAGAAGACCATGGTGAAAGTCTAGAGGGGTGACACCAAGAGTTTACCGCACTGGGTGACACCAACCCCAGTGACGCCACTGTTTGTCCATACTAGTGTTTGTCCATACTAGTGTTTATTTAGATTAGCGTTTGTCCAGATTAGCGTTTGTCCAGATTAGCGTTTGTCAAGATTAGTGTTTCTCCATACTAGTGTTTGTCCATACAAGTATTTGTCCATTCTAGTATTTTTCATGCTAGTGTTTGTCCATACTTTGTTTGTCCATACTTATGTTTGTCCAGATTATTATTTTCTCTCGTTGTCTTCTTCTATATCCCCTTCCACAACTCTTTCAGGTTGTCACAAGTGCATTGTGCAATAATATGATCGCATCCACGTTACAACAGATCCTATTTTCCCGAAGTGTTAAATCTTCCCGCTGAAACATTTGACACATCCTTTTTATCTACACCATTCCAGAACATTCTTAACGCTGTGCTAACCATTCCCTCAAAATGCGTCTTTTAACTAAATTGATTATGGAAATCTTGAAGCCTGCAGCTTACAGTCAACTTGAGATACACGACTCGCCGTGCAATCTCCATTTTAATAGAAGAATATAAAATCTGGAGCTCATTTTGGTGCACGGAAAGTGGAAATAAGAAGTTACCGAGCATCATCAGAATTAATTTACATGAATCTGGACATTAATCTGCAGACGAGACAACCGCGCAGACGTGGAGGATATAATAAGTTGTGGCGTCATCTATGACAATGACCCCGCCTACATTTCAAATGCTTGAATCAACCGCTGCATTTCTATTGTGTCAGCATTGTCTGGTTTCTGTTTTTCAGACTGGCCTGAGCAGAGTGAAGGGAAGGTATTTCTATACGTCGCTTAAAAAAAAAGTCGCTTACACGTCGACTGGGTCGACTTCATTGCACCGGGTTTTTAGCCCATATGGCTCAGTCTCTTTCCCCGACGAACTGCCGAAAGCGTCGCACAAAGCGCGAACTCCGTAGCTCCAGCGATATCCCCCAAGAGTCTCCGAAAAAAAATACACTCTTGAACCGAAGGACGCGGCCCGCATTCGAACCCACAACCTTCGGAGCCCGAGTCAGACGGCTTGGCCACTTCACCACCGAGACTCCCTGGGTCGACTTTGTTGTTTCGGGTTTTTGTCGGAGAGTCCTGGGGGTCGTCGCTGGAGCTACAGGGTCAGAGGAGTCGAGTAAACATTGAACTGGAGGTCAGCTTGGCCGAATAGATAAGAACGCTCCTTCTTAAACTTCCGGTGTGCTGATGCCGAAGTGGTGGTTTCAACCTCTACGTCGTCAATTGGAGGAAAATGTTGACTTCTCGTCCTTGACTTGGCGGAGTAAATTACAAGTGGGTTCTCCTGATGGCGAGGGACACTGGTAATAGGGAAAACTAATCCACACGCAAACATTAGTCCAATGCACCAAAGTAGTAGCACAATGTATGGGATACGCTTGAGTTTAAAGCCAACGAAGAAAAAACAAAATATTGAACAAATGAAAACACTTCCCCGGGAAGGTTAACCCGGTCAACAAATGCCCGCAGAAGTCGGATGTGTCGGCCTAACGGCGCAAGAACGCAGCTCTGCTGTAAACAGGCACAACGCAGTCACATCCGGAGAAGAAAAAAAAACTCCGGATGAACGCAGAAGAAGAAGAAAACACTTCAAGTACAAGTCATTATCATTTTGTCACCTTCATCTGATACTTCATGGACATAAAGAGCGCCGGCAATGTAATGCCACCAGGCTCACCAACCAGCCCAGTGGTCATAAGATTGATTCCGCATTGGGGCCGATCGTTTAAATGGACCTGAGTTCCAGGGCCCAGCCAGTCTAAGATATGTACCAGGTAATGTCGAGGGAAGTTAACACAGCTAGCGTGATACAGACCCCGTGACCCACCGAGCGCCAGTTGGTTTATGCCAATATGGGTTTAGCACCATATGCCTTTACTTTTCCAAGGGCAAAACAAACAGTGTATTGAAAGCAGATGTACAGACTCAGAGAAGATGTGACAGGAATCACCATACAGGGCAATTACATGAAGATTAAAAAAAGTCGCTTAAAAGTCGACAGGGTCGACTTCATTGCACCGGGTTTTATCCCATATGGCTCGGTCTCTTTCCGCAGCACGGAAAGCGTCGCACAAAGCACGAACTCCGTAGCTTTTAGCGACGACCCACAGGAGTCTCCGAAACATTTAACTCGTAAACCGAAGGGTGCGGCCCGGAATCGAACCCACAACCTTCGGAGCACGAGTCAAACGGCTTGACCACTTCGCCACAGAGATGAAGCGAAAAAAAAAAAATAACCGAAATGGCAAGAAGGGCCTATTTAGGAGACTGTTTGAGGATAAAGAAGGAAAGATCCTATTCGGTGAGGATGCTAAATCAAAAATATGAACAGAATATGTACAATGATTGATTGAGAAGAATATATGAAACAATCCAGCACTGACCACTAGTGAAGATACTCATTCATTCAGTAGCATGTCCTTTGCAGAACATCGCTCCCATAACAATCTACAGGAAAATCTATCGATCATAAGCAAGATGTCCCGCGTCTGTTACACCCATCTGGAGATTATCCGCCACATCCTGCACCCAACTTCTCTTTGGTCTTCCTCTTCCTCTCTTCCCAGCATATACCCCTGCATTATTGTTCAAACAGCAATACTGACTATGAAGAGACAAACGGGCCATGGAACATAACTTCATGCCGATAAGCGTGGGCGGTCATGTTCTGCCATCTCACTCGATCACCAGAGTCGTGGATCAGCTCCGTGTTTCTGTCTCGACCATGCCACAAGGCCAAGCCATCCAGGTACTTGCTTCTAGGTCTTCCCCTTGGTCTGTTCCCCTCGATCTTACCAGTTGTCACCAAGTTCTCCAGATCATTTCTTCTCATAACATGCCCAAAAAATTGTGACTGTCTACGTCTAATGTCGCTAATCAGTTTACGATCTTCATTTGTTTCTTGAAGGACTTGTTCATTGGTCTTTCTGGCTATCCGTGGTATTCTTTGTATTTTCCTCAGAAACCACATTTCTACAGCCATCAGATGTTTTTCAGCTTGACTGCTCATTGTCCAAGCTTCACATCCATATAAAAGTACAGGTTCTATGTAGCATCTCAACACTCTTTTTCTCGTTTCAATTGACATCTTTTTATTGTCTTCTTGTGAAATAATCTACCTTATTTTTATAACAATCTGTCTTCCTTTATGACCAACTATCTTAAACTGTTGCCATCTGCCTTCTTGTGGAATAATCTGCATTTCTTGTGGAATCATCTGCTTTCTTTTATAACAATCTGCTTTATTATGACAACCTGCCTTTCACTATAACAATCTGCCTTTTTATGGCAGCCTGTCTTAGCTGTAACAATCTGCCTTTCTTGATAATAATATGCCTTCCATACAACAATCTGCCATCCTTCAAAACACCAACGACAATTTATTTTCAATTCTAGCATTCAACTAAAAATTCCAACATAACTTTCATATCAAGTAGGTTTAATTAAACCAACAATTAAATCTCTGTACACAGCTCCTCGCCTCACATAAGGAAACGAGCAACAATACAACAGATTGTAAAATCTCAAATATGTAGCAAACAAACAAACAAACAAAACCCAAGCAATTTCGTCAATGTTTACTATGCAATGAAGAAACATATAATAACAATCTACACCTATAAGAAAACATAAAGAATATACCATTTCCAACATTCGACAAGCAGTGCACTTGTTTTATTGGTAGTAAGATTTGAAGGTAAAAGTAGTGTGCAGGGTAAACTCATAAATACAGCACTTTAAGCATTGGTAATGAAGCTGTAATTCTGAACCACAGCTGTTTATATTCTTAACCCAGACATTTCACAATGTGAAATGCATCTCATAATTTACATGCTTTGAATGAATCAAAGAGATAACCATGTATGATATAAATTATTACAATTATGCCTAGGGTCACCAAACGCGAGATGAGTAACCGGAGAGATAAATTTTGCCCAGGGGAATGGAGTTCCTTTAAACAAAGCATGAACAATTACCACTGTGGTTTCTAACCATCGAGACTACCTGATATGTTCCCTATAGCACTTCTCTAGACTACAGAAATCATCATTGGGACCAGTCCTAACAGATACCAGTATGATTTTCAAAGCTTAGTTATAATTTTACCCTACTTTATTATATACTGGGGAGCCCCTGAGTACCACACATCTGATTTAATTCTGCTTACTTATATTTCACATGATTCCACAATATTATGCATTAATCTAGTCACTGTATTGTTATTTCCATTGCTTGTGTGTTGTTGTGTTTTCTTGTTGTTTGCTGAAAAAGGCACATTGCCACCATGTCCACTGTTTTCTGTAAATGTATTTTGTAAACTGCCCCACATGTTGTGTTTTTTAATTGCTAACCTTACATATAGGTAGCTAAAACAGAACAGCAAATTAGTAGCCATAAGTGTATCACATGTATTCATATGATCTAAACTATGTGTGTTAGTTGTTTCATCATTACCATCCAGTGCCTTGCCGGCTGGCATGGGCGATTATTCTTCTCCACAAATTGCGATCTCCGACGTCATGGATCAATTTATGTGTTGATTCCCTTCCATGCCATGCCATGCCATGCCAGTGACAGCTGTGTGGAGAATTTAATGAGATCCTTTAACTCATTCACTTTTAGTCAAATATCACAAGGAAAGACCTGCTGAAAACTTACAAATTGTGGCTAAAAGCTCAAGCACACCATTGACTGAACTGTCATCTACTGCTGACAGTACCTTCCAGTGTAGGACGTGGGGGGGGGGGGGGGGGCGGATCTTGAGCCTGAGGAATTAAGACCGCCTGGCTAGAGTAATCTGGTTGAACAATGTTAATTAATTATTTCTGCGGTAGAAATGTTTTGACTCCAGTATGTGTGCCCCCTGCAGATCTGGTGGTTATGAATTTGAGTCCCGTTAAAACCATGGATATTTTTTGCCACTGAGTTGAGCTCCCAGGTCGACACAACATAGAGATGATTACCAGCAAATATGCTGGGAAGTGAAGTCAGCCGGCTCTACACTGATTACATCACCCATCAATTGTTGACTGGTCGAAGGAGCTAGCACCATATATTCAACACACCCTAAGGCGTGAGAATGTGTCCATTACTGACCATGTGTCCATTATGCCTCATGGTATGCAAAGGTGTCCATTACTGACCATGTGTCCCACATGCCTCATGGTATGCAAAGGTGTCCTTTAGTAACCATGTGTCCATTATGCCTCATGGTATGCAAAGGTGTCCATTACTGACCATGTATCCAACACAGCTCATGGTATGTAAAGGTTTCCTTTAGTAACCATGTATCCAAAACGCCTCATAGTATGCAAAGGTGTCCATTACTGACCATGTGTCAAACACACCTCATGGTATGCAAAGGTGTCCTTTATTGACCATGTATCCAATATGCCTCATGGTATGCAAAGGATTCCTTCAGTGACCAAGTATCCAACACACCTTATGGTATGCAAAGGTGTCCTTTAGTGACCTTGTGTCCATTGTGCCTCATGGTATACAAAGGTGTCTTTTAGTGACCATTATGCCTCACGGTATGCAAAGACGTACCATACTTTTACTTTTTTATGTATTTCCTGTTTAACTCTTAAAGACAGGTGATAAATGGCACATTTTAAGCTGATATAATTCTCACATTTGTTGCTATCTGACTTTCTTGTATATGTACTGTTATATTATTGTAGGAGGCTTCCTTACTGTCGTCACTTTCATCTATTTGGCACTAGTACTTATGTTTGTGAACGTCAGTGTTGCCATTAGGTTTAATGCGCTTGTGCTTAAACTTATTGTTCGCTGACGGTGGAGAAGTGGGTCCATTCCACACACCGGTCAGTTGAGACTTAAACTTTGACTTCACTTTTAAAAAGCACACAAATGAACGTAAAATTGCCTCTGAAAAAAATCAATCTGGGGTTGATTACAATGTCTTGCAGATGCCATGCAACATTTGTGCATGTTTGTGCAGAAATGATGAAATAGTTGGAAGTGTGCATGCTGATGCATCAATCTAAAGTCCATGAGGCAGATCCGCTGTCAGTTTTCAATCTAGCTCAACAGTGAACATATGTTCAGAACAATCTGGTCATGTTAGTTAGTTAGTCGACAGATCATCCTCACTGCACACTGAACCATTCAGTCCATAAGTGCTCGGATCCCTTCCTCAGTAAATCCCGCAGCGTGTAGCGGCTAACGACACCGGTTCTGTGTTGGTTTATTAATCTTCTTTGGTTTCCTGCCTAGTGTTATTGTTTGGCCACACCTCTTTTAATTTGCTGTTCTCGCATCCTGATCATGGTTGTAGATTCACAGTCATCACTTGGTTCTTGCGAACGACTTACTTCTTGTAAAGTATTCAGAATGTCAGCCTGGTCGATAGGGGCCATGGCGCGTCCGCCTTCCACAGTAGCCTTACCTGTGAGCTGTCAGCCCGCTCATTTTCTTGTACATGCCCTGGCATGAAAATGAAGCTAATCTTTGAAAGCCAAGATCGCTCCAGAGACAGCAATCACTCTCTTCGGATCCACCCCATCTCCATTTTCTTGAGCATGTCACGAGAGGAATGTAATTTTCTGGTCATGTATCCAGCTTCAAGAAATAAACCAAGCAAAATCTGTCAATTCTTATCAACACAGCAGCTATAGAATGTAGTCACACTAGTATGAATATGTTATTTTAACACAAGACACAAGACAACAAAAGAATGTGGTCACACTAGTTTTATTATGTCATTTTAACACAAGACAACAACAGCAACAGAATGTGGTCTTTTTTTTTTTAAAGTTGCATATCCTTTAAGGACGTAGCATTAAACCACAGCAATTTTAGCTGTTCGTGATTCCTGGGCAAGTTTTTACGTTCAGTAGTTTGTCATTGCTTTCTGAATGACCGACTCCCATGCCAACATGTTATAACACAACGCGACATGGTCCGCTGACGAATCGGTCACAGCTGCGTTTCGAACGCCTTGTATACAGCTCACGAACCGAGTTTGCAAGCCTGTGGCCAAGGAGACCGGCAGAATGTGGTCACACTAGTTTGATTATGTTGTTTTAACACATGATACAAGACAACAATAACAGAATATTGAATTCCATAAGATGCAGATTAAGGGCAGTTGGATTAGATGTCTACAGAAATGGATGTTCATTTTGTGAACATTGAAAGACAATTATGAGAGACTTAGGGGGAGTGTGTCATGTAAAATTAAACATCAGTTTTTCAAATCAGCCATCAGAATCAGATGTCAGACACTGGTGGGAGGTCATGTGACATTCACACATTCTGTAACCAAGACCATAGCACGTGTGTATTGGTAACTCCATACATCATATGTCTTTCTCAACATCTTTCTATCCCCTCCAGTTGTTACATTAACCCACCCAGTTCTAATGATCCCATGAACGCCTCCTTTCCCACAGGGTTATTATGTCAAGCCCAGTTGACTAAACCATTGTGAGTTGCAGTAACACAATGGCCAGCACACTTGCCTGCCATCCCCATAGTCACATGTCAAAATCTCCATCGAGGCGGTAATTTTTTAAAAATTAACCTGAGTTCCCAGGTCAATCTAGCTTTAGATGGGTAGCAGTAAATGTTGTGGGAAGCAAAGGTGTCCAGTTTGGTACTGACCACATCATCCATCAAGTGCCAATTGGTCTATGGAAATATGGAGATAGTACCATAAACCCAATAGACATCAAAGCAAACGGGTACTTAACATTACTTTCTACACTGACAGGACTTTGTACCATTCAAACATTAGGACAGACTAGATCTAGAGAGAATTTTGTACCATTCAAATGTTAAAACAGACTAGATCTAGAGAGAATTTTGTACCATTCAAACATTAGGACAGACTAGATCTAGAGAGAACTTTGTACCATTCAAACATTAGGACAGACTAGATCTAGAAAGAACTTTGTACCATGAAACTAAACTAGAGAAGCCTTGACTAAGACAGAACTTTGTACCATTCATTCATTAGACTAGACCAATGGTTCTCAACCCTTTTTCGGCCTATACACCCCTACACCATATGTTCAGAATGTCATTCCCCTCTTTTCATATTTCCTCCCTATAAATTCCCCCCGCCCCTACACAGTATACGTAAAAATGGAAGCTAAATTTAATATCACATACTAGAACAAGTCTAGGCATCTACATAAAAGGTGATTTGCAGGTCTAACTTACGTTATAAAACAAATTTCAGAAGGGCGGGAAGTACAGACCCATAAAGTATGGAGGGAAAATCAATAACAAGTAATCGGTTCTTGTATTAATGCGATCCTGAAATAATCTTAATTTCCCCCTGGAAACCCTAAAATTCCCCCCTGGGGAGGGGGGTGTCCCCACCGGTTGAGAAGTACTGGACTAGACTTACACGTTGTATCAAATTATTTAAACACTGTTGCAATTAAGTAGAATTTTGTATCATTTAATAACACCATAATAGGCTACATTTAAGAAATACAATTCACAATTCAAACAGGGTAGATTGGAATTAAGTAGAATTGAGGCATCATTCAATAACACTACGGTAGTGTAGATTTAAGAAAGACACTGTACCATAAAAACATAAAGACAACGTACCTTAAAAACAGAAGATTGGAATTAAGTAGAATTTTACATCATTCAACAATATTTCTGCAGACTGGATTCAAGAAAGACATTGCACCATTGATGGTAATTTTGGATAAGTAGGATATTGCATCATTCCAAAACACTGCAATCGGATAGATCTAATAAAGACATTGACCATTCAAATACAGGATAATTCTGCAACATTCAGCAACATTGTGTAGACTTGACTTAAGAAAGACACTGTACCATTCAAATTGTAAGGCATACAAGAAGTACAACATTGCAACAACCAAATAAATATGTTAACAGTAATTCTTTAACAAAGATTTAAAACTTAATAATCACACTGTAACATAGTAATAAATTCTGAACACATGCTAGTATTATGCTGTAGTAACAAATTTCTTATCACTTATTAAAATTATGCAGAGGTAATTAATTTCCAGTATAATATAAATATAAATAATAATAATTTCTTTATAAAAAAAATTGTTTTTTAAAATTACAAAATAATTTTGTAAGAATTAAGATTTTAATTAACATTAATCAATCAATTAGGTGCCGTCTCAACAATGAAGGTTGGATGCAATGGATCTCCAACACTGTCTGTCTCTCGCCCTGACTGAACATTCTGTCAGGCTGATGTTCGTCCATCTCTTGATGTCATCTCCCCACTTGTATCATTGTCTATCTCTTGCTCGCTTGCCTTCAACCTTGCCTTCCAGTATGGTTTTAATAAGAGTATCATGTCTTTTAACGTGGTCAAAATATTTCACTTGCCTTCTCTTTATTTCTTTCATCAACTCTCTCTTCATTCCCAGTTTTTCTAGAACCTCTGCATTTAATTGTTTTTGTTTCCATGAAATACGACCTATTCGTCTGTATATCCACATCTCCAGGGCTTCTATGCGACTTTCTAGTTGCTTGTTCAATGTCCAGGTTTCCGCACCATACAGTAGCATTGAATATGCATAGCATTTGACAATTCTCATTTTTAATGTGCTGTTAATCTCTCTAGATGTTAATACTGATTTCATGCTGTTGAAAGCATTTTCGCCCATTCCTATTTTCTTTTTGATTTCTATTTCACTTCTGCCATCATCTGTTATTATATGTCCAAGATAGGAGAAACTTGTTACTTGTTCTAGTATCTCCCCATTTCCTGTGATTTTCACTGATGACCTTTCCTTTTCACTGCTAATTATCATAGTTTTTGTTGTTTGGATGTTAATATCCAAGCCACATTCTGCACTGTGCCTGTTTACTTGTTCCACTAGGTCTTGTAACTCTTGCTCGCTTTCTGCTAGTAACACGGTATCGTCAGCATACCTAAGATTGTTGACGATTCTTCCATTGATGTTAAGTCTAGGCACTTCAGCTTGTTTAAAACTTTTTTCTGTGTATAGGTTGAAGAGGCTTGGGGTCAGTACACATCCCTAACATTAATGCAAGTAATTTATTTATAAGCACCTGACATAAGTGGGACATAACCGTAATGAGTTGACATACTTCTGGTTGTGTTATTTCAGACATACAACTGTATTAGGAAAGTTTTTATACATAAAACATATTCATACTACCGAGCATGCCAAAAACAATTTAATGTTACACTAGACTGAACAGGTGATGGATTGATCTTGACAGCAGCCAACAGGTAGTTGTTGGTTATGTTCTTAGGTCCATGACAATAGGCAGAGGATCCCTTCATAGACACAATGGCTGCAGCTACTGACCAGTATGGACACTGTCGACAAGGAAAGCAATGGTGAGCTAGTCACAGAAACTGTGGAGAAAGGCTTACAGGGGAAAATTCTGCACAGGGCATGCTACCGGACAATGTTGATGATGAGAATGATGATGTTGATGATGAGAATGATTATGATGATAAGAATGATGATAATAATGATGTTGATGATGTTGAGAATGAGAATGACATACAAGAACAAATGAAACCACGAGCCAGCTTTAAATTCTTCTAAAGCTCTGGAGAGTATGAGAAATGCCTTCATGGTCTCAGCTCAATGAAGGGATACCTCAATTGCCCCTTCGTGTGGCAGAGGAGGATGTGCATGACATGACAAAGTAAATATCAACAGTAAACAGCAGAACAAAGTACAGTATCAGTGACATGATACTAAAACACCACAACAAACAAATATCAATTATAAAAACATAGCCCTTACTTAAACAAACAATAATATCTTAGTTTAAAAAAAAAAGAAGATAAAAGCATAGTAAAATCTCAACTGTAATATGCAAGCTGTGCACTTGTTTTATTGGTAGTAAGATTTGAAGGTAAAAGTAGTGTGCAGACTAAACTTATAAATACAGCACAAGCATTGGTAATAAAGCTGTAATTCTGAACCACGGCTGTTTATATTCTTAACCCAGACATTTCACAATCTGAAATGCATCTCATAATTTACATGCTTTGAATGAATCAAAGAGATAACCATGTATGATATAAATTATTACAAATATGCCTAGGGTCACCGAACGTGAGATGAGTTAGCGGAGAGATAAATTTTGCCCAGAGAAATGGAGTTGTTTGTATGGCGTGGGTGGCTAGGGTTCAAAGGGTTGAAGAACCTACAAAACTGTCAGCTTAACTAGGTTAGTTCTGAGGATTTCACAATATAAAATAACTCAAAGTAATGCGGCATTTTGTGTGTGTGTGTGTGTGCGTGTGCGTGTGTGTGTGTGCGCGCGCGCGCGCACACACACACACACATTTTGGAATTCTCAGGTAAGTAGGAACACTTTTTTCTCTAATTTTCATTTTCTCTCCATTGCTCTAATTTTTTCATCTTTATATTCTTCTCATCCCATCATTACGCCTTAATGTAGTCACCGGAGGGTCTTCTCCGTGACTATATGTTGTGTTTTGTGTATGTATTTGTATGCTGATGAAGGCTAGTCGTGGCATCGTCCTGTATGTGTCGTAATTCTGTTATGTTAAGTCGTATTTCTTTGTGTTATTTTATACTGTTAACATTTTCACCGCTTTACCGTTACCGCAGTTCCCCAAAATTGTATTCATATTTGAGGGTTTCACAGAACAGTGTACCCATATCTGGACAGACTGGCTCAGAAGAGAGTCAGTCTTTATTATAATCAATGTGCAGAGGAAAGAGCAGGCAGACTTGAGTAAAACTGCCAATGCGACTATCAGTTCGGGAATTCTTGGGTGGCTTTTGAGGAAGGACAATTATCATTGGTAGGCATGTCTCCGGTGCACTGATCTTATCTCATCTTGTTCCTCTTGTACACTGCAGTGTCAAGGTGAAGTATAAACAGGGAGAGAGTACCCATTTATGAGCTTCATGTATTGAGGTTCTCATGGACTCTGCTATTCCACTTGTCCATTGTTTACGTGGTCTGTACATCATTGCTTGTTGTGGTGTACTGTTAGTTGGTAATATAGTTATATGGCCAAACCATTTAATCTGCTGTTTTCTTATGAAATCTAGTGCTGCCATAACCCCCACTTTAGTCCTCATTTCTTCATTCCTCATTTTCTCTCATCTTGATACACTGATGGTGCACTGATGTCAATTCTAAATCAAAGTATTTACAGTGGATGCTAAGAGATGAGGATAAACATTGAAAACCCCAAGTGTATTACTGTATTACTTTTACAGAGGCTAACAAGTGGAAATAGTCAATTACGGATGCCTGATTTTCTAAGAATTCTCTTAACAAATGTAAAAAGTAAGAGAACACATTACTTGATGAATGAGATTGTTTAGGGGGGAGGAAAAAAAACTCGACATAAAACAAATATCCCCCTAGCTTGAACAGACAACCAACATTTGTAATGTCAGCAACAAGATACTGTAAAGCAATACACGGGTTCTAGTTATTTACGGAAAAATAACAGGAAAACATCTATCGAATTCAACTCGGCGAACAATCGAAACAGAAGGGCCATCTTCATAAAATGATGTCACTAAGACAAGGACGTTTCACGCCATGAGGTGTGGTGAGTGTATGGAGCTAGCCTCATATATTTCAACCAATCAGCAATCGGTGGGTGATGTGGTCAATACTATGTTTCAACCAATCAGCAATTAGTGGGTGATGTAGTCAATACTATGTTTCAACCAATCAGCATTCGACGGGTCATGTGGTCAATACTATGTTTCAACCAATCAGAAATCGGTGGGTGATGTGGTCAATACTATATTTCAACCAATCAGCATTTGACGGGTCATATGGTCAATACTATGCCAACTGCCTTGACAGATCCTGGTGCACATTTTCAGCAGGGTCAATCTGGAAGTCTAGGTTAATGATGACAAAAACCTTGCCTAAAGGGAATTTAAACACAAGAACACTAGGCCGACAGGCAATCAGGCTAGCCACTGTACTGCCATAGCTCTCAACAAATTATCCACAAATTATTTAACAATACAATAAAGAAAACTCTCACATGACACGGCTGATCCCAGCTGAAAATATGTGACAACATGGATTATGTGTGATCTTCTGACTAGCACAAAATAAGTTACATATAAAAATAAAAAAGCTAAAAGACCCCATCTCATACCAGCAGGCTATTGGATACATGAAGTTAACCACATAATTTTAGACCAATCAGCACTCGATGTGTCATGTGGTCAATATGAGGCCTGTCACTGTTAGATTCCAAGAAATGTCCTGACACCCCTCATTAGGCAGAGGGGGCTGGGAGTTCAGGCCAAGGGGGGAAAATCCCTGTCTTGAAGGGGGTTCAAACTCATGACTACCAGACCAACAGGTCAGCATGCTAGCCATTATGCTGCTGCAGCCATCAGCAAATTATATACAAGCTGTTAGACAATACAATACAGAAAACACTGACATCACACGGCTGAACCCAGCTAAAGATCGGGACAACGCAAATTGTGTGTGAGCCTCTGACTAGTACACAATAAGTTAAATATAAATGTTAAAATTAGCTGCTTATCCTTTTACAGGATAGCGCTGTCAACCCCAGCTTTTATAATGCTATTTTTGATCTCATGGCAAGAGTACCTTCAGTAGTTTGCCATTGCTTTCTGAACAACCGGCACCCATACCATTTCGTTAAAAAAACACACACACAAGGCAGTCAAATATAAAAGTTAAACAAACAAACTATCCCTTTCACACCATGAGGTGTATTAGGTAGATGGTGCTAGGCTCATATTTTTAAACCACTTGGCACTCGCTGGGTTCTGTGGTCAGTTTCAAACTTGACTTCTCAGAAATTCCCAGCTGCCCATGTGGGCTGGGGTCAATGTGAGAACCCAGGTCAATGAATAAATCCTCCACTTCTAAGGAGATTCAAACACACGATCCCCTCAGGCTAGCTAGCCAGCCATCAGGCTACCACAAAACTATATACAGGCTGTTAAATAATATAACAAAAGACATCACACAGCTGAACCCAGCTTAACATTAAGACAAGGACTCTGACTGGTCTTCTGGCTTGTAAGCAGTAAGTTAAATATAAAAGTAAAAACTAACAGGACCCCTTTTCACACCATGGTGCTGACCGCACATCTGTAGACCAAACGGCACTCAATGGGTTATGTGATCAACAGCCAACTGTTGCTGCTTCCCAGAAAATTTCAGGGGACCCATTTTAGGCTCGACTGACCTGGAAACCAGGTCACTTGAAGGGATCCCCTACTCCAGTGGTCCTCAACCGGTGGGGAAATTCCCGAATTTCCGCCCCAGGGGGGAATTAAGATTATTTCAAGATCGCGTGATATTGTTTTCCCTCCATACTTTACGGTTCTGTACTTCTTGCCCTTCTGAAATTCGTTTTATAATGTAAGTAGACCCACAAATCACGTTTTATGTAGACGTCTAGACTTGTTCTAGTATGTGTTATTAAATTTGGATTCCATTTTTATGTATACTGTGTAAAGAGGCGGGGGTATGTAGGGATTTATGGGGAGGAAATATGAAAGGGGGGAATGACATTCTGAAGGTATGGTGAAGGGGTGCCCCAAAAAAAGGTTGAGAACCACTGCCCTAATCAAATACGGTGAGTAAACCATACAACTCCAGAAAATCATAAAAAACAGAAACAGCTGCACATGATCTCTGCTCTATACATAAAAAATGTATGTTTATACATGCATAACTGTTTTTATGTTTTTAATATTATAAAAAAAAAGAGAAAACACACACACATCTGACTAAGTTAAAAATATAGTTTCATTTTAAAAATGACATATAAATGAATTGTAAAATGGATTTCTCAGCATATTGTTTTATATGTACTGTACATGTTTTATGATATGACATTTCTATTGTTATGTACACATGTAAATGTTTCTGACATTGGTCACATAAATAGGTTAGTTTTAAACACAAACACTCCAGACAGACAAGTGACATAGCAATTTTACTGATTTTCTAGAAGCAACTACTACAACTTTGTGATAGTCTAGTTAAGGGTATACAACAAAGTATGATCATCTAGAAACTACAAATATAACGCTGTGATAGTCTAGACAACTACTATAACAGAGTGATGGTCTAGATACAACTACTATAACAGAGTGATAGTCTAGATACAAGCCACTTGAAAAAAACAATAATAAGCAAGAAAAAGCTGTATTTGAAATGTGCGGACACACCCACACACTACCTACTTGTTGGGAAAAGGATGAACAATATATATCAAAACATCACTTGTAAATTAAATGCAGCTGTATTTAAACAATAAGCTAAAACAAAACACCATAAATACAAAATATATGAAGGTTATGATGGCAAAAACCACGACAGTAATTATTAACCGGGAACAACTGCAATAAATATGATTCCAGATGGGCAAGTATATGTGGATTTCTAAAATGCAGACATATTAAAATGTAATATTAAAAACCATGCATGTAGAAATTAACATAAGGTGATGACAAAAGTCGGTGGTAGGTATAAATTTACACGCATATGTGGATATAGAAATCAATGCACAGAAAGAAGATAAAAATGTGATTGTCTGGGGATCATAACATATTTGTCCTTAAACAATTCACCATGGGTTGATCAAATAGTGTGCGTTCACAAGTAGATGTAAAATGAAGAGGAGTGTGCAACGTTTGCAGTTACCAATGGATGTATGGTATATTACTTGCTACAGGAGTTTCTTATTTTGTGAATTTCGGAGTCAGAACATGAGGAGAGTTCGGGTGTGTGCCTCTTACACTGTGATATTCACTGCTTCAGTTATACTGTTTATCCATCATCTGCTTATTGAAAAACTGTGTGTCCAATTCTTCTGTATAGATACAAATGCTGGACAATGTGTAATGAAATGGTGTGGATACTAGGTGAAGCAGAGACGTGTTGCTTGAGACGAATGTTGTGAATATCAAGAACAGAGAAAAGAATCAATGCTGAGGCACTGACAACCGCAGGCAGTATTAGATCACTCATTACAAATTATAATGAAAAGACAAACAAAATGTATGAGGCACGTCAACAGGACAGATTGGGAACAGTTAGAGGTATTAAAATTAGAATATAAAAGACAAGAAGTACTTTCAAAACACTAGGGAGTTTTTGGTTGTGAAAAGAAACTAAACCTAGTCTCCAGCTTAGAAATGTAACTCTAACACTAGATCAGTAACATTATATGGATCAAAACATGGAGAATGATTAAAACAATTACTAATGATAGTTTAAAATTACCATGGTAGACAACTGAAATTACTGTGTGAATATGTGTATATTTCAGCTTGAAGGATTTATCTAGTTATTTTACTCTATGTTGTGTGATTTCTGCGGTATGTACCTGATGAGATACAGCAAAATATACCAGGCAATAAATCGTGCAATCTATTGTTTGTCTTCATTATTCAAATTACTAATAAACTAAAAACATGTATGAACTGGTGAATTCACAGAATAAATAACTAAAATGGCATGATACAGAGTGTATTTTTAATGACTGCGCAGTGTTTGAAAATATTGCCGGTCCAAGTTTTGTATTTACCTATTATGTTGCATGAACATTACAGAGGGTGAATACAAAATTTGGACCAGCAATATTTTCAAACACTGCACAGTCATTAAAAATACACCCTGTAGAATCACTAATGTGGAGCTTAGAGAATGAACTAAACAGATTCCAGCGGATCAAGAGCTCAGGGGAGGACGTTGATGCTGGACATGACACACACTGAGAACACCTGGTCATAGTTATATCCAGAAAGTTGTTCCAGTGGAACCCAAAGGGCAGATGAAATAGAGGGGCACCTAAAAACACACAAAGAAGAGAATAAAAGACAGAGATGAATCACATGGGGACAACATGCTGTGAGCTGCCAGAGATAGGACATGACAGGAATGGTTTGGTGTGAGGCGTATTGAGGAGCTATACTTCAATAGAGGCTACAGGAATTATGTTGAGTCAAGAACTGACATCACAGCCCTCGGGACACTTTCCAATGTCCTCATTTTCAACAACCAATGAAGAGTCCAAATACTAAGAGGAGGAGAAAAAGAAGACTAACCACCAATAATAGCTTCCAGTCCTTTATGAGTTTGATCTAAAACCAATATTAACCCAACTTTTTTTTTTTAATTCGCATATCCTTTACAGGACATCGCTGTCAACAGCAGCATCTTTCAGCTGTCTGTTGATTTCTTGGCAAGATTACAGTAGTTTGCCATTGCTTTCTGAGCGGCCGGCTCAGTTATCCCGCAAGTCACCAGCGGGGGTCGAACCGCCTCCAGTTCTCGCCCGTTACGAGACTCTGCGTGATAAACGGGATTGCGAAGAAAGTGTTGCTTTGTGTTGCCATGTCAAGTATCTCTACCTCAAAATGTGTTCAGATAATGAAGTGTTTTGCTGTATTTATAATATGCTAAGTTAATAGAGCAAGAGTTAAAGTGTGCATGACTGTATGCAATCTCTCTATCATCATCGCCATCCTCATCAAGTGTCCTGCTAACTATCATGGTGATCATGCTTCTTCATTTCTTGAGATCTCCAGTAAAATTTATCAATTCATGTGTTGTTATTTGTCCATGCCATGGCGAAAAGCTGTCAAGAATCTTCTTTCACTATCTTCCTCAATTGCTTCTTTATTAATGTTTTCAGATGTTATATGTTGCAATTTTTCTCTTCTGTCAAGTACCTTTGTGTTACTGTCAGAGCACGGTTCATAACATAATTATAGGCTTGACAAATGGTAATGTTCACATAAATACATTGTGAGAGCTTCAATGGCAGGCTAGAAATATGAAAAGCTGTCCTTGGTATACCCAAGAAACAAACTTCTACATCAGATACAACAAAGTGATCATGTCTTCTTTGCAATGACAGGTGGGGTAGTGGGGCAATTCCACACACCGGTCAGCTGGACTTTCACATTGGCTTCTCATTCAGAAATCAATGGCAAACTACTGAACATAAAACTACCAAAAAAAAAATAGTCAACTTGGGTTTGATCACATTGTAGTGCCAAGAACATGCAATAATATAGACAGGGGTAAAAAAAATATATGTACTTACACGTATAAAAATAACAACAACAGAAAGGACAACAATATGTGGTTTAAGTAAACAAGGATTTGATTTGGTTGATTCACTTATGTCGTGACTACTGTTTCATGTCAAAGATTTTTAAGAAACATGATGAAATAAACAGCGTCTAGGAGAATCTATTAGGTCAACATTATATAATAGTATTCCTGTGCATTTCTAAAATAAGTTGTGCTGACTAAATACAGCCATTTTAAACTACACATTATTTCTCTGTCATTTATCACTACAGAATGTTGTACTGTCATTTCTCATTACAGAATGCTGTACTGTCATTTCTCATTACGGAGTGCTGTACTTTCATTTCTCATAACAGAATGTTGTACTTGCATTGCTCATTACAGAATGCTGTACTTTCATTTCTCATAACAGAATGTTGTACTTGCATTGCTCATTACAGAATGCTGTTCTTTCATTTCTCATTACAGAATGTTGTACTTGCATTGCTCATTACAGAATGTTGTACTTTCATTTCTCACTTGAGAATATTTTTTTGGTCATTTTTCACTAGAAAGTAATGTAGTCATTTCTCACTAGAGAATATTGTAATGTCATTTCTCACTACATATGTGATAATGTAATTTCTCACAATAGAATGTCATTTCTCACTACAGACTATTTTACTGTCATTTTTCTCTACAAAATATTGTAATGTCATTTATCACCACAAAATATTATAATGTCATTTTGCATGACAGATGTCTACACTGTTATTTCTAACTACAGAGTGAATATGATACTGTCATTTCTCAGAAAAGAATGCTATTTGGTAATTTCTCATTATAGAACATTGCAATGCCATTTCTTTTCACAGAATACTGTGCTGTAATTGTTCACCACAGAAACACTATCACAACACACCAAAGACAGTTCGCTGATAACTGGCTCAACTCTAAAGCAGCAGCAGCAGGGTAGGAGACTGACTCCCAGTCACAAACACAGCAGGGTAGGAGACTGACTCCCAGTCACAAACACAGCAGTTCTGTTGACAGGATGCCTGTGGTCATTTTAGATTCTGATCACCAAACCTCACACTTTTTCTGTGGGTTCATGGTGGATTTGCTGCTGCACTTAAATACTTCTGAGAACTCGTGGGAGTTGGATAGTGGGCCTATCACTCTGTGGATGAAGAAGGGAAAAGAACATGTAAGACGTACAAATGTTACATGGCTTTCTTCTTCTTTTAACCTCTTATGAATCTTAGGCAATTACCATAAAAGTTGAAAAAGATGAGAGGTCTGATTTTCATTGCTCAGGGTTATATCCCATGTGGATCAGTCTCTTTTTCTGGTCCCCAACACGGAGAATAGGCAGCTGAGCTGTTAAGGCCACTGTAGTTTTTATGCTTGTGGCTACATTTTGCTGACACATTTTCCTGATGTTGGACTGATAGTGCATGGTTCCATCGCCTAACTACTGAGTTCAGTGCATGGAGCAACACTGTGAGCTGTGAATTTCGTGTGGAGTGCTTTTACATCTGTCTGCCATTGTTTGTAGTATGAACTGCATGTTCAGAAACATGGTGGCTGGCCGGTCACTGAACTAAGTGGGTTGCCTTATGCAGTAATGTGTGGCTACTGGTTTTCTAGTGACTACCACTTCCATCGACGATGAACTGTAATTTTCTAGGCAGACTTTTGTCTTGGCATTCTGGCAGTTGCATTACGCATAGTATACCTGTGTGGGCTGTTGGTTTGTCGAGACTCCTGTCTGTTCCACTTTTCACATGGAGCAGTGAGAAGCATGTTGTGTGATTTTCACTGGCACAGGAACGGAGCATAATGGGGTGACCCTTTGCCATGAAGTTAGAACTGCAACTAACGACTGGTTCAGTCTCTTTTTGCAGGGCAGCCTGCTGAAAGCGTCACATAAAGCGTGAAATCCACAGCTCTAGCGACAATCCCCGGTCAGGAGTCCCCGAGAAAATTATACTCCTGAATCAAATGACTTAGTCCAGAACTGAACCTACAACCTTTGGAGCATAAAGCAGGTGGTTTATCCCCCTCAGCCATATCATACAAAGTCTTCCTTTTGGTATGCTATCTTCTATCTCTTGTAATTGTTTCCATGTCTTTCAAACAGTACTCATCTCTATATCTGCTTCTTTACTTCATGTGAGCTTTCATTTCACCTTTGTCTTACGGATTCTAAAACAATGACTGTCTAGCCATGGTTGCCGTTGGTTTTCTCTGTGTTTGTTTTGTCCAATGCCAGCATCTTTCCTTTACCTCCTGACTATTAATACACTTTTGTAATTTATAACTGATTTTGTTATTCTCTAAATTTTTAATCCACGCAGTAATATATTAGAGTTGAATATTCTAAGGTTATGGCATTAAATTCACTTGATGTTGATACATTTGTGTGCTCTGTAAACGCTGCTCTTGTCTTGCAGACATTCCTCATTAAAGACATGCCTCTATACAGACATTCCCCATTAAAGAAATATCTCTATACTGACATTCCTCCATAAAGACATGCAACTATACAGACATTCCTCTATAAAGACACATCTCTAAACAGACACTCCTCTATAAAGACATGCCACTATACAAACATTCCTCTATAAAGACACTTCTCTAAACAGACATTCTGCTATAAAGACACACCACTATACAGACATTCCTCTATAAAGATATGTCACTAGATGGATGTTGCTTCATACCACCCTCTATACGGACATTCCTCTATAAATACACGACTCTATACAGACATTCCTCAATACAGAAATTCCTCTATAAATACATGACTCTGTACAGATATTCCTCTATACAAAAATTCCTTCATAAACACAAAACAACTAAATGTGGGTACCTGAATTTTGCTGGAGAGTGTGGGTCAGTTAGTACCTGCAGGTGGTCAGTCTCTGGCTTGCTGTTCCAACACCAAACCTAAGGAGAAAACCACAAACCTAAAAGTTAACCACAAGTTAAATATTTGGTCACATTAAAAGTCATAGCACTTAAGTAAAAACCATACTGAAGGGAAGTGTTGAAGATAAGTGAACAAGAGGTAGACAATGATACAAGTGGGAAGATAACATTAAGAGATGAACGAACATCAATCTGACAGAATGTATAGTCAGGGAGAGACAGGCTGTGTTGGAGATCCATTGCAGCCAACCTTCATTGTGGAGAAGGCACCTGATTGATGACATGTCAATTATCTACAAGGGTAAGATCTTATGTATACTAATTATTGCATGTAAATTCTATACATGAGTTAGATCTTATGTATAATACATATCATATATCAATTCTCTGCATGGATCAGATCTGATTTATAGTACAATGAACACGTCATTTTGATATGGGCATCTGATGCCTGATGCATAAATCACATGTGCAGTCTATATCGGGATCAAATGTTTCACATAACAGACCATATTTCAAGGACATGATAACTGGTACAAAAGTTCAAGCGACAATTTGCTTAAATTCATTGCTTTAAACTGACAATATGTCAAAAACATTCACAGATCTTATATTAAAAACAGACGCCTATGCTTCAAATTACATTACAATAAGGCATCTGATACATAAAACTTATATCAATTCCATATAAAGATCTGAAAACTGACTGAAGAAAACATCACTGAATGAGATCAACTGCCTCTGCCCGCTTTAACATGCAACCATTTTGTGTTAAAGACACGAAATGCAATGTCACATGACTGGTTTTCAAAATGTGCCTTCCAATCGATGACGGGGGAGATATGTGGTGTGTAGGCTTTGCTAGGTTACCAGAGAATTTGTTTATTATTATGACAATCCAGCTGGGTGTTCTACCACCCTGTTATTCAACCGCCTCTCTGTTCAGCAGATGTAGGTAGACTGGCACCTGCATGTAAATTGATAAAAAATAATTGTTTAAAGAACAGAATGGTTGCATGTTAAAACTCGCAGAGCCAAATGCTATTCATTTGCAAAAACCAACTTTGCGCAAAAAAAATGACATGATAGTCGGTTCAGTTCAAATTACTGTGTGAATATGTATGTTGTATGTTCCAGCTTGAATGATTTAATTTATTGCTTTGGTTTATACTGTGTGCTTTCTGCAAAGCGTGGGCATTTACAGCCCGTTCAGCGGGCCGAACCGTTCAAGAATCCAGTGGTGCCCACTCTATGACCACGAGCGGCATGACGATGGAGATGATGGCAGTTACACAGGCTTTCATATGGCTGGAATTACAGCATTATACCAACGTGTGTGTACTAAGTGATTCAATGAGCATGATTCAGAAGGTCGAAGCTGGATCTGTATGTAGACAGTGGACTGAATCGCTGCGGAAGTCTGTTGTCCATAAAGTCACCTTCATCTTTGTCCCGGGACATGCAGGAGTCGAGGGAAATGAACGAGCTGACAAACTGGCTGGCTCTGCAACCCCTGTAGATGGCCAGCCCATGGATCGTGCCGATGTTATTAATGTCCTTAAAGATATGGCGAGAACAGAGGACTTTGAGGTCAGTGATTCCACATCGCTGTCCAGGATGAAAGACCTTGGAGTAAGAATCGGCACAGCCAGACGCGAGAGGTACATCGGGAAAACAAAGCGCCTCGTCAACCAACACAGAACTGGCACTATTAGCCACCGGACGCTGATGCATATGCTGGGGGGAGGATCTGAGCACCTATGGACATGTCCGGAGTGCAATGAAGATACCCCAACTGATAACTGATAACTGACCTGACGAGATGCAGCAAAACATGCTAGGCAATAAATTATGCAATCTATTGTTTGCGTCTTCTTTACTCAAATCCACTACTGGAAAATATTGTTTCAAAATAAAAGAAACTCAGAAAATGTCACCTGAGCAAATGAGAGGAAAAATATCTGCTCATGAGTCATTCCTAAAGCTGGCAGCAGCTGTTCCTCTCCATTCTTCTGGACCCATTTCTTGTAAGCCTGGATAGAATACACCATGAAAACACTTGTCAGTGTTCATCATTCTCACAGTGGACATCAAAGTTCATGGAGATACAGAACTATTTAAAACTGTTTCACAAAATGAAATCTTTAATGAACCAACAACAACAAAATCTATTTATTTTGCCTAAACCCTGTGTTTTTCATTAGCTTCCATTCTAACTATTTAACTCATCCTGTACCATACAACTGACCAGACATTTATTGGCTCCTCATATATTAAAAAGTAACAAGTAAATGGACCTTTTTTAACTCCAAGAGGCATATGAGCATGTGGCGCTTGCCCCGTACTTTCATAGGCCTATTGGCACTTGATGGGTCATGTGGTACTTCTTAAAACTTCTTCTTATTCATACATCTTCTGACATCAATTTGCATAAATGTAAAGCAGTCAGCTTGAGCTTGTTGACATCCCTATAGAGTTTGTCCTCAAATGGAGGAGGTGTATCCAGGGGGAGGTGTATCCAGGAGGTGTATCCAGGGGGAGGTGTATCCAGGGGGAGGTGTATCCAGGGGGAGGTGTATCCAGGGGGAGGTGTATCCAGGGGGAGGTGTATCCAGGGGGAGGTGTATCCAGGGGGAGGTGTATCCAGGGGGAGGTGTATCCAGGAGGTGTATCCAGGAGGTGTATCCAGGATAGTGTTCTCTGTTCTACATTATGTGGACAGTACTGCAGCAAGCTTTTAGCTGTCATTTTACCAGTCCCACAGTTGTACTCAGTATCTCCTATCATTATTTGCTCTCTCCACTGGAGTTGGTAATATGCATCATCTTTCTATAGCCTGGATACTCTGATTTCCACTTGATTCTATAACTGCCTTTCATAAATCTCTTGGCCTCATAATAGGTTGTCTTTTATCTGGCTGAGGTATGAGGTAGTCTTCCATGTTCTTTTGCCAATTTATCGTCTTCATTTCCAGACATGTTGCCATGTGAGGAGATCCATTGTATTACAACCCTTCTGGATTTCTGGCATAGTACATACAAAGATGTGCTTAGGGTCTGCTAGGTTTGCACTGTTTCTGCTCTTCCGTATTGAAACAACTGATTCTGCACTGCAAAAAGAGCCATTTATTTCTCTTTATTTTCCTCAATTAGCACCATTTCTGCTGTTGTTTTAAAGACTCTATCTTTGCTCTGAAGTTACTTGAGAACATTCCAGGTACCACTGACTATGACAACTTCTTTGCTCCATTTTTTATAATCAGGAGACTTCCTCAACTCCATTTTCTGTTGAGTATTTTGCTGATATGCATGAGTCCAGGTACTGTTTTGTTTTCTTTTATTGATTGATTGATTGATTTAGGAACCGACATCACAGCATTCGCGGCATTCCCATAAGTGATCAGCAGCCAGCGAAGAGTTCCAACACCAATAGTTCCAGCAGCAATCTGATTATATGTCCGTCTCGGCCAGATCCCCTCGTCACACCTCGCTGTCTCATTCTTGCCAGACTATGGTGATCCATTTGCTCCTCCGAGGTGTACACGTGCTCCCACAAGGCCGCAACCACGTCTGCCTTGTCGTGCATCAATACTCCACCAAGTTTTGCCGAGCCAGCCAATCTGTCCGTCTGTTCATTCCTCACCACACCGGCATGCCCCGGAGAAAAGATCCAGGTGATGCTTGTCACCCGTGACCTCCGAAGTGAAGCAAGCCACTCTGCACGAAGCCTGCCTGTCCTCACCCTTCTCAGCATGCTTTCTGAGTCAGTTACAATCACAATGTGTGTATGTATTGTGTTCTCCATCCAGCGGAAAGCTGCACTGACCGCATCCACCTCCATTCTTAAGCTAGATGTTGTGGTATCATACGCCAGTCTCTCCTGCACCAAACATCGACCATTAGCTTTTGCTAAGAATCCCCAGGCACTTCTCCTACCTCTCAATACCAAGAATGTTTTCTATTAGCTAAGGTAGGCACTGTTGTTCTCAAGAAGGAATCTGTTTCCATTGTTAATGAAGTGGCTGTTGATATGTTGCATATTGGATTTGTCCTAATCTTTATTTCTGCAGATTCTGCAATGTCCGTTTTACTGTGCCCTTCCCAATCCAAGACTATGAAATCTCTGATAGATGAGATGGTCTGTCAGTCTGTTAAATCTGTCTTCTTGTTGCTGGGCTCAGCTATCTCTTCTATCTTGCATTAGTTGTAGACATGTGATCTTTTCCAGTTAATTAAAAGACACTGTTTTCATGCCACCAGTTATGATCCGCATTCTATGATTTGGATTTGGATTATTTTGTTAAGGTGTGACTTAGCTGCTGTTGCCCATGCTGCAATGCCATATTCAAGGACTGGCGTCATTCATCCAATATTAACTTCTTGAGAACTTTCTCATCTGCTCCCTATGTTGTATCAGCAAAATGTTTCACAACAGCTATTTGTTGCTTCTTCGATTTACCTCAACCTGTGTCTTCCATGTTAGTCTAAGATCAAAGGTGACGCCTACTGCTGGTGTTTGTGTGCTGTTGGTATTGCCTTATTCTTTTAAAAATGTTCGCCATTTTAACAGCATGTTTGTCTTGTGACATACTGCTCAATGCATGATGAAGTTAATATAATTTCATTGGAACATTGTTAAGTATAATTATAAAGATCATTTAATTTCATCAAAACACTGTTAATTATCAAGATGAAGTTAGTTTATTTTCATCAAACACTGTTAAGTATCAAGATTAGTTTATTTTCATCAAACACTGTTAAGTATCAAGATCAAGTTAGTTTATTTTCATCAAACACTGTTAAGTATCAAGATCAAGTTAGTTTATTTTCATCAAACACTGTTAAGTATCAAGATTAGTTTATTTTCATCAAACACTGTTAAGTATCAAGATTAGTTTATTTTCATCAAACACTGTTTAGTATCAAGATTAGTTTATTTTCATCAAACACTTAAGTATCAAGATTAGTTTATTTTCATCAAACACTGTTAAGTATCAAGATCAAGTTAGTTTATTTTCATCAAACACTGTTAAGTATCAAGATCAAGTTAGTTTATTTTCATCAAACATTGTTAAGTATCAAGATCAAGTTAGTTTATTTTCATCAAACACTGCTAAGTATAACATTTGTTTTTTATCAATAATCTTGAATAGGCCTAATTTAAAGGATCTGTGAATGGAAGTATTGCGGAGCTTCCGCAGTAACCATCCCTTATATGTGTAGATTTCAGATGTTAGTGTGCTGAGTTTTTCCAAATGTCTGCATAAACACTGACCATCAATATCAGGATCTCCGTGGTAAAGTGGTCAAACTGCCCACCTCACTCTGAGGGTAGTGGGTTTATTTTCAAGCTGCATCATTCAGACCATGAGAGCAGTTGTTTCACTGAACCATGGGGGTCATCACTGGAACTATGGAGTTTGTACGTTTAACCCTATTAGTTCATGAGAACAATTCATCACATACGTTATATACAGTTTTCGCATCTCATTTGTCTACTAGACGTCCCCAAATTCCTACATAGAAAATGAATATCAGCACAGAATTATGAACCTAGTTTACGAGAATGAATTCATCACATACATTATATACAGATTTCAAATCTCTTTTTCATTTGTCTGTAAATTTTCTCAAATACCTACACAGAAAATGACTATCAGCACAGAATGATGAACCTGTTTACGAGAATGAATTCATCACTTACATTTTATGAACCAAGTTAACAAGAATGAATTCGTCACTCACATTATATGCAGATTTCAAGCCTCCATTATCTGCTATATTCTCTCCAAGGGTCTGCTTGCCCTTCTCCTGGTGTTAGGAAACACAATTAATTAATTAATTTAGGCAAATTCAACATACTTATTTGGAGGTTGAATATATGCAAGCTCACTCTTAAACTTCCTGAGTACTGATGTCAAGGTAGTGGGTTCAAGTCGTCCATTACCCAAAGCCAATCACCACTGACTTCTCCTATGAGGGGTATATATAAAAAAAAATATGGCCTCACATGTGACAGCTCAGTACTGTAACTACCTGACCACCTAATCTTCCCATGTCATTTTTATTCTGGTGTAAACTTGCCAATAGCTTTACTCAGTTGAGAAACTGTTTCCTTTAAAAAGAAATGTGTCCGTGAGTTGCTTGTTGCTTCTTAAACTATAATGTTTGTCATGGTGTTGTTTTCTTTTCTTCCATATTAAGACTTAATGTTTCCTCTCTCACCTGTTTCACATGACATCATAATGTATATATGAATGGAATGGTCAACTTTTATGATCATCGTGAAGCTACCATGAAGCTGATAAAACGAATGAAACATCTAGCTAATATATTCCCCAAGTAGTTGATAGCAAGCTGAAATATTTAACAAAGATATTTCCAAGACGCTGGTATAAAGTTGATAAATAACTGAAGCACCAAGCTATTACCCAAGAAGCTGATAGAAAGCTGAAATATTCAACCAAGAGTTTCCCCAAGAAGTTGATAGACAGCTGTCACATTTAACCTACATATTCCTCAAGAATCTGATAAAAAGCTGACAGATTTAACCTACATATTCCTCAAGAAGCTGATAAAAAGCTGACAGATTTAACCTACATATTCCCCAAGAAGCTGATAAAAAGCTGACAGATTTAACTTACATATTCCCCAAGCTGATAAAAAGCTGACAGATTTAACCTACATATTTCGCAAGAAGTTGATAGAAAGCTGTCATGTTTAACCTACATATTCCCCAAGAAGCTGATAGAAAGCTGTCATGTTTAACCTACATATTCCCCAAGAAGCTGATAGAAAGCTGTCATGTTTAACCTACATATTCCCCAAGAAGCTGATAGAAAGCTGTCATGTTTAACCTACATATTCCCCAAGAAGCTGATAGAAAGCTGTCATGTTTAACCTACATATTCCCCAAGAAGCTGATAGAAAGCTGTCATGTTTAACCTACATATTCCCCAAGAAGCTGATAGAAAGCTGTCATGTTTAACCTACATATTCCCCAAGAAGCTGATAGAAAGCTGTCATGTTTAACCTACACATTCCCCAAGAAGCTGATAGAAAGCTGTCATGTTTAACCTACATATTCCCCAAGAAGCTGATAGAAAGCTGTCATGTTTAACCTACACATTCCCCAAGAAGCTGATAGAAAGCTGTCATGTTTAACCTACATATTCCCCAAGAAGCTGATAGAAAGCTGTCATGTTTAACCTACACATTCCCCAAGAAGCTGATAGAAAGCTGTCATGTTTAACCTACATATTCCCCAAGAAGCTGATAGAAAGCTGTCATGTTTAACCTACACATTCCCCAAGAAGCTGATAGAAAGCTGTCATGTTTAACCTACATATTCCCCAAGAAGCTGATAGAAAGCTGTCATGTTTAACCTACATATTCCCCAAGAAGCTAATAGAAATGCCCAGGGGCAACTGTATGTGGACAGATAACAGACAGATAAGCAGCAGTCAAAGGCAGCAATCACAATCCCCAAAAGCCAGTTACACATAACTTACATGTTCACCATGTAGCTGATACTGGTTGTATTGGTCAACTATGCACTTGGTCTCATTTGTAAACCTCTTGACAGCTTCAGGATCCCACCACTGCTTCATATTGCCAAACTTGTCATATTCTCGACCTACAAGAGCAAATAATGCATGATTATACACCATTACTTTCTTCTTCTTTTAGAACGGTGGTTCCCAACCTAAGGATTGCTACCTGCAAAGGGGGTCATTTGTAGGATGGCAGCAAATATTGTTAGTTGTGGTTATTTTTATACATTTCGTGAATACTTGATAAAAGTATCACTAGAAAGACCTTTACATTGAACTCACAGGGCAAATGAAATACTGGGAGACCTAAAAACACACGGAGACAAGAATTAGAGATATTGATTAAAAATACTGGAAGGAAATGCACTGAACTACTATTTGGGAAGCAATGTGGACAAAACTGGCGAACAGATAGAGATATGAAAATAAGAATACAAAAAGAAAGAGGAGCTTTTATATCAGCAGGGAATTTGTAGAAGTCAAAGTTAAACTTAGCACCAAACTTAGAATGGTTAACTCCAATATTAATTTGGTACTACTGCATGGGTCAGGAACATGATGAACCAAACTTAGAATGTTTAACTCCAATATTAATTTGGTACTACTGCATGGGTCAGGAACATGATGCACCAAACTTAGAATGGTTAACTCCAATATTAATTTGGTACTACTGCATGGGTCAGGAACATGATGCACCAAACTTAGAATGTTTAACTCCAATATTAATTTGGTACTACTGCATGGGTCAGGAACATGATGCACCAAACTTAGAATGTTTAACTCCAATATTAATTTGGTACTACTGCATGGGTCAGGAACATGGTGCACCAAACTTAGAATGTTTCCAATATTAATTTGGTACTACTGCATGGGTCAGGAACATGGTGCACCAAACTTAGAATGTTTAACTCCAATATTAATTTGGTACTACTGCATGGGTCTGGAACATGGTGAACGACTAAAAGAATTACTAATACAAACGTTAAAAAATTACTGCCTGCGCAGAATAGTATGAATAAAACAGTATGACAGAATCACCAATGTGGAGCTCATGGACATAAACAAATCCCAGTGAATCAGGAGCTGGGGAAAAAGTTGATGCTGGTAAGGACACACACTGAGAAAACCTGAGGACAGTACAAATAGACAATCTCTTGTCTGGAACCCACAAGGCAAAGGAAATAGCAAGAGGGCAGACAATTACAGAGATGAAAACTACTGTGATGACAAGAGAGCTGCAGGAGATAGCAAAAGATAGGACAGTTTGGCAAGGTTGGGTTGAGGGCCTATTCCCCGATGGGGGATAAGGGCAGAAGAAGAATAAGAATGGATGTAAATGTATGAGATAGCAAAATGAAAGGACAACTTGCAGTGACTTGGTTGAGAACTTATGCCACATTGGGAGGAAATGCTAGAAGAGAGAGCTATTTTAATAAGAGATTTCACACTAAGATTTTCAAAATGTATTTTTTTCAATATGGCTAATGCAGCATTTCTCTACTAATAGCTATAGTTCACTGAGATGGTTCTACTTCTGTTAAACAAATATTAATAACTAGCTGTAATCATACATATTAACTAGTTTACATTTTTTAAAATTAATTGACACAAATTTCAAATGGAAAGCATGGTTCCTGGAAGCCCAGGCAGAGGAGCTGACCAGCACAAAAGTGGACACAGAACAGAAAGCAGAAAATTACACAAGGCAAGGGAACTGGCAAGGGACTGAGAGTCTTTCTGTGGGCCATGATGGGAGCATCATTCCGCAAAGGATCTGCTACATGATGGTGATGATGATGATGATGATGATGATGATGATGATGATGATGGTGATGATGATGATGATGATGTACAGTGGGTACTGATCTAACACGTCAGCTCTTGTCTTGAAATTCTCTAGGGCACTTCAGTGCTCAGACAGTCTTGTATTTAATGTGTCCAGTTACAAGATAACAATGCTATGGAGTAAACTCTTTTTTACCTAAGTGTAACTTTAATGACAGAGCATGCAATGAGACAAGAGCATGCAGACTAAACAATCATCACATACAAACTGGAACTAGTGTTACATGTCGACTGTGGGGACTTGTTAATAGTGTATCCAACCAGAGTGCGATAGGGGTAGCTAGCATCCATACAATTTTATATCTGCTGAAGGAAATGGAGAACTAAAGGACATATACTGAGTGCCATGACATTCTTAGTCCATGATATGCTAGGAACTTGTAACATTTAAGTTCAAAAGTCCCATTTTCTTCTTTAGATGATTGCCAACTGGTCCAAAATTCATATCTGTGTGTTGCCACAGGAAAGATGTATGTCTCAAAAATGTCAATATAATTTGTTTGCTGGTGTTTTACCATAGGCTCTTAATACTGTTGCACATTCCTTGTGATAGTAACAGAATACCCCTCATAATTCGGTTATATCTCATTCTCGTTACATTAGCTTGGTTTAATTTGTAATGGATAACTTTCACACATTCGAAGCAATTAGTTAATGAGTAGCCAGTTCCCTCCCTTTATGCCTTTCTTTCCCATTTCCCATCATCATCATCATCATCATCTTCCACTTCTGCCGTCAAGCGTCGTGGGGAGGAATAATTTGCGTTCCAGTGCCCGGTGGACGGCACTGGATAGTGTCATTCCGTGAGGTTGTACAATGTCTCTGATGTCGTCAATCCATTTTCTTCTTGGACGTCCTCGTGGTCTCGTCGCAGATGATCTTTGATGTAAGGCCAGTGATGGTAGTTGTTGATGTTGCATTCTAATGACATGGCCAAACCACTTGATCTTCTGTCTGTCAATAAATGTGGCACAAGGTGTTGATCCCACAGTCTGTCTGATAGTAGCATTTCTTATTCGGTCTCGGATTGTTAAGTTGGCAGCTCTCCTCAGGCATCTCATTTCGCAGGTGTTGATTTTGCGAAGGTGTAATTTGGATAAAGTCCAGGTTTGAGATTGGTAGCATAGGGTTGGTGTGAATATGCTGTTTATTATCTGTCGTTTTGCGGACATGGGTATGTTTGGATGTTTCAGTAAGGGTGATAGTTGATATGTAAGTGCACTAGCTTTTTGACATCTGATGTCAATTTCTCTGTCCAATCTGCCATCTTCTGTGATTCTTGTGACATACATACAATCCATTTCCCATAAATTCTAAAATTTATATAGTACCCATTTTATGAGGATGAGTCAACCCTTGAGATGAAAAAACAAACTGCATGTCTTTTGCAGGGCAGCGCTATCAACTGGCTGGAAAATCAATCCTGCCACTGCTGTGGATTGAACTACTACAATAACCACTATGCCACTGAGCTATGGGTAGGTTCTTTCATTTTCATATTTTGCTTGGACAACGGCCTATTCAGCCTGCTCTATTTTATTTTAAAATGCAATAGGATTTTTAATAAGTGCAACATGTACACTGGTCCTGCTGGTTTTTTTACCCTTATCCGAAAAGGCTAGATGTTTCATCCACTGCCCCAGGATCAGGGGAAAATATACAAACTGTTTTTAATTGGTTAAAAATAGATACACTTCACACCGTGAATCACACCAGGCCTGCTGCAAACAGAAGCAGATTGTCTCTAAGCCACTTTATCCCTTATCTCCCACTTGCCACATACTAAGGTCTGTCTATGGGCTCACCTTGATCATCAAATCCATGGGTCAGCTCATGCCCCATAACAACTCCCATAGCACCATAATTCAGGGACCTGTAGAATAATCAAGCCATTTACTGCATTTATATCCTATAAGCTGCCAACAGATAGTTGTTGGATAAGGTCTTCAGTTTGTGGTAGCAGGCAGAATATCTCTTTATAAAGACAATGGCTGAGGTCACTGACCAGTATGGTCATTGTCAACAAGGAAAGCAATGGCAGACTATGGTGTCCGCCTCAAGTGCTGGAGGTCCCGGGTTCAGGCCCCGGTGAGGACCAGGAATTATTTTAAAAATCCACCTGGATTTCCAGTAATTTCCCCTGGTCTCTGGGTAGTGAGATCGGACGCCTGTGTGTATTGTTGCACACGTAAAAAATCCCTTGGCAGTTGGAAATCGACAAAGAGTAGCCTAACGGCGCTGCCCGGGCAAAATTTAGAGTTAAAAATCTACCCAAAGCATTTCAGGATCCTCGCCGATGCAATGGAGTTCGTGCATTGAGCTGAGTTGATCCAACGACTAAAATGACTAAAAACGACTAGACCACCTTCTTTACCGATGTCCAGAAAACTATAGAAGTCAAACAAAGTATGCATAAAGATTGTCAAGGGGACAAAGCCCTGCCCAGGACAAGCCACTGGATGATGATGATAATGATCATATCCTCAATAACCACTTGTGAGTTTGAGAAAAGTCATCAGTCTCATAACTTAATGAAGTGAAGATCCCAGCTGTGGTTCCCTGTGGTAGCAGATGAGCAATAGAATAGGCAGTATGGAACATGATTTACCTGCACGCTCGACGTGGCCCCTGATGATGATAGCATTTACAATTGCAAGCTCCTGTTTCCAGAGTTGCTTCCATGTATTCCTACTTTAAATATTTTTTAGCCCGGGAAGGTTAACCCGGTCAACAAATGCCTGCAGAAGTTGGATGTGTCGGCCTAACGACGCAAGAACGCAGCTCTGCTGTATACAGGCACAACGCAATCACGTCCGGAAAAAAAATACTCCGGATGAACGCAGAAGAAGAATATTTTTTATGCAAAAATGTCTAAACATGTTATTACTTGTGTTTATATATATGTCTGTGTATGTGCATGTTTGCGTGAGTGTCCCCTCTTTTCTGAAAGAGAGAGGGGGTCACTGCCATGTAATTAAAATAGTTTTACTGTGTTTAGTTTTAATACTTCTTATCCACATTTCCTTACTTTACACACTTACATTTGGTTTGCCTGTTTAACATATTTCATTAGTGTGGAAGAACAGATACAAAATCACTGCCTCGTTAGAGTGAGCAGCAGGGAGTGATCAGAAGGTCTGGCCAACACTCAGTACTCCAAGGAAAGGCCAGATGATCACATGATCAGGCTGCAGTTGTTACCATTAGAGTTTGGACTCTTCACTGGTTGTTTAAGAGGATGGAGCACATATGGTAATGTCAATGGGCTGTGATGTCAGATCATGACTCAACACGTATTTCATTATCATCATCCAATGCTATCACTAAACTTTACTGCTGTGACTTGTGGCAGCAATGAATGTCCTGTATTATTTGTCATGAGCCTTCATTGTATATTCTACAAGGCTGTAACCAGACCATATCTTGATGTTGTCAGTACATTTCTATCTTTGATGCCCTCTAGCTCTTTTACCCTCAAGTTTTCTCTGTATGAGTAATGTCTCAAGTGATGTATGTATGAATTAATGTATGAGAGCAGAGAGATCAGAAGGGCAGAATGTTAGATGGGCCTGTGTGCCCAATTCTTAACCCTATGAAAATAAAGTTTGTTTGTTTGTTTGTTCTCTGTTATACCTTCCAGTTCATTCATTCATTCATTAGCATGTTTTTTGCAGACCTTCACTCCCATAACACCCTTCTGGAAAACTTCTCGGTCATAAGCAAGATGTCCCGTGTCCGATACACCCATCTGGAGATCATCTGCCACATCCTGCAATCATCTTCTATTTGGCTTCCTCTTTCTCTCTTCCCGGACACATACCCCTCCATTATTGTTCTCTCCAAACTTTCATGCCGTTTCAAGTGACCAAAATATTTCAATTTTCTGTGTTCTATTATCTTTAGTAGCCACCTTCTTCAATATTCAGCTCTTGAAGTATGGATGCATTTGTTCTTTTCTTTACCCAAGATATCCTTACAACTCATCTATAACATTTATAATCACAAGCATGTATGCGCTGTTCAACTTGTTCAGTAAGTGTCCAAGTCTCACAAGTGTATGTTGCAATGGGAAAGATGCATACTCTTAAAAATCTAATTTATGTAGACCTATCTGTCCCATGCCACAATTTATTCAATTGTTTTAGTTTTTTAAGAGCAATAGATATTTGTCTTTTCTTCTTCTGTGTTCATCCAGAGATTTTTTTTCGGACGTGTTTACAGCAGAGCTGCATTCTTGTGCCGTTATGTAGACACATCAAACTTCTGCGGGCATTTGTTGACCGGGTTAACCTTCCCAGTATTTGTCTTTTAATTTCTTTCATTGTGTCACCATTGTTGGTAATTAATGACCTAAAATATTCAAATTTTCCACCACATCCATTGTTTGCTCATTAACATATATTTCTTTCTCCATATTAGTTTTATCTGTACGCATTATCTTTGTTTTTGCTATATTAAGATATAAATTGTGATTTTCACTATTATTTTGGGTTGAAGTTATTTGTTTTTCTATACCATTTTGTGATGTGGACAGTAATACTGTATCATGATTGCTAGGGTTTCTTGGCAAATTTCACAGAAGGCAGTTTACCATTGCTTTCCTTCTGGGCAGTGACTGTACTGGTCGGTAGCACAACTATTGTCTCTACCTTCCCATGGATGTGGTTTTATGTGACAAAACTACTTACAAATCTCTATATCAATTAAAGCATTATTTGTCCTTGTTTTTACATAAACTTAGTAAATCTCAAATTCATTTACGTGTATATCCATTTGCATTTATCTTGTCCTACATTATGATTTCCTTCTATTTATTATCAGCATCAATATCATAATCATTATAATTGTTAAAATCATCATTACTGACGTCATCATTATCAATCTGTACTATTATTTAATTACCAAGAGAGAGAAATAGATAAGAGAGAAACAGAGAGAAAGAATTAAAAAAGGCAGAAACAAGAGAGAAAGAAACAGCGAGAGAATGACATAGAGTGATAGAAACAAAGTGAGAGACAGAGGGAAATAGGAAATGAAATAGAGCAAGAGAAACAGAGAAAGAGGGGAAAACAGCGAGAGAGGAGAGAGAGAGAGAGAGAGAGAGAGAGAGAGAGAGAAGAGAGAGAGAGAGAGAGACAGAGAGAGAGACAGAGAGAGAGATAGAGAGAGAGAGAGAGAGAGAGAGAGAGAGAGAGAGAGAGAGAGAGAGAGAGAGAGAAACAAGGAGTGAGAAAGAGAGATAGACAGAGACAGAAACACAGAGAGAGAATGTGTGTGCATGTTTATGAATGTCTACTTACTGTGGGACATTTTTGTCGAAGAATGGAGCCTGCAAGATGCCAGCAGGGAAGACAATGGTATTCTTGCTAGCAGTGTAGTAAGCATTCACTGTAGGTGGAGACATGGCCCATCTGTGCAGTAACAAGTTGAGCAAGACATATGTCAATATCACAATGTCATATCACAAATATGTCAATATCACAATGTCATATCACAAATATGTCAATATCACTATGTCATATCACAAATATGTCAATATCACTATGTCATATCACAAATATGTCAATATCATTATTTCACATCCATCCATCCATCATGTGCCATGCCGATAAGCGCGGGCGGTCACGTTTCGCCATTCACTCGATCACCAGTGGTGGATCAGCTCAGTGTTCTTGTCTTGACCATGCCACATGGTCAAGCCATCCAGGTATCTACTTCTCTGTCTTTCCTTTGTTCTCTTCCTCTCGATCTTGCCAGTTGTCACCAAGTTCTCCAATTTATTTCTTCTCATAACATGTCCAAACACTTTTGACTGCCTACGTATAATTTCTCTAATCAATTTACGATTTTCATTTGTTTCGTGCAGTATTTGTAAATATCACAATGTCACATCACAAATAGGTCAATATCATTATGTCACATCACATATAGGTCAATATCATTATGTCACATCACAAATATGTCAATACCATTATTTCACATCACAAATATGTCAATATCATTATTTCACATCATAAATATGTCAATATCATTATTTCACATCACAAATAAGTTAATATTTTTATTTCACATCATAAATATGTCAATATCTTTATTTCACATCACATATATATCAATATCATTATTTCACATCGCAAATCACTGCTGTTTCAAAACAATGTATTTCCCTACAGACTATGAGTGTCTTCAAATTATTAATTGAGCTACATTTACTTCCAAACACATTATGCTAGATTTTAGTAGATTTTACTACAGGAAGGAAGGAAAGAAGGCAGGCAGGCAGGCAGGCAGGCAGGCTGGCAGGCAGGAAGAGGGTCCATAATATTTTACAAACCATGTATACTTACTCATCTTCTGCTTTTTTCTTTAACTTTTCAAAGGTGCGTACAAAATTATAGCGAATGGATGCCACGTTGTTGCCAAAGTAGTCTGTTTTGTTGATTTGTAGCTGGGGAGAATGGAAGAGTAATGCTAAACACCATCTTACAACAACTGACAGAGGCAACAATGAAGTGGTAATTCACAATATAAATGTGTACATATCACACTGCCAAATCAATGTTATCTTAGCTGGTGTGTTTTTTTGCACTGATGACCAAGTGGTTTGGATACATGACTCTCAATTATGAAGACAAGGGTTCTTGTTTAACTTGTTCGTCCCTGAATGAATGTAGTCACAATGTGTATGTTTACAGTAAAGCTACAATATTTTCATCCTTTTGGTACCTGCTGGTTGACAAGGCACTCGACGATGATGAAGTTGGGCCTTTGGGACCAGGTTTGCCTTCCATCTTTGATCTCTATTCTGCTTTTGAGGGGGAAGCAAACTATCTTGATTTTGTTGTTCAGCCCATTATGCTGCAATGGAGCTATGCTCCTCAACCAACTCATGCCAAGTTACCTTATCTTTTGCTATCTCCCGCAAATCCTTAACCTTATCTTTTTCTATCTCCTGCAACTCCTTGAAATGTATTGATGCAGTTGCTTTATTCTTGGAGGTGAAGTAGAACCACTGTCAGTTCTCGCTGGCTGGCCCTGACACATGACTAACTGCACCCATCCCTCTCCGTGTCATATTTTCACAAGGATTAGATAAAAAAAAGTCGCTTAAACATCGACAGGTCATTGCGCCGGGTTTTTATCCCATACGGCTCAGTCTCCTTCCACAGCGTGGAAAGCGTCGCACAAAGCACGAACTCCGCAGCTCCAACGATGACCCCCAGACAAGGATTAGAACCCCTAAATAGACATAACAGTTTGTTGTTCCTTTATAGGACCTCACAGTCAACCCCAGCATTTTTTGGCTGTTTGTGATTTCTTGACAAGTTTACGTTCAGTAGTTTGCCATTGCTTTCTGAATGATTGGCACTCGTACCTGTGTATAGAAACCAACACAAGGCGGTCTGCTTTCAAACTGCCCACAGCTGTGTTTCAAACATGGTTTGTGGGATTAAATATTGTGTCTGCAACCCCTTCACCACAGAGCCGGCTTGAATAGACATAAGTCTTTTCTACTTGCTGAAAGACAGGGTGTATAGAGGTGTGTGCCAGGGTAGGGATTTACATTGCCCCCCCCCCCCCCCCCCCCCCCACCTTTCTTCACCTTCACGTGGAGCAGCAGGGAAAAAAACAAATGTAGGAAAGATAAACCATAGTCTATGCTGTGATGACACTTGCCCAGGTCTGAAAGAAAGCGTATGCCGGACTACAAGAGTCCCAGAAATTCCCCATGATGGCAGTAGACACCAATCATGTACTCACCATTTGGAGAGCTCTGAGCATGCTCAGAATGTGTGTATTGTTTTCTGCTAGATGGAACAAAGATACTCAGGAAGGTAACAACTCCCAATTGACAGGGTTTGAAAACAATAATATCAAACTACTGGAAGACTGATTCTTAGTGGCCAAGAATCAACATCATTGCATTCCAAACAAAACCACAGATGCCCCATCTCCCTCAGCAAATGTTGTAAACTGTAGCTAATCTAATCCAGTACCACACTGGCTGTAGACATGGATTGTTCCCCCTGTACATCCCTCCGTGCTGTAACAACACTTAAAACAGACTCAGTGCCAAACAAGAAGTAGGTCTGGACCTAACAAAAATGGATGGCGGAAAATGGAAAGTAGGGGTGTGTCATGGTTATAACTTAAAAGTTGTTCATATGGTAGCAGGAAAAACTACTGTATACAAGCCCTTGGCAGATATGGGAAGTCACTGAAGACAATCATCCCATGTCACTTAATTTTTTAAATCCTGAAGCTAGCAATCCATAAATATGTTGTTTCATATGTTACTTTATCTCCCCAGGACATTTAAATGTGTTGTTTCATATGTTACTGTGTCTCCCCAGGACATTTAAATATGTTGTTTCATATGTTACTGTGTCTTCACGGGACATTTAAATATGTTGTTTCATATGTTACTGTGTCTTCCCAGACCATTTTAACATGCCTATTCATGTGTTACTGTGTCTTCTCAGGACATTTTAACATGTTGTTTCATATGTTACTGTGTCTTCCCAGGACATTTAAATATGTTGTTTCATATGTTACTGTGTCTCCCCAGGACATTTAAATATGTTGTTTCATATGTTACTGTGTCTTCCCAGGACATTTAAATATGTTGTTTCATATGTTACTGTGTCTTCCCAGGACATTTCCTGCTGCCCACTTAAGGCTGGGTCAACCTAGCAACCCGAGCCAACTTGGCAAATCTGCCTGGATGGAGATTTGATGATGGCTCTATGGTCAACCCAGCCTCATAAAACTTGGCAAATCTGCCTGGATGGAGATTTGATGATGGCTCTATGGTCAACCCAGGCTCATAAAACTTGGCAAATCTGCCTGGATGGGGATTTGATGATGGCTCTATGGTCAACCCAGCCTCATAAAACTTGGCAAATCTGCCTGGATGGAGATTTGATGATGGCTCTATGGTCAACCCAGCCTCATAAAACTTGGCAAATCTGCCTGGATGGAGATTTGATGATGGCTCTATGGTCAACCCAGGCTCATAAAACTTGGCAAATCTGTCTGGATGGAGATTTGATGATGGCTCTATGGTCAACCCAGGCTCATAAAACTTGGCAAATCTGCCTGGATGGGGATTTGATGATGGTTCTATGGTCAACCCAGCCTCATAAAACTTGGCAAATCTGCCTGGATGGGGATTTGATGATGGCTCTATGGTCAACCCAGCCTCATAAAACTTGGCAAATCTGCCTGGATGGAGATTTGATGATGGCTCTATGGTCAACCCAGGCTCATAAAACTTGGCAAATCTGTCTGGATGGAGATTTGATGATGGCTCTATGGTCAACCCAGCCTCATAAAACTTGGCAAATCTGCCTGGATGGAGATTTGATGATGGCTCTATGGTCAACCCAGGCTCATAAAACTTGGCAAATCTGCCTGGATGGGGATTTGATGATGGCTCTATGGTCAACCCAGGCTCATAAAACTTGGCAAATCTGCCTGGATGGGGATTTGATGATGGTTCTATGGTCAACCCAGCCTCATAAAACTTGGCAAATCTGCCTGGATGGGGATTTGATGATGGCTCTATGGTCAACCCAGCCTCATAAAACTTGGCAAATCTGCCTGGATGGAGATATTTGATGATGGCTCTATGGTCAACCCAGGCTCATAAAACTTGGCAAATCTGCCTGGATGGGGATTTGATGATGGCTCTATGGTCAACCCAGGCTCATAAAACTTGGCAAATCTGCCTGGATGGGGATTTGATGATGGTTCTATGGTCAACCCAGCCTCATAAAACTTGGCAAATCTGTCTGGATGGGGATTTGATGATGGCTCTATGGTCAACCCAGCCTCATAAAACTTGGCAAATCTGCCTGGATGGGGATTTGATGATGGCTCTATGGTCAACCCAGGCTCATAAAACTTGGCAAATCTGCCTGGATGGTGATTTGATGATGGCTCTATGGTCAACCCAGCCTCATAAAACTTGGCAAATCTGCCTGGATGGGGATTTGATGATGGCTCTATGGTCAACCCAGCCTCATAAAACTTGGCAAATCTGCCTGGATGGAGATATTTGATGATGGCTCTATGGTCAACCCAGGCTCATAAAACTTGGCAAATCTGCCTGGATGGGGATTTGATGATGGCTCTATGGTCAACCCAGGCTCATAAAACTTGGCAAATCTGCCTGGATGGGGATTTGATGATGGCTCTATGGTCAACCCAGGCTCATAAAACTTGGCAAATCTGCCTGGATGGGGATTTGATGATGGTTCTATGGTCAACCCAGCCTCATAAAACTTGGCAAATCTGTCTGGATGGGGATTTGATGATGGCTCTATGGTCAACCCAGCCTCATAAAACTTGGCAAATCTGCCTGGATGGAGATATTTGATGATGGCTCTATGGTCAACCCAGGCTCATAAAACTTGGCAAATCTGCCTGGATGGGGATTTGATGATGGTTCTATGGTCAACCCAGCCTCATAAAACTTGGCAAATCTGCCTGGATGGAGATATTTGATGATGGCTCTATGGTCAACCCAGCCTCATAAAACTGACACCGGACATATCTCTGGGAAAGTCAAGCTCGGGATACAGCTTAAAAGAATTTACAATGAAGACTCAGGGGGGAGAAACTGCCGGGGATCCATCAATGCCAACCTGCACTGCAAATATGGCACTGCATCATGACAGAAAGCAGTTGGTGTAATCATCAAATATGTGTGCTGCCATATGGCACAGGAACTCTTGTCTCCCCACAGACCCAAATGTTCTGGATCAATTCTACTGCTGACATTTCCCCATGCAAGCATCATGCATCCTTTCTCTTGGTCTGCCTCTGCCTGATCTTTCCTGTCATTACAATGTTCTCCAATGCCTTTCTTCCCATATGACCAAAGAACAGTGTTTAGTCTCTTTCTTATAGTTGTCTATAATGTTCTACTTTAATCTTCTTCTTGTTAGCCTTGAATGATGTGTGAATGAAATAATGTATGAAAGAGTGATAGAAGGGCAGAATGTTAGACGGGCCTTCGTGCCCAATTCTTAACCCTTTGAAAATAAAGTTTGTTTGTTCGTTCGTTCGTTCCAGGCAATCACAGTTTGTTACTCTGGCTGTCCATGGTATTCATAGCATTCGTCTCAGAAATCACATCTCTGCTGCCTTCAAGCCTTTTCCAATTTGTCCGTTCACATACCAGGTTTCATTCCGTACAGTAGAACAGGTTCGATATAATAAGGACTCTCTTTGTTGGTGTAATACTGACTATGTGTTGTTTTTGTGTTATTTGTCATGGTAAATTTTGCCCACAATACACAATATGAATCCATAAGGTTGGATAACAGTTATCAGCTAACATCATAACTTTAACGATACAAAAATAATCAAACTGCCACTATCCTTACTAGATGAAAGAGCTAGACAACATTGGACAGATAACATCAAGATATTGTTATGACACATCCTGGCAGAATGTACAGGCTCAAGATAGAGAATCCTGGAGCTCCATTATCCGCAGAGATGGCAATAGACAATAATGTTAGCTAGTTAGGATATTGCAGTTATAAACATATTTCAGGCGAACGAAAGAAGAAGAAGAAGAAGCTAGTTAATTAATGTCCTTTGCAGGGTATCTTAATCAGCCCCAGCATGTATTGGCTGCTAGTGATTTTCTAGACAATTCTATGTTCAGTAGTTTGCCATTGCTTTCTAAACAGCTGACACTCATACCCTTGTGAAAATCAACAAAAAGCTATTTGCTCCCAAATCCCCTGTGGCTGACTTTGAATGCAGAATTGTGAAACGCATTCACTACATCTCAATACCTATTCAACATATACAACACACTGTATCAATGAAACCCATAAGAAAATGTCCTACCTTCTCATATCTTAGGTCCAGAAGGGTGTCATTGAGAATGAAATCTGGATAGCCAATCATGTCCTTGACAGCATTTGCCTGGCATAAACAAATCAACAACAGCAGTGAAACCTTGAGGCCTGCATAATTAGCTGATAAATAAAGAAACTGACAGGAGAGCACATTAGAGCAACAAAGTAGATAACAGTGGATAGACTAGACAAAGATAAAACTACAAGGTTTAAGGAAAACATCTTTTTTTTAAAGGTATTAATTTAATTGTGCTATTTAGCATTTAGCTAAGATGTAATTCCATGGCAGATTACTACCCCTACAAGGGCAAGAGTTATAGAACTTCACTTATACTAGAATATGGCATTATGAAATGGAGCAACGGCAACCTTCCTGCTGCCTTTCATAGGAAGAAAAGTATCTGGGTTCATCTCTGAGCTATATGCAGTAAGAAACGAAACCTGGGGGATTAAGTGACTTAGGTTCTATGACCACCTCTTCTTCTTCGAGATTCGATGACCGCCTCATCTTCTTCTTATTCTTCGAGATTTGATGATCGATTCCTCTTCTGCTTCTTATTCTTCGAGATTTGATGATCGATTCCTCTTCTTCTTCTTAGAGATTCGATGACCACCTATTTTTCTTCTTAGATGGTCGATAACTGCCTCTTCTTCTTCTTACAGGTTTGATAACTGCCTCTTCTTCTTCTTACAGGTTTGATAACTGCCTCTTCTTCTTCTTACAGGTTCATTAACTGCCTCTTCTTCTTCTTAGAGGTTCAATAACTGCCTCTTCTTCTTCTTACAGGTTCAATAACTGCCGCTTATTCTTTTTAGAGGTTCAATAACTGCCGCTTCTTCTTCTTAGAGGTTCAATAACTGCCTCTTCTTCTTCTTACAGGTTTGATAACTGCCTCTTCTTCTTACACGTTCAATAACTGCCTCTTCTTCTTCTTACAGGTTCAATAACTGCCTCTTCTTCTTCTTACAGGTTCAATACCTGCCTCTTCTTCTTCTTAGAAGTTCATTAACTGCCTCTTCTTCTTCTTAGAGGTTCCATAACTGCCTCTTCTCCTTCTTAGAGGTTCAATAACTGCCTCCTTTTCTTCTTCTTAGAGGTTCAATAACTGCCTCTTCTCCTTCTTAGAGGTTCGGTGACCTCAATCTCCAGCAGACCTAGAACACTTCACAATGTGGACAGAACAAATTTTTACAAAATAAAAAAGAAACAGATGCTATATGCCCTACTACTTTAGGATATATGTAGACAATTCCTTGTCTGGAACTCACAGGGTGAAGGAAATAGTGGGAGACATAAAAATGCATGAAGAGAATTAAAAACAGAGATGAACTATAAAGGGGGGGGGGGGGGGGGAGAATATAGAAACTGCTGCAGGAGATAACAAAAGATGGGACAGCTTGTTGTGGGTTGGTCTGCCCCAATGGGGATAGAAGGCAAAAGAAGAAGAGTTCTGCTTATCTCATCTGGTGCTTACTGCAAAACTCAGGTGAAATGAATAAAGGAACCTGCAGCAGGGAAATATGCTAGACAGTAGTTTGTTGTCTGCCTAGCCTCTGTTGGAAAACTAACCTTATCAATGGCAGCAGCTCGAGTCACAGGGTCCATCCAGTCCAGGTTTGGCAAGTTGGAAATGAATGCTTCTCTGACATTTTCAATCATCTCTTTAGCCTAGAGAGAGTCAGTTCATGAAATTCAGACAATCATAACAATAAGTAAAGTACCCATTTTATATACCTGAAGGCCTATTGCATAATCTGGCAGTGGATTCAAAACACAAAACTTGTAATTTGTCTGTAATTATGTCCTTTTATTTTTCTATGTATTATTATGTATTTTGTTGCTGTTGCCTTCTGTGATTGAAAATCAATAACTGTGAATTAATTACATGTGTTCTTTCAATGGCCTCAAGGGTTCCCCAACGATTCATACTTATGTGTATTACTGTGATTCTTCTTCTTCCGCTCTATCTTCTGATGTCGCTTTACAAGACTGGCCTGAAGCAGACATGTGTGATGAAGTTGGTGCTGAGACATTATTATTTTTTGTCCAGCTATGTAAGCTTTCCATATAAATGTTTCTCTGTCTTCCTCTGCCTCTCTTTCCAGTATTTTCACCACAAAAAGCTAATTTCTCTGTTCCACCTGTCACAAAAAATCAAGCAAGTCTCCAACCTGTCAACCAAACCCCAAAATTTACGACCGTATGGAGCTCCACTCCCAGGGATCATGCTAAATGTGTGATGTATATAACCCTTGTGGCACATAAGCCATACCTTTTCTGAGACTTGTTCTGGTGGAAAATTAAATTTCTCTGTTTCCCTGTGAACCAGGGAAAATTTGTAGTCAGAACATGGAAAGTTCATCTGAACAAACATAAATCCATAGAATAGGGAGGAACTATGGGGAAAGTTAATATTATACATACAATTATGTTAATTCTGGGGGCTTGGTTCAGAGTTCATGTTTTGCTTAGAGCCTCAGTCTGAGGGACAACAAACAGTTCATGTCTGACCACCGAGCAAGACAGCTGTATGTTACTCTGAACCTATTAAAACAGGGACAGATCTACAACATAACACAGTGAGCATTCGAAATACTGTTGTTGGTAAGAACCCATTATTTCTATATATTCTGTTGGTCAACAATTCTGTTATTCTCTTGGACTAAACGATGCAATCCACGCCGGCAGTGTTCTTACCTCAGTGACCGGATCACCAGTGAGTAAGTGGGCAGGTCAGTAAATGGCTAGCTTTTCTGGACTAAATCCAAATGAATAGTTTTCATGGACTAGTTTGATTCCTGTAGTTTAGGGGACGTGCCTGATCGGGGAAATACATCTGAAATAGACCTCCTCAGATCCAGAGCAATCGATGGAATCCCTTCATGGGGAGCTTACCGCCAGTACTCCAGTCATCATTATCATCATGTGGCGTGGCAAAGACAGTACGCCGAGACAGGCAGGCAGGCACGTACGCACACACACACATATATATATCTACTGTCTGTTGCTTAAGAAAGGTGTTAATTGGTGCTGTCTTTCTAAATTTTGCAGCTGAACAGATTCAGATTGTGGATGGGTGGGTGGGTGGGTGTGCGTCTGCGTTTGCATGTATGTGTGTGTGTGTGATGGCATGCATATTATATTGGGCGTGTGTTTGTATGTGTGTGAGACACAGAGAGAGGAGAGAGACAAAGAGAGACAGAGACATGGAGATAGAGACATGCAAACAGAAAGACAGTCAGTCAGACAGAGAGGAAAGGAGGGAGAGAGTACTGAATGAGAGAGGAAAGAGTGAGTGAGTGTGCATGTCTAACATTCTCAGCCAGACACCAGTCACCCATCTACTGTTACCTTCTCTTTGCTTCCACCAACAAATGTCTCCTTCACAAACAGTCCTCCCAAGGCAAACCCCAGCACTGCATCAGTATCAGTGATACAATTATGCCATTTCTCATCACTGCCAGTTAGCCCTGAGGAAGTGTTACACAGAGAAGGAATTGATTAGAGTTGAGTTAAGTCAAGAACCAATATCAAAGCACTCGGGACATTTCTAAACGTGCTCTGTTTCCATCTGCAACAGCCAGCAAAGAGTCCCATTACTAATAGTACCAGTAGCAATCTGATTATGTGTCCGTCTGGCCTTTCCTCAGAGTTTTGAGTGTTGGCCAGATCCTCTGGTCACTCCCTGCAGCACCATTCTCTCCAAGCCTTGATAGTCTACCTTTTCTTCTGCACTATAAACATGATTCCAAAGGTGCCTGACCACATCTGCCTTATGATGTAATAATACCCCATCAAGCTTTGCAGACCCAGCCAATCAGTCCACCTGCTCATTTCCCACCACACCAGCATATCCTGGGGTAAAAATTCCAACAGATGCCCTATATTTTTTTTAATTGTTGAATGGAAGCCTGGAACTCTGCCTGAAGCATGCCTGTCTTCACCTTTCTCATCATACTTTGTGAGTACATCAAAATCACAACATGTGTGTGCTGTTTGTCCTCCAGCCAACATAATGCCGCAGTGACTGCCTCCACCTCCAATCTCATACTAGATGTTGTGGTTATATATGCCTGGCTCTCCTGCACCAAACACCGTCCATCAACCTTCACCACGATCCAACCCCCTGGCACCAAGCAATTGATTATAAATATGAGAGACATGCAGAAGCACATATATTTCTCTTCCAACATTACAGGACAAGTGACAAAACTGTGTAAAGCCACAGAACCCTAATTCCACAGAACAGAGCTATTTTGAGCTTACAGTGCTAGGTTCATGTTTTCTTGACCAAACAGTACTTGCCGAATGCTGTGGTCAGTATCACATTGGTCATTTTACTACCAAGGAAATTTGGTGGTACTCATTTGTGTAGGATGGGCTGCATTTGTACACTGGCCAGCATGATAGGTGAGGAAAATGAGAGAAAAGAAAAGAGGGAAAGAGAGAGGTAGGGAAAGAGGGAGAGTGGAAACATAAAGAAAAGGAGGCAGAGAGAAGGAGAGGGAAGGAGAAAGAGAAATTTGGAGAGAGATAATCTTATCAACCGATTAGCTTTAAGAAAATACAATTTAAAAATAATGAGACATATATTAGCAATGCAAGAGAAAATACCTGCACAAACACGATCACAACAGTCACGCCACAAACCTAACAGTCAGACACCTACACACAAATACCGCTGAGTTTTCATGCATGCACAAGGTATTGTTTTGTTTCTGATTCCAAGTGATAAAATGTGAAACATCTGTCATACCTGAGTGGCAAATATACTACAAACAGGAGTCATTGTGGAACAGAGGTTTGTGTACTGAATTACTCTGCCAGCAGTTGTGGTTCAATCCCCAGCAGTGGCAGCATTCTTCATCCTGATCAATACAGCTCTGGAGTCATCTAAGTTTTGTACATCTCTGGAGTCATCTCACTTTAGTATATCTCTGGAGTCATCCCAGTTTCATACATCTCTAGAGTCATCTTGGTTTCATACGGATGTGGAGTCAATCTCAGGTTTGTACAGTTCTGGAGTCAACTCAGTTTCCTACAGCTCTACTCATGTCCTGTTTCCTACAGCTCTGGGGGTCATCTCAGTTTTGTACAGCTCTGGAGTCATCTCAGTTTCCTACAGCTCTAGAGTCATCTCAGTTACCTACAGCTCTGGAGTCATCTCAGTTTCCTACAGCTCTGGGGTAATCTCAGTTTCCTACAGCTCTGGGGTCATCTCAGTTTCCTACAGCTCTGGAGTCATCTCAGTTTCCTACAGCTCTAGAGTCATCTCAGTTACCTACAGCTCTGGAGTCATCTCAGTTTCCTACAGCTCTGGGGTAATCTCAGTTTCCTACAGCTCTGGGGTCATCTCAGTTTCCTACAGCTCTGGAGTCATCTCAGTTTCCTACAGCTCTGGAGTCATCTCAGTTTCCTGCAGCTCTGGGGTAATCTCAGTTTCATACAGCTCTGGGGTCATCTCAGTTTCCTACAGCTCTGGAGTCATCTCAGTTTCCTACAGCTCTGGAGTCATCTCAGTTTCCTACAGCTCTGGGGTAATCTCAGTTTCATACAGCTCTGGGGTCATCTCAGTTTCCTACAGCTCTGGAGTCATCTCAGTTTCCTACAGCTCTAGAGTCATCTCAGTTTCCTACAGCTCTGGGGTAATCTCAGTTTCCTACAGCTCTGGGGTCATCTCAGTTTCCTACAGCTCTGGAGTCATCTCAGTTTCCTACAGCTCTGGGGTAATCTCAGTTTCCTACAGCTCTGGGGTCATCTCAGTTTCCTACAGCTCTGGAGTCATCTCAGTTTCCTACAGCTCTGGAGTCATCTCAGTTTCCTACAGCTCTGGGGTAATCTCAGTTTCCTACAGCTCTGGGGTCATCTCAGTTTCCTACAGCTCTGGAGTCATCTCAGTTTCCTACAGCTCTGGAGTCATCTCAGTTTCCTGCAGCTCTGGGGTAATCTCAGTTTCATACAGCTCTGGGGTCATCTCAGTTTCCTACAGCTCTGGAGTCATCTCAGTTTCCTACAGCTCTGGAGTCATCTCAGTTTCCTACAGCTCTAGAGTCATCTCAGTTTCCTACAGCTCTGGGGTAATCTCAGTTTCATACAGCTCTGGGGTCATCTCAGTTTCCTACAGCTCTGGAGTCATCTCAGTTTCCTACAGCTCTAGAGTCATCTCAGTTTCCTACAGCTCTGGGGTAATCTCAGTTTCATACAGCTCTGGGGTCATCTCAGTTTCCTACAGCTCTGGAGTCATCTCAGTTTCCTACAGCTCTGGAGTCATCTCAGTTTCCTACAGCTCTGGAGTGATTTCAGTTTCCTACAGCTCTGGAGTCATTTCAGTTTCCTACAGCTCTGGAGTCATCTCAGTTTCCTACAGCTCTGGAGTCATCTCAGTTTTGTACAGCTCTGGAGTCATCTCAGTTTCCTACAGCTCTAGAGTCATCTCAGTTTCCTACAGCTCTGGAGTCATCTCAGTTTCCTACAGCTCTGGAGTCATCTCAGTTTCCTACAGCTCTGGGGTAATCTCAGTTTCATACAGCTCTGGGGTCATCTCAGTTTCCTACAGCTCTGGAGTCATCTCAGTTTCCTACAGCTCTGGAGTCATCTCAGTTTCCTACAGCTCTGGAGTCATCTCAGTTTCCTACAGCCCTAGAGTCATCTCAGTTTCCTACAGCTCTGGGGTAATCTCAGTTTCCTACAGCTCTGGAGTCATCTCAGTTTCCTACAGCTCTGGAGTCATCTCAGTTTCCTACAGCTCTGGAGTCATCTCAGTTTCCTACAGCTCTGGAGTCATCTCAGTTACCTACAGCTCTGGAGTCATCTCAGTTTCCTACAGCTCTGGAGTCATCTCAGTTTCCTACAGCTCTGGAGTGATTTCAGTTTCCTACAGCTCTGGAGTCATCTCAGTTTCCTACAGCTCTGGGGTAATCTCAGTTTCATACAGCTCTGGGGTCATCTCAGTTTCCTACAGCTCTGGAGTCATCTCAGTTTCCTACAGCTCTAGAGTCATCTCAGTTTCCTACAGCTCTGGAGTGATTTCAGTTTCCTACAGCTCTGGAGTCATCTCAGTTTCCTACAGCTCTAGAGTCATCTCAGTTTCCTACAGCTCTGGAGTGATTTCAGTTTCCTACAGCTCTGGAGTCATCTCAGTTTCCTACAGCTCTGGGGTAATCTCAGTTTCATACAGCTCTGGGGTCATCTCAGTTTCCTACAGCTCTGGAGTCATCTCAGTTTCCTACAGCTCTAGAGTCATCTCAGTTTCCTACAGCTCTGGAGTGATTTCAGTTTCCTACAGCTCTGGAGTCATCTCAGTTTCCTACAGCTCTGGGGTAATCTCAGTTTCCTACAGCTCTGGAGTCATCTCAGTTTCCTACAGCTCTGGAGTCATCTCAGTTTCCTACAGCTCTGGAGTCATCTCAGTTACCTACAGCTCTGGGGTCATCTCAGTTTCCTACAGCTCTGGGGTCATCTCAGTTTCCTACAGCTCTGGGGTCATCTCAGTTACCTACAGCTCTGGAGTCATCTCAGTTTCCTACAGCTCTGGAGTCATCTCAGTTTCCTACAGCTCTGGGGTCATCTCAGTTACCTACAGCTCTGGAGTCATCTCAGTTACCTACAGCTCTGGGGTCATCTCAGTTTCCTACAGCTCTGGGGTCATCTCAGTTACCTACAGCTCTGGGGTCATCTCAGTTACCTACAGCTCTGGAGTCATCTCAGTTTCCTACAGCTCTGGAGTCATCTCAGTTTCCTACAGCTCTGGAGTCATCTCAGTTTCCTACAGCTCTGGGGTCATCTCAGTTTCCTACAGCTCTGGAGTCATCTCAGTTTCCTACAGCTCTGGAGTCATCTCAGTTACCTACAGCCCTAGAGTCATCTCAGTTACCTACAGCTCTGGAGTCATCTCAGTTACCTACAGCCCTAGAGTCATCTCAGTTACCTACAGCTCTGGGGTAATCTCAGTTTCCTACAGCTCTGGAGTCATCTCAGTTTCCTACAGCTCTGGAGTCATCTCAGTTTCCTACAGCTCTGGAGTCATCTCAGTTACCTACAGCTCTGGGGTCATCTCAGTTTCATACAGCTCTGGGGTCATCTCAGTTTCCTACAGCTCTGGAGTCATCTCAGTTTCCTACAGCTCTGGAGTCATCTCAGTTTCCTACAGCTCTGGGGTCATCTCAGTTACCTACAGCTCTGGGGTAATCTCAGTTTCCTACAGCTCTGGAGTCATCTCAGTTTCCTACAGCTCTGGGGTCATCTCAGTTTCATACAGCTCTGGGGTCATCTCAGTTTCCTACAGCTCTGGGGTCATCTCAGTTTCCTACAGCTCTGGGGTCATCTCAGTTTCCTACAGCTCTGGGGTCATCTCAGTTTCATACAGCTCTGGGGTCATCTCAGTTTCCTACAGCTCTGGGGTCATCTCAGTTTCCTACAGCTCTGGGGTCATCTCAGTTACCTACAGCTCTGGGGTAATCTCAGTTTCATACAGCTCTAGAGTCATCTCAGTTTCCTACAGCTCTGGGGTCATCTCAGTTTCCTACAGCTCTGGGGTCATCTCAGTTACCTACAGCTCTGGGGTCATCTCAGTTTCATACAGCTCTGGGGTAATCTCAGTTTTGTACAGCTCTAGAGTCATCTCAGTTTCCTACAGCCCTAGAGTCATCTCAGTTTCCTACAGCTCTGGGGTCATCTCAGTTACCTACAGCTCTGGGGTAATCTCAGTTTCATACAGCTCTGGGGTCATCTCAGTTTCCTACAGCTCTGGGGTCATCTCAGTTTCCTACAGCTCTGGAGTCATCTCAGTTTCCTACAGCCCTAGAGTCATCTCAGTTTCCTACATCTCTGGAGTCATCTCAGTTTCCTACATCTCTGGAGTCATCTCAGTTTTGTACAGCTCTGGAGTCATCTCAGTTTTGTACAGCTCTGGAGTCATCTCAGTTTCCTACAGCTCTGGAGTCATCTCAGTTTCCTACAGCCCTAGAGTCATCTCAGTTTTGTACAGCTCTGGAGTCATCTCAGTTTTGTACAGCTCTGGAGTCATTTCAGTTTCCTACAGCTCTGGAGTCATTTCAGTTTCCTACAGCTCTGGAGTCATTTCAGTTTCCTACAGCCCTAGAGTCATCTCAGTTTTGTACAGCTCTGGAGTCATCTCAGTTTCCTACAGCTCTGGAGTCATCTCAGTTTCCTACAGCTCTGGAGTCATTTCAGTTTCCTACAGCTCTGGAGTCATTTCAGTTTCCTACAGCTCTGGAGTCATCTCAGTTTTGTACAGCTCTGGAGTCATCTCAGTTTCATACAGGTCTGGAGTCATCTCAGTTTCATACAGGTCTGGAGTCATTTCAGTTTCCTACAGCTCTGGAGTCATCTCAGTTTCCTACAGCTCTGGAGTCATTTCAGTTTCCTACAGCTCTGGAGTCATCTCAGTTTCCTACATCTCTGGAGTCATCTCAGTTTCCTACAGCTCTGGAGTCATTTCAGTTTCCTACAGCTCTGGAGTCATCTCAGTTTTGTACAGCTCTGGAGTCATTTCAGTTTCCTACAGCTCTGGAGTCATCTCAGTTTCCTACAGCTCTGGAGTCATCTCAGTTTCCTACAGCTCTGGAGTCATCTCAGTTTTGTACAGCTCTGGAGTCATCTCAGTTTCCTACAGCTCTGGGGTCATCTCAGTTTCCTACAGCTCTGGGGTCATCTCAGTTTCCTACAGCTCTGGGGTCATCTCAGTTTCATACAGCTCTGGAGTCATCTCAGTTTCCTACAGCTCTGGGGTCATCTCAGTTTCATACAGCTCTGGAGTCATCTCAGTTTCCTACAGCTCTGGAGTCATCTCAGTTTCCTACAGCTCTGGAGTCATCTCAGTTTCCTACAGCTCTGGGGTCATCTCAGTTTCATACAGCTCTGGAGTCATCTCAGTTTCCTACAGCTCTGGGGTCATCTCAGTTTCCTACAGCTCTGGAGTCATCTCAGTTTTGTACAGCTCTGGAGTCATCTCAGTTTCCTACAGCTCTGGGGTCATCTCAGTTTCCTACAGCTCTGGGGTCATCTCAGTTTCCTACAGCTCTGGGGTCATCTCAGTTTCATACAGCTCTGGGGTCATCTCAGTTTCCTACAGCTCTGGGGTCATCTCAGTTTCCTACAGCTCTGGGGTCATCTCAGTTACCTACAGCTCTGGGGTAATCTCAGTTTCATACAGCTCTAGAGTCATCTCAGTTTCCTACAGCTCTGGGGTCATCTCAGTTTCCTACAGCTCTGGGGTCATCTCAGTTACCTACAGCTCTGGGGTCATCTCAGTTTCATACAGCTCTGGGGTAATCTCAGTTTTGTACAGCTCTAGAGTCATCTCAGTTTCCTACAGCCCTAGAGTCATCTCAGTTTCCTACAGCTCTGGGGTCATCTCAGTTACCTACAGCTCTGGGGTAATCTCAGTTTCATACAGCTCTGGGGTCATCTCAGTTTCCTACAGCTCTGGGGTCATCTCAGTTTCCTACAGCTCTGGAGTCATCTCAGTTTCCTACAGCCCTAGAGTCATCTCAGTTTCCTACATCTCTGGAGTCATCTCAGTTTCCTACATCTCTGGAGTCATCTCAGTTTTGTACAGCTCTGGAGTCATCTCAGTTTTGTACAGCTCTGGAGTCATCTCAGTTTCCTACAGCTCTGGAGTCATCTCAGTTTCCTACAGCCCTAGAGTCATCTCAGTTTTGTACAGCTCTGGAGTCATCTCAGTTTTGTACAGCTCTGGAGTCATTTCAGTTTCCTACAGCTCTGGAGTCATCTCAGTTTCCTACAGCTCTGGAGTCATTTCAGTTTCCTACAGCTCTGGAGTCATCTCAGTTTCCTACATCTCTGGAGTCATCTCAGTTTCCTACAGCTCTGGAGTCATTTCAGTTTCCTACAGCTCTGGAGTCATCTCAGTTTTGTACAGCTCTGGAGTCATTTCAGTTTCCTACAGCTCTGGAGTCATCTCAGTTTCCTACAGCTCTGGAGTCATCTCAGTTTCCTACAGCTCTGGAGTCATCTCAGTTTTGTACAGCTCTGGAGTCATCTCAGTTTCCTACAGCTCTGGAGTCATCTCAGTTTCCTACAGCTCTGGAGTCATCTCAGTTTCCTACAGCTCTGGAGTCATCTCAGTTTCCTACAGCTCTGGAGTCATCTCAGTTTTGTACAGCTCTGGAGTCATTTCAGTTTCCTACATCTCTGGAGTCATCTCAGTTTTGTACAGCTCTGGAGTCATCTCAGTTTTGTACAGCTCTGGAGTCATCTCAGTTTCCTACAGCTCTGGAGTCATTTCAGTTTCCTACAGCCCTAGAGTCATCTCAGTTTTGTACAGCTCTGGAGTCATCTCAGTTTCCTACAGCTCTGGAGTCATCTCAGTTTCCTACAGCTCTGGAGTCATTTCAGTTTCCTACAGCTCTGGAGTCATTTCAGTTTCCTACAGCTCTGGAGTCATCTCAGTTTTGTACAGCTCTGGAGTCATCTCAGTTTCATACAGGTCTGGAGTCATCTCAGTTTCATACAGGTCTGGAGTCATTTCAGTTTCCTACAGCTCTGGAGTCATCTCAGTTTCCTACAGCTCTGGAGTCATTTCAGTTTCCTACAGCTCTGGAGTCATCTCAGTTTCCTACATCTCTGGAGTCATCTCAGTTTCCTACAGCTCTGGAGTCATTTCAGTTTCCTACAGCTCTGGAGTCATCTCAGTTTTGTACAGCTCTGGAGTCATTTCAGTTTCCTACAGCTCTGGAGTCATCTCAGTTTCCTACAGCTCTGGAGTCATCTCAGTTTCCTACAGCTCTGGAGTCATCTCAGTTTTGTACAGCTCTGGAGTCATCTCAGTTTCCTACAGCTCTGGAGTCATCTCAGTTTCCTACAGCTCTGGAGTCATCTCAGTTTCCTACAGCTCTGGAGTCATCTCAGTTTCCTACAGCTCTGGAGTCATCTCAGTTTTGTACAGCTCTGGAGTCATTTCAGTTTCCTACAGCTCTGGAGTCATCTCAGTTTTGTACAGCTCTGGAGTCATCTCAGTTTTGTACAGCTCTGGAGTCATCTCAGTTTCACAAAATGAGTAATTTTCAGAATGATCTGGAAAATTGTCTGAGAAAGGAAAGTACGGAAGTGGACAGGCCACCCTACCTCATTATACCATCACTGGTCTAGAATATTGGAAGTCATAACAATTCATATAACTGCTTGGACAAGATAACAATGAGGGATGTGTGCTGAGGAAACATACAAGAAGAAGACCACAACACAGATGGGCTGAAGACGTAGTAAACAATTTACACATGGTATCAACGGAAGAGAATGACCACAACACAGATGGGCTGAAGACAAAGTAAACAATTTACACATGGTAACAACAGAAGAGAAAGACCACAACACAGATGGGCTGAAGATGTAGTAAACAATTTACACATGGTCTGAAGATGTGATAAATAATCCACACATGGCAGCAACTGACACAGGACATCTGGTGTATGACAGAGAGACATTTCAAAAGACTGTACGGGTGGGGTAGTGGTGGGGGGAGGGGGTGTGAACTTCAGCACAGGAGTGTCCACCTGATGATATATGATCACTTCACACCTCAAGGACAGCAATTTTTCTGCAGATAAAAGTTAGTTGCATGCACTGTATTCAAAGGACACCGCAAACAATCCCAGCATTTATGGGCTATTTGTGATTTTTGGGAAATTTTACCTTCAGTAGTTTGCCATTGCTTTCTGAATGGTAGATTCTCATACCTTTGTGAGATACACAATCTGCTCCCAGGTTGATAGAAGCTGACTCTAAACCTGGAATGTTGGGATTGTGAAGCTGCATTCATTACCCCTAAGCCACAGATGTCAACAATAACGAGTGTGAATATAGTTTTCATAAGTGATACACGTGAATGTGACATCATGTACCTGGTAATACTGACCTGACATTGACTCTAGAAACTCTTTCTTAGCATCTCTAAATGGCTTGGACAGGAATCCAGCAAAGTCACTAACAACATCCCATAACAGATAGTTTGTGAGGATCCTGTAAACAGAAACAATTCATGTAGATCAAGAAAGAAAGAAAGAAAGAAAGAAAGAAAGAAAGAAAGAAAGAAAGAAAGAAAGAAAGAAAGAAAGAAAGAAAGAAAGAAAGAAAGAAAGAAAGAAAGAAAGAAAGAAAGAAAGAAAGAAAGATAAAAAAATCACTGATGATACATCAATACAATCAGATGCCTATGTGAGTGAGTGAGAGAGAGAGAGAGAGAGAGAGAGAGAGAGAGAGAGAGAGAGAGAGAGAGAGAGAGTTAGAGGGGGGGGGGGGGGGGGTCTGCATGAGCCTCTTTTATGAAGAGGTAAGGCCAGACAGACACTTAATCAGAATGCTTCTGGTACTCTTAGTATTGGAACTCTTCTCTGGCTGTTGAAGATTAGGACGGAGCATGCATGGGAATGTCCCAAGTGCTAAGATGCTGGTTCGGTTCTTGACTCAACTCTCCAGTGTGGTTTATACAAGAGTGCTGTATCTTTTATTGTGGCCAAAATATGTCACTTGTCTCTCTTATATCTTGCATCAATTCTCTGTCATGAAAAACTCTGTCATCAACTGCCTATAGTACCTTGCAGTGTAGGGCAGGGGGGTCTTGAGCCTGAGGAATTAAGGCCACCTGGCTAGTACAGTCGCCACAAACTGTGCAGGTTAGGATTTTCTTTTGCCCCCAGCAGAAAAAAATCCACACCTTACCAAGAATTCAAACATGGGTCTCCCGAAGAAACCCAGCATTTTTAGTCACTCGGCCAGCCACTCCTCACCAACTCTCAACTGTCATAAAGAGGAAGAAAAACTCACTGCTTTCCTTCTGGAGTGGAGACATAGTCTGCCAGCATTGTATTGAGCTTGTCCATAAACTCTGGAGCATACAACACAATCCTGTCTGTTAGCGACATGGTCAGGTTGACTGTGTTCAGCAAGCTGTGTACAAAGTCTACCCAGTTGATCTGTGGAGGAAACCAAACCAATGTAGCAAATAAAAACAGTTAGATAGGGGTAACTCCTGTGGCAAAGTGAGAGACCCTAAACACAAACACAGTGTACATAACTTACAGTGAACTCCACTACTTTTTTTTTTTTTTTTGCATATCCTTTACAGGACATCGCTGTCAACACCAGCATCTTTCAGCTGTATGTTGATTTCTTGGCAAGATTACGCTCAGTAGTTTGCCATTGCTTTCTGAGCGGCCGGCTCACATACCCCGTAAGTTACCGATGCGATTTGAACCACTGCTGATTCTCAAGAGGGAAATAATGATGATATCCAAAAGCATAATAAAATAAACATAAGTATTCTACGACAAAACGATTCAACATTTCGATTATAATAATCTCCCCCAGGAACAACACAAGCAGATCTAAAGAAAAACACTAAATTAGAACATGTAATATTAAAATGCAAACACAAAAAATACAGGTATGAAACGTTGCCAGTCCATTAAACATCCATCCTTGCTAGGAAGGCGGCGCACAAGTTCAGCTGTGAAGGGTGCCAAATAAGAACACATGGCGCCGAAGGTGTGCAAGACATAAGGATACATAAAGGGAAGTCAGCAGAGTTATATTGTGTCATCTACAACAGTAGTATTGATTCCCAATGTAATTAATCCATGCGTACTCATTTGTTTAGGGAGCCGTGGTAGTGTCATGGCTGCACACTTGCCTGCCAGCACTGTGATCATGTGTTGAAATCTGCATTGGAGCAGATATTCTCCCAGAAAATGTCTTGGTAAGTGAAGGCGGCTGGCATAACTCAGACCACACCACCCACCGAGTGCCGACTTCTCTTTACAAACATGAATCCCTCACCATATGTCCAATGTAAAAGGGACCTTTAATATACTAATTCATTTTCATACCATGAGATGTATAGAAAATGAGCCAGGGGTTGAATTGGTAGTAATAATATAAACAATTTATCTTAAAAACAAGTATCAATTTTCTCTGGGAAGAAAAGGAGATGAGAATGGAGATGGTCGCCTATCTAAAATACTATCACCTAGTTTGTGTGTGTCCTCTAAAAGTACTGGAGAGTTTTGGTCAGAGACCATAACTTTATGAAGGGAAAATCCCAACTGCACCTCCCCGCGGTAGAGGATGGAAACACACTACAGTGTGGCTAACACAGCTCTGGGGACCGAGTATCCACCGGAATAAGTGGACAACTGAGCAGAGCAGGGCACTCACTTGTCCTTACAGTCGGAAATGGCTGTCAAAGGCAGAGGTAAAAAGACCACCATGTGAATGTGGAAGGCAAGGGGAAACCACCACATTATTTTCCCAAGACTTCATGGCAAAACATATATCAAAGTTAGTGAAGGACGTTAATGGCTGTCTTAGGGCATCCTCGTCCGGTAGGGACAGTCATGAGCCACAGGTGACACCAGACCATCATCCAACTACTGATGGCAAAATCTTAACTAAAATAAATAAATTTAGAGTAGGAACATGGAATGTTAGGACATTAAATGAGCTAGGAAAGTTGACCAATGTTCTAAGAGAGATGGATAGCATGAAAATGAATATACTAGGCGTTAGTGAGATGAGATGGAAGGGATCGGGCAAAATTATAGCTGACAATCACACAATAATTTATTCTGGAGGGGATACACATGAAAAAGGTGTAGGAATAATATTAGACGAAAAAACAGCCAAGTCAATTAATGGATACTGGTGTATTTCAGATAGAGTTATTATGGTAAAAATCAAAGGCAAACCAATAGACATAAATATTATACAAGTATATGCACCAACAGCAAGCAGTAGTGATGAAGAAATACAACACTTTTACGACGAAATAGAAATGGCGATGGCTCAAATTGGATCACAAGAAATAAATATAATACTTGGTGATTTTAATGCAAAAGTAGGAAAGGGAAAAATGGAGGATGTAGTGGGGAATTATGCTTTAGGTACAAGAAATGAAAGAGGGGAAAAGCTAATAGAATGGGCAAATATCAATGATATGATAATTGGAAACACATGGTTTAAACACCATAAAAGACGACTGTACACATGGATAAGCCCTGATAAGAAAATACGCAACCAAATTGACTACATACTAATTAATAAAAGATTTAGAAATGCTTTAATGAATGTAAAGACAATGCCTGGTGCTGAATGTAATAGTGATCATGTACCACTATGTGGACAAATAAAAGTAAGATTAAAGAGAGGGAAAAAAAATGGTTAAGAACATGCGACTTAATAAAGAGGTTCTGAAAATAGATAAAGAAATGCAAGAACAATACAGAGTGACTGTGAAAAATAGGTACAATGCAATAACTAAAATACAGAGTATAGATGAACAATGGGAAATGTTAAGGGACTCCATTCATCAAACTAGCAAAGAAGTATTACCAGAGAGAGGCAAAATAGCTAAGAAAAAAATGGATGAATGAAGATATCTTAAAACTGATGGACAAAAGAAAACAGAGTAAAAATGATAAACAAGAATACGCTAAGATAAATAAAGAAATAAAAGATAAATGTGGGAAGGCTAAAGAAAGTTGGTTAAACGAGCAATGCAAAAAAATTGAATTAAATTCCATTAAAGATACAAAAAATATGCACAGACAAATCAGTGAGCCTACAGGAAGAAAAATAAGAATAAATACAGGGTGTTTGAAATCAAAAACAGGAAAGATAATATTAGAGGAAGATGCTATAATGAAGAGGTGGAATGAGTATATAAGAGAATTATATGAAGGAGAAAGGGAAGAATTAACAGAAGATAGTAACTTAGAAGGTCCACCTATTCTGAAAGAAGAAGTCGCTGACACTATGAAACGTATGAAGAAAGGAAAAACAGCTTTGCCAGATGAAATCACAATAGAAGAATTAGAAGTATTGGGAGAATTTGGAGTAGATATATTAACCAAAATGTTGAATGATATTTACAGCAGTGGATATTTACCCAGTGATATGCTGAAATCTGTATTTATAGCTATACCAAAAAGACCAGGAGCAATTGATTGTGAAGATTTTCGTACAATTAACCTTATAAACCATATCACTAAGCTTCTACTCAGAATCATAATGAGAAAAACCAAAAAGAAAATAAAAATGGAAATTAGTGAAGAACAGTATGGATTTGTGGAAGGAAAGGGCACAAACAATGCAATTTATAAATTACGGACACTAATAGAAAGGTCAATAGAGAAACAGAGAGACATATATTTGTGCTTCATAGATTATACTAAGGCATTTGATAAAGTAAAACATGATGAACTGATTAAAATGTTGGAAGATATCAACACTGATGGAAAAGATTTAAGAATAATAAAGAATATTTACTGGAACCAAGTAGCAGCAATTAAAATGGGAAATAAAGAGGGTAGTTATGAACAGATAAAGCTAGGAGTACTACAAGGGTGTGTCTTGTCACCAGATCTTTTCTCCCTTTATAGCGAAGTAATAATGAGAGGGCCGGTCTCTCTGGCTGTGGGGTTACAACACTTTCTCTCTGTAATCCCGTTTATCACGCAGAGTCTCGTAGCGGAGCGAGAGCTGAGGCGGTTCGACCCCCGCTCGTGACTTGCGGGATACTGAGCCGGCTGCTCAGAAAGCAATGGCAAACTACTGAGCGTAATCTTGCCAAGAGATCAACATACAGCTGAAAGATGCTGGTGTTGACAGCTAAGTCCTGTAAAGGATATGCTAAAAAAAAAAAAAAAAAAAAAAAAAATAATGAGAGGGATCAAAGAGATGCCAGGAATACTAGTTGGAGGTTATAATATAAATAATATACGCTATGCAGATGACACAGTATTGGTGGCGGATAATTCAACAGACCTGCAACAATTATTAGACGTTGTAGTAACAGAGAGTGCAAGGAAAGGACTCTCCTTGAATATCAAGAAAACAGTAACAATGGTAATATCAAAGAAAATGGTGATACCAAAATGTGACATAGAAATAGAAGGGAAAATCCTTAACCAAGTTGATAATTTTAGATACCTAGGGGCATTTATAACATCAGATGGAAGATGTACAACAGAGATTAGGAGCAGAATAGGGCAGGCAAAAGCCGCATTTCAGAAAATGAAGAGTATCTTATGCAATAAGTCACTATCACTGAATGTAAGAAAGAGAGTGATGAAATGCTATGTAGAACCAGTTTTGCTGTATGGCAGTGAATCTTGGAATGTAAATGAACAAATTAAGAAGAAATTAGAAGCAACAGAGATGTGGTTCCTGAGACGAATGTTGCGAATTCCTTGGACTGCCAGAGTAACTAACGACGACTGCCTGAAACAGGCTAACGAAACTAGAACATTATATACAACAATAAGACAGAGACAAACAGCTTTCCTCGGTCATGTGATGAGAAGAGAGGCATTGGAGAACATCGTAACAACTGGAAAGATCGAGGGGAAGAGAGGCAGAGGTAGACCAAGAGAAGTGATGCTGGATGGATTGAGACGGTGGCATGGAGGAATATCAGCAGCAGAGTTGATCCAGAAAACCAAAGACCGAGATCTATGGAGAGCCATGAACGCCTACGCCAGCCGGCATGGCACTTGATGATGATGAGTTTGTGTGTAATTCTGTTATTTCACATCCCGACTGCAGCTTATGCCATGGAATTCTCTGCACAAGAGCTGCAGCTACAAGTACCCATGGCTCATAATAAACAATCAAGGAACATAAGAGCTGAAGAGTCAGAAATTAGCATTAGTAATACAATAATGTATTAGTCATGTTTGTGTTGTTTTTGGGAAAGTTTCTTGACTAAGATGTTGGACATGTTTTACCGTGTTTACTATTACTTTTCTTAGTTATATATATATATATATTATTATTATATTATGTTTCTTATCCTAGTGCGAGGAAATGCAGACTAAGATCACATGTCATGCCAGGGTAGATCAGGTATATAGTATTGGTCACCAACTATTTTAGGATGCAAGCTCCGACAGGCGAACATTTAAAGCATTCCTTGCTGATTTAGCAACTTCTGCAGCTTGTCTTGTTCTAGATGTATTGGTGCTACATTACCTCTGGAGTAAACTAGCCAGGCCGAGAGAGGATCGTGCTGCATGGGCAACTCATGGTCTCTGCAATTAAGCCCAAGCTTTGTGCTAAGGAGAGATATAACTCCATTCCTGGTCTTACCGCCATGGGTTGTAGTTATTGTGCCTTTATAGAGGCACAATGTAACAAACTATTGTATGTCAAGGTGGCAAGGTGCCATTGATATTTTGTTTATTCATTTTCTCCACTGCGATTTCTGTTGTTATTATTATTGATTATGTGGTTGTTTCGGGATTTGAAATTTAAATATTGAGCACAGCCCACTACTGGCAACGCCGATCGCATTCTGGTATGAACCTAAGGCCTATCCACGTCAATATGGAAGCACTATACTCGAGTTTTGCCCTTGTTTGAGCTCGTCAGTAGTGCATATCCCTGACCGGATCTGGAAACAGTCCCGGATCACGCGTGTGAAGCGGGTGTGTAACCACGCGGCACACACTGGACACACCAAATTATCAGTTATTATTATTATTTATATTTTGTTTATTAATTTTTCCCACTGTGATTTCTGTTATCATTATATTGTTTATATTTTGTTTATTCATTTTCCCCCTGTGATTAGTGTAATTATTATATTATTTATATTTTGTTTATTCATTTTATGCACTGTGATTTTTGTTATTATTATATTATTTATATTTTGATGTTTTCTCCACTGTGATTTCTGTTATTATTATTATATTATTTATATTTTGTTTATTCATTTTACCCACTGTGATTTTTGTTATTATTATATTATTTAAAGTTTGATAATTTGTTTTCAACAGTGTGATTTCTGTTGTTATTATTATTTATATTTTGTTTATTCATTTTCCCCCTGTGATTAGTGTAATTATTATATTATTTATATTTTGTTTATTCATTTTATGCACTGTGATTTTTGTTATTATTATATTATTTATATTTTGATGTTTTCTCCACTGTGATTTCTGTTATTATTATTATATTATTTATATTTTGTTTATTCATTTTACGCACTGTGATTTTTGTTATTATTATATTATTTATATTTTGATGTTTTCTCCACTGTGATTTCTTTTATTATTATTATATTATTTACATGTTTATTCATTTTCCCCACTATGATTTCTGTTGTTATTATTATAATATTTATATTTTGTTTATTCATTTTCCACACCATGATTATTAAGCCTGAGATCCTGCAAGCTACGTATGTGTGTTTGTGCTTGTTGTACTACTGCAGGACCTTGAAATACTTTTTTGTTCCATTTTATGTTGTCACATCGTGCTGTAGTCACGATCTTTCTGATTTGTTATACTATACATAATCTGCTGTGAATAGGTTTTCTAATGTGTTCAGCACCTAAGCCTGAGAAGCAGTCCGTTCAGCCTACTCGTTGCCATTTGCAAGCTGGATGTTTACCTGCCAGGTCATCAATATAGTAAAGCTATAGGGTCAACCCAGGTTTCTTCTTCTTCTTCTTCTTCTTTTTCTGCATTCATCCGGAGTTTTTTCGGATGTGATTGTGTTGTGCCTGTTTACAGCAGTGCTGTGTTCTTGCGCCGTTAGGCGACACATCTGACTTCTGTGGGCATTTGTTGCCGGGTTAACTTTTCTGGGGGTTTCTTAGGACGTTTGACTCTCACTGTTGTGGTGTTATCCCCCATCCCAGCTGCCCCATTTAGAACAGCCGAAGACATCTTGGGCAGACCTCAAGGGAAGGCAGGAGCAGACCATTGACATTCTCCGCCATCCAAGGAGGCTTCTATAATTGCAGAGCCGACACATAATGCGCTGGTACTGGGCTCACCCAAGGAATCGTCATGTCCTGCATATGGCTGCTTAGCCACACTTCCGAATGTTGGGCCTTCCAGTTACCACAGGCTGTTCCTCCGGAAACCAGAAGAATGCAGTCTACAGATGACATCCACACAGTGAGCTTTCGATTCGGACTTTCCATGTAATAGATTTGCTATCCAAGCAATATTCCATTTTGTGCCACAAGGACACTTTTTCCACCTTTTATGAAGCCCACACAGTCAGCTTTTGATTCGGACTTTCCATGTAATGGATTTGCTATCCAAGCAATATTCCTTTTCTTGCCTCTGGGACGCTTTTGCTACTGACATACCTGTGGTATGAAGTGTGGCAGTCTAAGTACTTCTTCATGCACCTTTAGATGTCAATCTGAATGTAGTTAAAGTAAGCTGCAGTCAACTTGAGCTTGCTGATATCTCCATAGAGCTTGTCCTCAAATGAAGCAGGCGTGGGCCAAAATATCTTTCTCTATTTTGCATATGTTGGGCACTGCGGCAGCAAATGTTTAGCTGTCATTTTACCAGTTCCACAATTACATTGATCGGTATCTCTTATCTTTAATTTATTGAACAAGTGGTATTTCAGCTAGTTATGTCCTGTGCGGAGTCTGAAGATTGCCACTTGTTCACTTCGGTCAAGCTTGTATTATGCAACATCTTTCTGGTGGCCTGGATGCTCTGATTCCCATTTGGTTCTATAAGTGCTTTTTATAAACCTCTTTTGCCTCATTATAGGTTATGTCTATGTCAGGCTGTGGTAGTCTTCCATCCTCTTTTGCTAGTCTGTCAGTCTCTTCATTTCCAGTCTCAGTTTCATGTCCTCGCAGTTCTGTTCTCAAAGAAGTGGCTGATCCATTTGTACATTTTCTCACAAACATGCATATTTTGCAGTTTTACTTTGTCCTTCCTTCCATAGTTTATCAAATGCTTCTTCTAAATCCATCCAGACCGCTAGTGTGTGCTTTTTCTCTTGGATGGCATCCTCTATTTCCTGAGCATTATAGGTTATTTGATCTTCAGTGGATCTGTACTTTCAGAATCCTGCTTGGTGTGGTGTTAAGAGTTGGTTTTCTTCCAGATGCCATGTTAGCCTGCCATTGATAATGTGTTCCATTAATTTTCCTACACAGCTAAGTAGACTGATAGGTTGAAAGCCATTTGGCTCTTCCAGGTCTTTTCCTTTCTTTGGGGCTGGTATTAGTATAGCTTCCTTCCATGCCTGTGGGACTATTCCTCTCTTCCAGCTGTAATTTAGGACTGCTAGTAGTTTCTTTTTCGCTTTGGTGCCTAGTCCTATTAGCATTTCATTTGTGATTCCATCCTTTCCTGGTGATTTCTTCTTTTTTTAGGGTAATCATTGCCTGTTCCATTTCTTCCATTTTCAGATTTGCCATCATATATTCTGCTGCTATCTCTCTATTACTATGATGTGTCTGTTTATCTTCGATTGCTTTCTTCTGTTCGGTTGTAATATCAATGTTGTTTGCACTAGCATAGTGTTCCATTAGTGCATTTGCAGCCTTTTTTCCTGTAAGCAAGGCATTTCCTTGTTTACTTATTTGTTTGTTTCTGGGTCCTTCATTGTTCATGGCTTTCACTAGTTTCCATAGTTTGTTTCCATCCCTATCAAAGTTCATGTTTTTTGGTTGTTCCCTCCAACAATCTCTTGTTGTTTGATTTACTGTTCTTTTATATTTTGCTGAGATGACTTTGAGAGAGATGGTCGTTTCAGTTGTTTGTTCTCTCTCTGCTGTCTTCCTGACATCTTCAACTTTGTCCTCCAAAATTTGTAGTTCTTCAGTCCAGTATGGTTTGTAATTTTTCCTCACTCCTCTTGGAATGGACTCAGTGGCCGCCTGTATTATTGCTTTGTTTAAACTTTCCACCATTTGTTTCTTGTTGCTATGTCGAGTATTTCTGTTTTCACAATATTTGTCTGTTAGTATGGCAAATCTGTCCCAATCTGCTCGTTTGTAATTCCAGCGAGGCAAAGGCTTTTGCTCCTGTGGAACATACTCCATATTTATTACAAGCCTGATTGGTCTGTGGTCACTACCTGCTAATTGGTCAAGCAAATGGCGATCGATTTTGTGGAGGATGTCTCCTGGGCAGAAAGCCAAGTCTGGAGTAGAAGTGGTAAACAATCTTCTAGAGTAGAAGCTCAGTGTGTTGTCCGCTTTGAGTAGATGGAGATTTGAGTCTATTTCCCAGTCCTCCGCTTCATCTCCTCTATTGTCAGTATCTGGGTATCCCCATCTTTCTGAATGGTTATTAAATTCTCCAATAATAATGCAGTTTGTGTCAGTTATTTTCATGTTTGAAAGTGTAAGGTCCTTATCTGCTGGGTTATACAGATTGTAAATTCTTATTTTCACGTCCTTTATCATTATATCAACACCTATAATTTCTGTTTGGTTGTCATAAGTCACAGATACTTCACTACAAGGTATTGTGTTTCATGTAAGTATTAGAACTCCTCCTTTGTGTCTTTCCTGGTCGAGACGTGTGGCCTGATATCCTCTGACTGAGAATCTGCAATTGGTGTTGAGGTGTGTCTCTTGAATGCATGCCACATCTATTCTATCTTTACAAATACGATGTGCTAAGGGGACTTTCTTGTTAGAAACTCCTTCAGCATTCCACTGTAGTATGTTCAGTGTCCGGGGTGTTTGGTCAATAGCTCTTAATCTACTCCTCTGTGCTTTGACTCCACAGCACAGGGGAAGGTGACCACCAGTAGTATTGGGTGGACCCCCTCGAGGCAGGGGACCCGGCACTATCACTGTCTGATTGGACTTCACTGGATTAGCACCACAGTGATTAATTTTAATCTGTGGCATCATAAATTGATTAAATTACATTGCACTGCTTTGTCAAGCCTGTGGCTCAGTACATCCGATTTCGACAAGCATTTTTCTGGGTGCTTTCCCTAGCCTTTGACTGTCCCCAGTCTACCTACAAGGCAGCAGGTTTGTGTGTCTTTTTGTCTTCATCTGGTTCCTCTCCCTTAACCTGTCTGGCATGGGTGACCCTACCAGCAGCTGTGCTACCGTTGGCATAGCTCTTGGGGTCACTGGAACATGCAAGCCCCTCTACCTCGTCATGGTGGACACATGGCAGAGGGGAACCCAGGTTTAAGACCTAGTGGAACAAGTAAACAGGCACAGTGCAGAATGCGGTTTAGATATTAACATCCAAAAAACAAAAACTATGATAATTAGCAGTAGAAAGGAAAGGTCATCAAGGAACATCACAGTAAACGGGCAGATACTAGAACAAGTAACAAGCTTATCCTGTCTTGAACATATAATAACAGATGATGGCAGAAGTGAAATAGAAATGAAAAAGAGAATAGGAATGGCCAAAAATACTTTCAAAGGCATGAAATCAGTATTAACATCTAGAGAGATAAACAACACATTAAAACTGAGAATTGTCAAATGCTATGTATATTCAACACTACTGTATGGCGCGGAAGCCTGGACATTGAACACTAGAAACTCGAATAGAGACCCTGTAGATGTAGATATACAGATGAATATGTCGTATTTCATGGAAACAAAAATAATCAAATGCAGAGATTCTATAAAAACTGGGAATGAAGAGAGAGTTATGAAAGAAATAAAGGAGGCAAGTTAAATATTTCGGCCATGTTAAAAGACATGATACTCTTATAAAAACCATACAGGAGGGCAAGGTTGAGGGCAAGTGAGCAAGAGGTAGACAATGAAACAAGTGGAAAGATAACTTCAAGAGATGGATGAACATCAGCCTGACAGAATGTACGGTCAGGGTGAGAGACAAACTGTGTTGGAGATCCATTGCAGCCAACCTTCATTGTGGAGACGGCACCTGATTGATTGATTGACCTTCTACTCCTCTCCAGGTGTCTGGTCTCTTTATAAACAAAGTATCTTAATTGTCTAGCATTGATCTCAATGCCAATTTTTGTAAGACTTCTTTCTTTTGTTTTCTTCATCATGCCAAGATAATCTTCCTGTTTGTCTATCTTCTTATTCAGGTGCTTGGTCTCTTTATATGGATGAAATATCTTATGTGTCTAACACTGATCTCATTCAGTAATGCTTTCTTCAACCTCTGTTTTGTAATACATCTTTGTTTTCTTCTCCTGCCTAGATAAATGTCAAGGGCATGACTAAATGTGGGGTGTTGTGTTACACTGGATTAGACACTGATAAACTTGTCAAGGCACACACAGGTCACAACACGAGTAACTATGACATCTTTTGACACCTGACAAGCTCATTGCAGCTGCAACATATTCATTATATTTTAACTTGATTGGACATGGTACAGGATTATTGTACAGGGTTGTTAGCAGGCCTTTCATATGGTCTATGTGTGGTGACAGAATGAGCAGAGTCCTCCTCTGCTGTGTCTCCACCTTGTAGAGATAGAGGGGCTTGCTTATTCCAGTGACCCCAATGGCTATGCTGACAGCAGCGCAACTACTGATAGGGTCTCCCATGTCAAACAGGTCAAGGGACTAGATGAAAAGAGACACAATCCTGCTGCCTGGTAGGTAGATGGGACAATCAAAGGTTAAGGAAAACTAACCCAAAGAAATGCTTGTCAATCTCAAATGTACTGTGCCACAGGCTTCACGAAACTGTGTAATGCAATTCACTTGATATGATGATGATGGTGGTGGTGATGATGGTGATTGTGATGATGATGAATGAAAAAAGTTCAAGTCTGTCTCGCCTTACATACACCTGACTCATCTCCAAGTCTCCCAGTCCTCTAGTCTTATGTCAACAAAAGTCTTCTCGTCTTACCTGGAGTAAGATACATCTGTCTATATGACAATCCATCAATCACTGGCTTTGAATGAGTTTCTTGTACACACACTGAGCTGAATGAAAACACTCTTCTCTACTGCTGGTTTGCACTTCCTGTCCTCAGCTGAATGCCATTGTAGAACGAAACATAATCTAACTAGTGACAATTTTACACGGAGCAATGTCCGTTCGGAACAAGCATCAACAACTGAATACTATAGTCGGCACAGTGATTTCCCATTATAGGTTGTCAGCACCGCTTATCTGGCTATATTTACGGCAGTCTGAGGTGAGTAACTTGTTCGTTCTCATGTTTCAAGTGTGCCACTTATCTGTTCCCTCCATGAGCTCTCTGTTATGGTTCAACTAACAGAAACACATGTTTACTTGCATTTATCCATGCAAGTTTGTTATCCACATTACCTACTTCTTGTTATAAAGAAATTCAAAATAATGCTGAGCGTTTCTCTATTCTAACATCAAGGCAATAATCTTCCTTTCTTCTCTGAGTGTCTGATCTGGAAATGAACGATAATGTCTCTCCATCCACCCCGTCATTTGACATTTTAATTAAACTGGTGTTGATTTTGTTATACTGGTATTTGTTGCCAGCTGTTTACACTTTCAACATAAAATATTTCTCTGTCTTTCTCTGCCCATACTGCCCAGAATGTTTCCCACATAAGGCCAATATCTCTCCTGTTGATATGTCACATCCATTCTCTATTGTCTCTTCCTCGTGGTTTCAGTAACAAATCTTGTGACTTATTTGGTTGTTTCAGGATTAGAAGTTTAAAGATTGAACAACACTCACTACTGGCAATGCTGATCGTATTCCAGTACAAAACTAAGGCCATGTCCACGTCAGATTGGAAGCACTAGACTCGAATTTCGCTCTCGTTTGAGCTCGTCAGTAGTGCATATCCCTGACTGGACCCAACGAGAGCAAACCTCAAGTCTAGTGCTTCCAATCTGACGTGGACAAGGCCTTAGCTTCATACCGGAATATGATCAGCGTTGCCAGTAGTAGGTTGTGCTCAACCTTTAAATCTTGAGATACCTACAGCTGTCAATACCTCAGCACTGGTTTTCTTCTCTTTCCATGATATTCTCAACATGTAGATTCAAACCCACATCTCCGCTGGCTCCAGTGGTTGTCATATTTCTCAATGAAGGGAAAGTGATGGAGAAGTCCAACTCCACATCATAATGTAATAACTGGCTTTTGAGAAGTGTATTCCATCACATAATACCACAACCTGGTTTATGTGAAGTCCTATCATCCTATTTTGTATGTGATTATCATTATTTTACACATTTATAACAAATAAACATATTCTAAGAAGAAAATGTGATGATAAAGTAAGCTGGTGGCCTCCATGTCATAATTCCCCAACCTAATACATGTGAAGTTCTATCACATCACACTTCTACCACACAGCATTACGATTGTTGTACATCCAGTCCAATATGTCGTACTGGCGGTTAAGCTGTTAAAGTGGGAATGTTTTTGCTTCTGGCTATGGCTTGCTTATGCATTTTCCTCATGTTGGACTGGTAGTGAATGGTTCTGTCGCCCAGCTACTGAAATGAATGTTTGGAGCGACACTGTGAGATGTAGATTTCGTGTGGAGTGCTTTTACATATGTCCGAGGTTGTTTGCAGCGTGAACTGCATGTTCAGAAAATAGCTGCGCCCGGTCGCTGAACTGGGTTGCCTTATGCAGTAATGTGTGACTGCTGGTTTTCTAGTGATTGCTGCTTCCTTCGACGATGAACTGCAATTTTTGTGGCGGACTCTTGTGTTGGCATTCTGGCAGCGGCCTTATGCATGTACTTACTTGCCTGTGCGTGCTTTTGGGTTGTCGGTACTGCTGTCTGTACCACTCTTTACATGGGACAGTATGGGGCATTTTGTGTGATATTCACTGGCACAGGAAAAGAGCATTATGGGGTGACCCTGTGCCATGAAGTTGGAGCCGCGACTAACTAACTAACCAACAATTGTTGTACTCAGTATCAAGCATACGGTATGAGACACAGATCAGGTGCCTACCTGTGGGAAAGATTTAGACATATTTGCCAGGGTATAGCTATGGTACAGCTTACTCTCATCACGCCTGTCCTCCATGGGGATTGTAATCTGTGGGAGCAAACACAGCAATGCTTCAACACTTCATTTAACTCCATGACTTTAGTAGAGAATGGCTTCTCAAATTGTATGATCTATTTAACTCAGTGACTTAAGAATGGTATGACTTGCCATATTGGACGTTCTATTTAACACTAAGGATTTAGAATGGTATCACTTGTCATAACGGATGGTCTATTTAACTCAATGATGACTTTACAGTATATCATATGTTCTATTTAATGACATGGATTTTGAATCCTCTATCCTCAGTACATGCAGAAATATTTTTTTTCTCGACAGTGCTGCTTTTCAGAATAATTGAAGAATTGTCTGGAATGGAAAGATAATTATGAAAGGAAACTGTGCACCCCACCTCATTACGTCATGGCTTATAATATGTGAAGACTTCACACTACAAGAGCACTATCTGCTGTGGGACTACCTTTACCTTGAAGACCATATGCTCACTGCATTATTTATCTACCACTGCTGATGTCCACAGGTATGATTGTGGAAAGGTTATGATTGAACAGTTCAGACAACGGTCTCTTCCATCAATACAAGTGAGTTTTCCTTGTGTCTAATATATAATAAATGTGGGTGTATTGGTGCAACAGTTAGGATGTTATGCAAGAGCATGATCAGAGAAAGGTTTGATACCAGATACTATCATTGGCTATGGAAGAGAAAGACTGACCACCAATTTCGTTGTGCACTCAGACCTATCACAGTGCTAACAGTTAGGATGTTACACAACAGTGTGATCAGACAAGGGTTTGATACAAGATCCCATCATTGGCGACGGAAAAGAAAAACTGACCACCTATTCCATCGTGCACTCAGACCTATCACAGTGCAACAGTTAGGATGTTATGCAACAGTGTGATCATACAAGCGTTCGATACCAGATCTCATCATTGGCGATGGAAAAAAAAACTGGCCACCTATTCCGTCATGCACTCAGGCCTATAAAATATGATGGTTCTAATACAGGGGGTGTTTTTATGACTGTGCAGTTTTTTTTTAATATTGCCAGTCCAAGTTTTTTATTTACCTATTATGTTGCATGAACTTTACAGAGGGCGAATAAAACAAATTGGACCGGCAATATTTTCAAACACTGCACAGTCATTAAAAATACACCCTATACTTCACATACCCAAAGCAGCTTCGTGCTATGGGATATTTCTTCTGTTCTTACAAAATAAACGACGCTGACAGCATAAGGATGGTGAAGGAGGCATCTAAAATCAAATGGGCATAAAGGGAGTGTTTTTCTCTACAACTGCTGGACTGTTTGTTGACTAAAGCAGTTTTCCAATTGTCTCTTGGTTGATTGATTGATTGACTGATTTAGGAACTGACATCACAGCATTCGGGACATTCCCATAAGCGCTCCGTCCCCATCCTCAGCAGCCAGCGAAGAGTTCCAACACTAATAGTTCCAGTAGCAATCTGATTATATGTCCATCTCGCCTTTCCTCTGAGCATCGAGCATCGGCCAGATCCCCTCGTCACACCTCGCTGCCTCATTCTTATCAGACTATGGTGATTCATTTGCTCCTCCTTGGTAAGATCACTAAGCTAGGAAACTCAAGTGAAACTCATACGGATGCACTACCTTCTAGTCACAGGTACTCATCTCTTAACTGAACTTGTGCCTGAGCTTTCAATGTGAACATGTCACTCAGTTTCATGTCTTCATGTTGTCTGTCAACTCTTGTTTTTCCATTTCCATCAGGTCTGGATGGTTTCATTAAAATTCTATATGTCAAGAGTTCAACCCAATACCTTCAATGTCAACTGAATTAGAGGTTAAAAAACACATCATAATCTGTACATCTGCATGGCATTACCATTTCCATCTGGTCTGAATGGTTTTAAAACATTCTATATGACCAGAGTTCACCCCAATACCTTTAATTTCAACTGAATTAGAGGTAAAACAAACACATCATAATCTTTACATCTGCATGGCATTTCCATCAGGTCTGAATGGTTTCATTAGCATTCTATATGTCCAGAGTAAATCCCAATAACTTCAACGTCAACTGAATTAGAGGTAAAACAAACACATCATAATCTGTACATCTGCATGACATCATCCAAGATAAATAAATTGCCCTCACAACAGCAACACGCATGGTCGGATGAGTTGTCCATGCCTGGTGGAGTATGCCATTCGCTACAGGAGGGAAAGACCGGTCCCCCTTTCCTCCATGCAGGCAGGCCTGACAGGTGTGATAGGTTGACAAAGTGTTACTTACATTGGCGATTTCTGTTTCAAACTCGATGACTTTTATCATCTGCTCTCTAGTGTATGTCTCGTTTGGAGCTCCAAGAAGTTGAAATGTGGTCACCATGTACTTCAGGTAGGCAGACAGAATCTGAAAGTGAATTGAACTATTATGAGAAATGTGGTGCTATTTCAATGGTTAGATAAAAAAGTCGCTTAAAAGTCGACAGGGTCGACTTCATTGCACCGGGTTTTATCACATATGGCTCGGTCTCTTTCGTAGCACGGAAAGCGTCGCACAAAGCACAAACTCCGTAGCTTTTAGCGACGACCCACAGGAGTCTCCGAAACATTTAACTCGTAAACCGAACGGCGCGGCCCGGAATCGAACCAACAACCTTCAGAACACGAGTCAAACAGCTTGACCACTTCGCCACAGAGTAATGGTTAGATACAAATTATGTCCAGATTCCATAGTTGTATGTTCATGTGGATGATAGACCTGGCTAATGAAGACACCTATTTTTAGGCGTGTCTAGTTGGTCATTGTCGAGGAGAGTGAATAAATTTAAAAAATTATGTCAGAAGCAAAATAATACTACATACTACTTACTGAAGTTAAGGAAGTATACACTACGAAGAAAACCACTCACAGATTATGTGTCCAACTGCAACCCACCTATGTCAGTGGAAAACATATTGTGGATAGATGGCTCCAGAGAAATGTGAGGAAAGGTTAAGAAATATGTAAGTAGCACTAAAATCCATATATAGGAAATATATATGGAAAGTCTAAAATTAAATTTTAAAAGCTATAAATCCAAGTTTCAAATTATACTCATTCCATAGAAGATTATAATCTGTATACAGAGCGCTTATGGGATGTCCCAAGTGCCGTGATGTTAGTTCTTGACTCAACTCAATTCAACCATATGACATACAGAACTTCATTATACATACATTATAAAATAATATAATGTAGGTTGAAAAACAATAAAGTTAGTTGCATCTCCTTTACAAAATTTGCAATCAACGCCAGCATTTATTGGCTGTCTGTGATTTACTAGGCAACTGTAGTTAAGCCATTGCTTTCTGACCAGCTGGCGCCTCATACCACTGAAATCAACACAAAGCAATCTGCATCCGAATCACCTGCTGCTAATTTCAAACCTTTGATTCGGTATGTCAGAGAATTATGAAACTGCATATCACGATCCCCTATGCCGCAGCACTGGTTTGAAAAACAATATCTGTATAAAATTATATAGAAAAATGAATACTTAAATATACATAACATATAATATACATCCTAATGACACCCCAGAAATGTTGAACAAGATACCAATGAAAAACAAGGAAGGAAAGAGAATTATAACACTTGAAGAGCTCACTGTTTCAAACATTCAATTAACCATGTTAGATACCTTGTCCTCTGTGATAGACTAGTTGAGGTAGTAACAAACATTCAATTAATCATGCTAGAGACCTTGTCCTCTGTGACAGACTTGTTGAGGTAGTAACAAACATTCAATTAATCATGATAGATACCTTGTCCTCTGTGATGGATTTGTTGAGGTAGTAATCCCTCTCTGGTAAAGTTGTCCCTCCTTGGTCAATCTGTGAATGTTAAGTGTTACATTATCAGTTCTAGAAATGTGTAATTACAGAACAGATCCCATTTCATGGAAACAACTACAATTAAGTGTAATAAACATAAATACCAAATGTTGCGGAACTGCTCAGGCCACTGAAGTAGCAGGAGAAATGACATACATTCAAAGGTATTAGCTGGCACTCATCAATCAATCAATCAATCATGTGCCATGCCGGAAAGCGTGGGCGGTCATGACTCGCCATTTCACTCAATCACCAGAGTCGTGGATCAGCTCAGTGTTCCTGTCTCGTCCATGCCATGTGGCCAAGCCATCCAGATATTTTCCTCTCGGTCTTCCTCTTGGTCTGTTCTCTTCGATCTTGCCAGTTGTCACTAAGTTCTCCAGTCCATTTCTGGCACTCATACAAGCAGAGAAAAGAAGCAGAGATAAGGGTACATGCTAGACAACATAAACTTTGACAATCTATACACACACAATCTGACACACCAGGAGTCAAACCTGTCGCCTTCAAATGACAACAGCACTTCTCTGAAGAAACAAGTATACAAAGAAGCGGAACTTTATAAAAGGTGTCTTCATTAGCGAGGTCAATCAACCACCTGAACCCATAACTATAGAATATGAACAGAATTTATATCTAACCAATGAGATAGCATTCGGTGTGCTGATGCTGAGGTAAGCGGTTAAACCCCTACACCGGACAGCTGGACTAAAATGTTGACCTGTCGTCCTTGATTTGGGGTCGTAAATTACAAGTACCTCTGAAGTCAAAGTGGGTTCGCCTGATGGCGAGGGACACTGTTAGGGAAAGCAAAATGCAGTCCATCACTACTATGAATAGTGTGTATGGCCTATGCTTGAGTTCAAAGCGATCGAGCGCCAAAAAAAAAAAAAAAGCTTTATATCCTTCTTTTTTCTTTATATATTTGCATCTATTCTTTATCTTGTGGTGGGACACCGGATAAATAAATAAATACACATAGCCTTTTATTATATAAGATTACATTTTGGTGCTCACCAGCAATTAAAATTATAAAAGTGTGACATGACTGGAAAAAATGAAGATAATGAAGAATTCTTAAACCACATTCCGAATATTGTTCAAATTAAAGTAATGCTGTACATACATGAGAAATTGAAATTTTTTTTTGACAAACTAGAAATTGATGGTGCTACATCTCATTTAATTTTGCTATTATACTTCCTCCTAGACTATCAGTTGTACAAAGTTATTGTCGATATTGACGAAGAAACTTCCAGCAGCAAGGTGAAGAAATATTGTCAGAACTTTCAGAAAATTATTGGAGAAAAACTTTGGCCATATTGCGGCAGTTCTCTGGCAGTTACTGCAGCATTCCTTACTGGAGTTGACATTAAAGCCAAAATAGAAGACATGGTCAAGTCAGTTGTTACTAAGAAGAAAGGGAATGTGGACACCAATAAATGGGCCAATGTTTGGATCGCTTTTTCTAAGTCGGTTGTTCCAACTGTTATTTCATTCATGAAAGATTTAAATCTTTCTTCTAAATCATCTGCTGTATGTGAAGTAGCAGGATTTGTAGAACAAAAGCCAAAAAGTAATTTTGACTTATTTTTTAATCCTCCAACAAACAAAGCACTTAAGTTTGATGACCCCAGAAACTGGCGATGAGCAGGAAATTGATAATGTGCTGAATGAGCAGAGTGACCCAGAAACAGAATGAGAGTGTCAGAATGACACTGAATTGTCATATTTAGATTACACTTTTTTTAAAATAAAATACTCTTGAATATTAAAATTAATAAATTCTGTTATTTTACATGTCTGTTTGTACATGTAGTCCTATTTAGTAGACATCATCATCATCCACTTCTGTCGTCAAGCGTCGTGGGGAGGAATAATTTGCGCTCCAGCACCCGGTGGACGGCACTGGATAGTGTCATTCCGTGTGGTTGTACAATGTCTCTGATGTCGTCAATCCATTTTCTTCTTGGACGTCCTCGTGGTCTCGTTGCAGATGATCTTTGATGTAAGGCCAGTGATGGTAGTTGCTGATGATGCATTCTAACGACATGGCCAAACCACTTGATCGTCTTTCAATAAATGTGGCACAAGGTGTTGATCCCACAGTCTGTCTGATAGTAGCATTTCATTTTCTTACTCGGTCTTGGATTGTTAAGTTGGCAGCTCTCCTCAGGCATCTCATTTCGCAGGTGTTGATTTTGCGAAGGTGTAATTTGGATAAAGTCCAGGATTGAGATTGGTAGCATAGGGTTGGTGTGAATATGCTGTTTATTATCTGTCGTTTTGCGGACATGGGTATGTTTGGATGTTTCAGTAAGGATGATAGTTGAAATGTAAGTGCACTAGCTTTTTGACATCTGATTTCAATTTCTTTGTCCAATCTGCCATCTTCTGTGATCATAATTCCAAGGTATTTGAATTCTTTAACTTGTTTCAGAGGTGTGTTATTTATCTGTATACTTAGTGGGCCTGGCGATCTGCTAACTTGCATTACTTCGGTCTTGGCTGTGTTTATACTCATATTGTATCTGCTGCGGGTTGAACTCAGATTAGTAATATGATTTTGTAGTCTGCCCTCATCGCTGTAAAACAGGCACTGATCGTTTGCAAATAGATGTTCATTTATTCCCGGAGGGTCAGTTGTTACATCTGGAGTAAAGAGTTCTAGACTCTAAACCTAAACTTTCATAAATTTCATAATTTTATTTGAACTGTATGCCATATTAATATTATAATGGGAATCCTATGGAATGGGATGGGACATACATACATTACTATGGGAGGGGATGGGATGCGACAGAAAAATTTGTCCCACGGACAGGCCTGGAAATCACCCACTTAAAAGTCAACAGGGTCAACTTCATTGCACCGGATTTTATCCCATATGTCTCAGTCTCTTTCCGCAGGGCGGAAAGCGTTGCACAAAGCACGAACTCCGTAGCTGTAGCGACGACCCACAGGAGTCTCCGAAAAATTTAAATCGTGAACCGCAGGACACGACCCGAAATCGAACCCACAACCTTCAGAGCCCGAGTTAAACGGCTTGACCACTTTGCCACGAAGACTCCCATCAAGATCACCCATCAAGAGCTATTTGGTCTAAACATATAGAGCCAGCAACATATACTGAAAATGCCCCATGACATGTAAAAGAAAGGGGGTCCTGTATGTAAACTGTATGTTTACATGACACCAGATCTCTTCTAGAAGGTGGTAGGTTTGATTAGAGGAGAGTGGCAAGGTCAGGCAACCAGGAAGGAATGAAGAAATAGAGAAATAGACAGGCAGGCAGAAATCAAGGAAGGGGGGAGAAAGGGTGAGAGGGAGGAAGGGAAAGAGAGAGGGTGAGAGGGAGGAAGGGAGAGAGAGAGAGAGGTTGACAGGGAGGGAGGAAGTGAGGGAGGAAGTAAGTGATGCAGGCAGGCAGGAGGCAGGCAGACAAGAAAGAAAGAAAGAATGAGAGAGAGAGAGAGAGAGAGAGAGAGAGAGAGAGAGAGAGAGAGAGAAGGGAGAGAAGGAGGGAGGCAGGCAGGCAGGCAGGCAGGCAGGCAGGCAGGCAGGAAGGAAGGAAGGAAGGAAGGAAGGAAGGAAGGAAGGAAGGAAGGAAGGAAGGAAGGAAGGAAGGAAGGAATCTAGACTTATACAAAAAGCCTCTTCGCTACATTAGTACAACTAGACACCCATGTGCAACAAAGACAGTGTAGAAAACATCACAATGAACAAACAATTCACTGCGCTGGCCAGCCACGACCACACATCTCCCAGACATGCCTCCAACATATAAACTCATACATTTCTTGTCAGGAGGACACAGAAACCTCTGGTAGGCATGAATTGGGGTAATTATGTTCCTTGTATCATGATACCTTGCTTCCTGGCCAACATCAGATCTACTAAACATGGCATACACTATAATTGGAACAGAGAGCTCACTGTTTGACAGGGCTAGCCAATTTCAAACATAAATAGCCTCATTTAGCTTCAGATGTTCTTAGATGTGTGTCCTAAGTACATCACCACAGGAAAGAATGTCAGGTTTTCTGTAGTTTTATCCCTGCGCTGTGAAACTCAGGTCGTAGATATGACTGAGCTACCCTATGACAGTAGACGGTGCTGCCTGCTTTCTGTTAGAGCCTAATGTTGGGTGTGGAAATGCGGTTTCTGAGAAAAATGCACAGAATACCATGGACAGACAGAGAAGCCAATGACCAAGTCCTACAAGAAGCAAATGAAAACCGTAAACTGATTAGAGAAATTAGATGTAGACAGTTACAATTTTTTTTAGACACGTTATGAGAAGAAATAAATTGTACAACTTGGTGACAACTGGCAAGATTGAGGGGGAAAGAACAGGAGGAAGGCAGAGTTAAGTAAATACCTGGATGGCTTGGCCACGCGGTATGGTCGAGACAACAACACGGAGCTGATCCACGACTCTGGTGATCGTGTGAGATGGCGAAACATGACCGCCCACGCTTATCAGCATGGCACATGATGATGATGAGATTCGCTTCCCGCTATTTCCAGTGTCCCTCGCCATCAGGCTAACCCACTCAGACATCCTAGGTATTTGTAATTGATGTCCCCAAGTCAAGGACGTGATGTCAATATTTTAGTACAGCTGACTGATGTAGGGACTGAACCCCTTACCTCAGCATCAGCACACCGGATGTTTAAGAACAAATGCTCATATCCATTCGGCCATGCTGACCTCTTCCCACCGGATGTTATGATTGCTTCCACGTATTTGCATTTCTTGACTTAAGCTTTTCCCCATTGTACTATAAACAGCTAACAGCCATCTTAAAGCATTCAGACAAAATCAGACAATAAGAACTCTCATCCATTTCCAGTTTATTTTGGATTTGCACTTTAAAGATGTCTGCCTCAGAGAGTCATTATGCTAATAACTGGGATCAAATAACAAGTAACTGGGACAGAATGGCTTGAAGCAACAACTGTCTGGGGGACGGGGAAGAAAACATCATAATTAGAGCTGTGTAGGTTATTGCAACAAACCCGCAAGGGGACAATAAACAAAATAATAAGTCAAACTCTGTCAACAATGAGACAATTGGGAAGAACAGGGTGGCATGGTTGTTGCTTATGGTAACTGGAATACTGCTGTTAATGCTTTACAGTGGTTGAAATAATGTTGTCATTGCTGTATATTCATTGGTGTACTGGTGTAAATGCTTTACAGTGGTTGAAATACAGCTGTTAATATTTTATAGTGATTGGAATGCTGCTGTTAATGTTTTATAGTGATTGGAATACTGCCGTTGGTGTTTTATAGTGACTGGAATACTGTTATTAACGATGTTTTTTGTTTTGCATATCCTTTACAGGACATCGCTGTCAACATCAGCATCTTTCAGCTGATTGTTGATTTCTTGGCAAGATTACGCTCAGTAGTTTGCCATTGCTTTCTGAGCTGCCAGCTCACATACCCCGTAAGTTACCGACGCGATTCAAACCACTGGTGATTCTCACCGTCGTCACATTACTTATGAGAGTATACGAGATTACGGAGAAAATGTATACAATGTATACTTGTTGAAATACTGTTGTTAGTGTTTTATAGTGATTGTAATACTGTTATTAACATTTTACAATGGTTGGAATACTGTTAATGCTTTATATTGTTGAAATGCAGTTGGTAATGTTTATGGTGGTGAGGATGTAGTTATTAAAACTGTATTACGGTTGGCATATGTGGTTGTTACTGGTTTATAGTGGTGGAAATACTGTTGTGTTCTTAATATGGTGATTTTGTTCTTTTTTCTGCTGCTTTATGGTTCTTTTATGCGGTTTCTGCTGCTCTATCATGGTTTTATGCTGTTTATGCTATGTTATGGTGGTTTTATGCTGCTTATGCTTAAGATTAAGATTATTTCAAGATCGGCGTTAACACAAGAACCGATTACTTGATATTGTTTTTCCCTCCGCACTTTACGGTCGTGTTCTTCTCGCCCTTCTGAGATTTGTTTTGTAACGTTAAGTAGACCCACAAATCACGTTTTATGTTGACATCTAGACTTGTTTTAGTATGTGTTATTAAATTTAGCTTCCATTTTTACTTACACTGTGTAGGGGCGGGGAGGGGGATTTATAGGGAGGAAATAGGAAAGGGGGGAAGACATTCTGAACATATGGCGAAAGGGTGCATGGGCTAAAAAAAAAAAAAAGGTTGAGAACCACTGCTCTAATCCATTTAAAGTAACAAGGAGAATAAGAGTAAGTAAATAACGTAAGTAAAGTAAGTAAGTAATTAATTCATCATCACCATCATCTTCCACTTTTGCCGTCAAGCGTCGTGGGTTGCGTGGGGTGTGAGGGGTGACAGACAGACAGACAGACAGACAGACACACACACACACACACACACACACACAGACAGATATAATATGGGGGAGAGGAATAGTTGACGTTCCAGCGCCCGACAGATGGCACTGGATAGTGTCATTCCGTGTGATTGTACACTTGTCTTTGGTGTCGTCAATCCCTTTGCTTCTCGAGCCTCCTCTTGCTCTCGTATTATATCTAAGCAATTAAGTAAAGCACTAAAAGTACTAACGTTAAGAGAGTCGACTTCATTGCACCGGGTGTTACTCCATTTGGCTTGGTCTCTCTCCGCAGACATTCTACCTCCAAGGAAACATAACTGCTGCAGCGGGATATTGCAATATGAGATGACCCATTTCTTCCCCAACTCTAAAGTTAATTGCATATCCTTTACAGGACGCGGCAGTCAACCCCACTATTTTTTTTGGCTATTTGTAAGCTCTTGATAGTTTAAATTCAGTAGGTTGCCATTGCTTTCTAAACGACCGGCACACATACCACAGTATGAAAACCAATGCACGGCGTTGTGCTTCCAAATCGCCTGCAGCTGTGTTTCGAACGCGGTATGCGTGATTACGAATTACATTTGTAAATCCTTTGCCACAGCGCCGGCTTACCCCGAATTAATGCCCGGAAAACTGGAGTGAATGACTCATGTAGAAGCACAGCGTCTCTTTACCCCCCCCCCCCCCCCCATGGCCACCTCGGTCAGCTTAACCGCCTTCGTGTGATGCCTGATTAAAATCCTATTTGCAGGGGGCAATAAGAAGCACCAGCCAGGCAGAAGAATACCAGCGCCAGCACGGATAACTAAAGTGGACAGGTATAGTTGCCTTGTTTACAGGTCAGAGAATGTGTTTATTTTTCCGGCTAGAACTCCCGCCCACGGTTACCTGAAGAGTTCGGGTGGAAGTGTTTATGACATCAGAACATGCATACGTATGAGTGAGTGAGCATACGGGTGTCGGTAAATGTTTGGGGAGGGGTGGGTGGATGGACGCACACCAGAAGTGTGCTAGAGTGCGGGTGGGTGCGGACAGGGATAGAGAAATTTCAAGTGAGGTTGGAAAGCCATTAATGCAGGACAGACAGGTAAACACGAGGAAACGTTTGATGAGTGCAGATAAGTGACAGTCTCTCCCTCTCCCTCTCTATCTCTGAGAGAGAGAGAGAGAGAGAGAGAGAGAGAGAGAGAGAGAGAGAGAGAGAGATAGAGAGTGTGTGTGCGCGCGCGCGTGAGTTCGTGGTTGTGTGTGTTTTTTAAGAGTGTGTATTTGTGTTTGAGAGGGAGAGTAAGTGTAAGGGAGAGAGTGTGTTCGCGTGTACGTGCATCTGTGAATGTGTGTAAAATACACCGCTTACAAGATACTGGGCGTTAGAGTTTAAGAGAGGGCGAGCGAAGTGTCAGGGTGAGTGAGAGAGTGTGTGAGAACGAGAGAGAGCTATGCAGTGTTTGTGAGAGAAAGAGAGAGAGAGAGGAATTAGAGAGTGAGTGAAAAAAGAAGTGTGAGAGAGAGGAAGAACGAGGGGGAGAGAGCTGTATAGAGTGATAGATTGAGTGGTGTGAGAATGAGAAAGCGTTGTAGAGAGAATGAAACGTGTGGGCCTCTGAAATGGCTCTTTAACACGCAAAAATGTAGAACGAAGAGCGTGAATAGAACTAACTCCACAGGACGGCTAACCTGTTTTTAAAAAAACGCCCGCTAAAGTCGGATGTGTTGGCCTAAGGGTTTTGGTGCATAACGAGACACGCCGCAATTACGTCTGAAAGACACTCCGGATGAACTCAGAAGAAGAAAAACTAACTGACTGGCACCTTGCCGTCTTGACAGATGATAGTTTGTATATTGGAGTTATAACTCTCCATAACACAAAGCCTGGGCTGAATTTATAGACCATGTGTTGCCCGTGCAGCATGATCCCTCTCTCTATCTGACTGCCTATTTGACTTCAGAGGAAAGGTAACACCAATACATCTGGAACAAGACCAGCTACTGAACCTGCCGGATCCGCAAAGCAATGCTCTAACTGTTCACCTTCCGGAGCTTATTTCCGAGAGCCTGGTCTGCCCTGCCATGACATTTAGTCCTTAGGTTGCATTTCCTTGCACTAGGATAAAGCGTGTATCCTCCCAATTGTGCTCCTCCGCCCGAAGAGGATCGCACAATGTCGGGTGTCGGGTTTGGTGAGCGCCGCCCAATACAGTATTCGGCGCCAACAGAAAGCAGGTAACAACCGTATGCTGTCATACTTTAGCTCAGTTATATCTGACTATAGTGCGTTCACAATTGTTTGCTCCCGTATAAAAATCCATAACTCAGTAACAAACTGGGGGGAATGGTGAGATTTAGCATATAATCATTATGTACATACAACACAAAACATTTTTCTTCTGGAGATTATACAGTAGATCTCAATGTTTGTTTATATGTGATTTGCGGTATATTATGAACAGGACCTGCAACATTTAGTAGATGCAACTGTTGCACACAGTGAACAAGTAGGGTTAGAATTGAATTGTAAGAAGACACAGATTATGGTTGTCACCGGGAAGAAGGAAATACCACAATGTAATATACAAGTAAATGGGCATATTCTTAAACAAGTGAATCGGTAAAGTTATCTCGGAACAGTCATAACATCTGATGGCAGATGCCTTGAAGAAATTAGAACAAGAATTGCCATTGCGAAAGTAGCCTTTTGCAAGATGAAAAACATACTGACCAATAAAGATATAAATTGAAACGATAAAAAGAGTGTTGAAGTGCTACACAGAACCTGTACTTTTGTATGGATGTGAAGCGTGGACAATGAGCAGACAAGCTTAAAAACATCTGACGGCAGTGTAAATGTGGTTTCTGAGGAAAATGCAAAGAATACCATGGATAGACAGAAAAACCAATGAACAAATCCTTCAAGAAACAAATGAAGATGGTAAACTGATTAGAGACATTAGACGTAGACAGTGAAACTTTTTTGGGCATGTTATGAGAAGAAATGAATTGAAGAACTTGGTGACAACTGGCAAGATCGAAGGGAAGAGACCAAGGGGAAGACCGAGAAGTAAATACCTGGATGGCTTGGCCAAGTGGCATGGTTGAGACAGAAACACGGAGCTGATCCACGACTTTGGTGATCGAGTGAGATGGCAAAACATGACCGCCCACGCTTATCGGCATGGCACATGATGGATGGATGGTATAAAATTTACGGGTCAGAGATGAAGTGCATATTATAAAATGTATCACATCTTCACGTGGAAACATAAGGTTCAATAATGAATATTCCCCGTGGTGCACGGGAATTTTCTTAAGAGAAACACGTCACATAGTGGAACGGAAGTGTTCAGAGGTGACGACAATCATTACTGTAAGGCAAGTTTGTTAGCGTGAATTCAATAAATTTTCGCCAAAACATAATGTCGCCGCTTTCTGTGATTTCAGTTGCTTTTGCACCTATCAAAGACATTCCCTGGGTGGCAGTAAATATAAGTCGGCAGAAAAATAATTCATAACGATGCAACAGATACTTTTCAAAAGAATTTAACGTGAATGGGGGAAAACATTTGTGAACGCACTATAGGGCCTAACGGTGACTACGGCTTTACATTTGTTAATATAACTTTACATTTGTTAATATAACTTTACATTTATTAATATACAATAATTGTATATATGGCAGGTTATTTGACGCTTGCCCACGATCGATCATGGGTTCCTTTTCTTCTTCTTTGTCATTCGTCTGACATATTTGTTGTTTTTGGACATAACTGTGTTGTATCCGTTTACAGCAAAGCTGCTGGGGAAGGAAGACATATCCGACTTCTTCGGGCGTTTGTTGACCGGGTTAGCCATCCCGGGGTCATGGGAGAGAATTCGTATGGAGGTGAATTTCTAAAACTGACCCTGGCTCCCAGGTTAACCCAGCCTAAAATGGCTTTCGGGTGATGTAGACATCACCCATAGGTCTATACAAACATGCGGCCAGCACCATATATTAAATTAGCATGGTGGCGTGGAACAGGCTCCTTTCTGTCTATCAGGTAGCCAATCGTTTGATGAATGTTGCTCTCATCACATCGTGGCGAACAGACTCCCGAACCCTTCGCTGTCGTTAAGAGTTGAGTTTCAGTTCACTTGGCAAGTGAGAAGTCATAAAGCTCTCTCTCTCTCTGTCTCTCTGTCTCTCTCTCTCTCTCTCTCTCTCTCTGAGTAACTCGATTAAGTAGGATACAGGGGGAGGGTGTAAGACCAGACAGACAGACAGACAGACAGACAGACAGACAGACAGACAGCCAGCCAGCCAGCCAGCCAGCCAGCCAGCCAGCCAGCCAGCCAGCCAGCCAGCCAGACAGACAGACAGAGACAGATTAAGGAAGATATCGAGAAAGAAGGGGAAGTTTTCCATGACGACTGAACAATCGCTCCACGCAACAGCTGCTCTAACTGGCTCGATTCAGTTGGAAAGGAGTGGGAGTGGGGCTGAGAAAGAGAGGAGTTAGAGAGACTGAAGGAGATATAGGGAGGGGAGAAGCTTATCACTGACTCAATACAGTTGAGAGAGAGAGAGAGAGAGAGAGAGAGAGAGAGAGAGAGAGAGAGAGAGAGAGAGAGAGAGAGAGAGAGAGAGAGAAAAGAAAGGTCTTAGAGAGAAGGTTCTCGACACTGACCAACAGTGAAGCCGACAAACCAGCCCCCGCGGGTCACGCACTGGGCGTGCTGGTGTGGTTGTCCCCACAATCAGCATGAGCCTGGTAACAAGATTACTCGGGTCAAGTCATGGGCATCTATCTCTCCCGCCTCGATCCGGCCCGTGTGTATGTGTGTGGGGATCTGTGGGGCACGAGAGAAAGAGAGGGAGAATCGACCAGCAAACGGTCACGCTACCCAACAGTGAGTACAATTAAATAGAGTTTTGGAGCTGGCCGACGCATTAGCGACGCTGACCAGGAACTGTACTGATAGTGTCATAGGCACGCTAGGGCGAGGGTTCCACGCCTGCTATGTGAGTGAATGGTTGGCCACCTATTCCTCGTCTCGGTAGCGAAGTGGTCAAGCAGTCTGCCTTGCGCTCCGAGGGTTCTGGGTTCGATTCCGGGCTACGTCTTTTGGTTCACGAGTGCATTTTTCTCGGAGACTCATGGGGGTTGTCGCTGGAGCTACGGAGTTCGTGCTTTGTGCGGCGCTTTCTGCAGGCCGCCCTGCGGAAGGAGACCTAGCCATATCGGATAAAACCCGGTGCAATGACGTCGATCCTCTCGACTTTTAAGACTTGCTTACTCCTCCTGTTTTTATGACTACAAAATGTCATGGCCCTATCACATCACTGACACATATTAGGAAACTTTCTGGGAACAAATTACATTACTATCTCATTACAATAGCTTCCGGTAACCAACATGGCGGTTAGGCATTGAACCGCTACGGCCTTTGGAGTATTTATCCTTGTAGCTGCGGTTTGCATTTCGCATTTTCCTCATGTTGGACTGGTAGTATATGGTTCCGTCGTCTTGCTACTGGGTGAGTGCGTGGTGCGACTCTGTGAGCTGTGATATTCACGTGGAATGCTTTTACATGTCCGCTTTTGTTTGTACAGTGACCTGCATGTTTGGAACAATGGCTACCGGCTGTTGCTGAAATGATTATTTGCCTTTTCGGTTCACGAGTGAATTTTTCAGGAGACTCCTGAGAGCCGGCGCTGGGGCTGCGGAGTTCATGCTTTATGCGACGCTTTCGGCGGGTCGCCCTGCGGATAGAGACAGAGCCATGTGAGAAAACTCGGGTCAATGAGGTCTTTCTGGTGACTGCCGAGTCCATCGACGATGAACTGTGGTTTCCGTGGAGGACTTTTGTGTTGGCATTCTGGTGGCGGCATTGTGCACAGTGTCTCTGTGTGGGCTGTTGGATTGCCGAGACTCCTGTCTGTTTAACTTTTCACATTGGACAGTGGGGAGCAGTGTGTGTGATATTCACTGGCACAGGAACGGAGTATAATGGGGACGACCCGTTGCCGTGAAGTTGGAACCTCGACTAACTAACTGACTAACTAACTAACTGAGATTACTATCTATGCGAGCAGACCATTCGCATTCTTGTCTAGCAAAAGAGTCCGAAAGCTAACATCTGTCCAAGAACAAACTCATCTACTGTCTATAGTACCTTGCAGTGTAGGCCAGGGGGAGAGAGCGAGAGAAAGGGAGAGAGCGAGAGAAAGGGAGAGAGAGAGAGAGAATGAGAGAGAGAAAGAGAGAGAGAGAGAGAGGTCTACATTGTTATCTACGTATTGGCTCACCAACATCATTATGTAGCAGGACCTTCCCTGACAGTCGCTTCCTATCGTGCTCCAACCCCCCCCCCCCTTCCCCACCCCTTACCACCACACAGGGAAACCTCGGTCCCTTGCCAATTCCATGCCTCGTGTATGTTCATGCCCAATGTGTCTCTAACGCTCTATGTCCCCCTTCCAGCTGGTACATCCCTACCTGTAGGTCAGCATGGCCGAATGGACAACAGCGCTAGTTCTTAAACATGCGGTGTGCTGATGCTGATGTAGCGGGTTCAACCCTTACACTAGTCAGTGGGATTAAAATGTTGACTTCTCGCCCTTGACTTGGGGACGTCAATTGCAAGTACCTATGAAGTCGGAGTGGGTTCGCCTGATGGCGAGAGACACTGGTAATAGGGAAAACTAATTCTCGTGCAAACTTATGTCCAGAGCTATTAGAAGTAGTGTGTAAAGACTACGCTTGAGTTCAAAACGAGAGAGCGCAAATACAAACAATCCCTATCTATTCTTCTAGAAAACATGCTTTCCATTTTTGTCGATTCACTCATTTCTAAACCAACATGGCGTGTAACACTGCCAAAATATTTCAATGTCCGAAACACGGTGCTAATTATGAGCCAGTTCTCTTCCACGTTTCAGGCCATCGAGAATGTCAGTATTGTACTTAAGAAGAAATATTACTTACAGCTCGTGTTTCTTTACCATAGGGCATAAAATTATATTGAAATGTTGTCTTTGTGTTGCAATGTTGGCGTTGTCATTATTATTACATCACCAGTTGAGAGAGAGGGGGGGAGAAAAGAAAGAGAGGGGGGGGGGAGAAAAGAAAGAGAGGGGAGCGACAGACGGAGCGATCGCGATGCATAGGAAACCCATAAATTATTCCCTATTACCTATTAAAGAACATATCACACAAGGTCAATGAAAATACACGATATTATATGTGAGAGAAATACGCTAGCATGCACTCCAGGCTATGCAACCCAATGCAGCAATGCATTAAAATTGTATGGCATAATCGATAATGGGGAGCTTAGGCGGCGAACCAGACAAATTCCAGCGAATTAAGAGATGAGGAAAAGACGCTGGATAGGACAAACGTATGGATAACAGTATAATTAAATAAAATGAGAATGCATTACTTAAGCATAAGCAATGTGGATAGGTTCCATGTGAATGAACGTGAATAGTGAATAATGTATGTGTGTTTAACCATGTGAGATAAAGAACTTATGGAGCATTATGTTGCTCTACAGTTGTCTCTGTGGCTAAGGGCTTGCGAACCCGGTTTGTGAGCTCGGATACCCGGGTTCGAAACACGGCGGTGCTGGTTTTTTCGAAAAAGGTATAGGGGCCGGTCGTTCAGAAAGCAATGGCAAACTACTGAACGTAACACTTGCCTAGTACATCAACAGCAGCTGAAAATGCTGGTGTTGACTGCAACGTCCTGTAAGGGATACGCAACAACACAACAATTGCTGAAGATGTGAACGAGGTCCCAATACTTGGCAACACTTAGTGACACGCAAGAGTAACCAAATACAGGCAACCAACTAGAATGTTACAAGAGAGTCGATCAACATCCAGAAGAAACCCATAAGAGCTAAACAGGTTCACGACCCCATCCTGAAAGAGAACCAGTTGCAGAATGTAATTACTGAAAGCATTGTCTAGTTCAGGATAGTTAAGCGGAAACGTTTATGCATGTGCAAGTCGTAAAGATGGCATATATAAGTAACGATTGTTATGTAACGAATCGCTTGTACCATACTGTCCCTTATTGTTTAACAACAATATATTTCCTATACGTGGTAATTTTGCGATTTTAGATTTGGAGAACTTGGTGACAACTGGTAAGATCGAGGGAACAGACCAAGGGGAAAACCTAGAAGCAAGTACCTAGATGGCTTGGCCTTGTGGCATGGTCGAGACAGAAACACGGAGCTGATCCACGACTCTGGTGATCGAGTGAGATGGCAGAACATGACCGCCCACGCTTACCGGCATGGCACATGATGGATGGATGGATGGTAATTTTGCATCGGCGCCTGTAGCTCAGAGGTTAGTGAACGTAGTTTCACAATTTATCGACCTAAGGAGTCGAGGTTTCACAACAGCCAGTTCTGTTATCATTTTGTAACTTCATTATGCTGATTACGTAATTATTAAATATGGAGAGTCAGGTCTTAGTCAGATATGACTGAGCTACCGTATGACAGTAGACGGTACTACATGCTTTCTGTCAGCGCCGAATGTTGGGCGGCGCTTACCAAACCCGACACCCCACATTGTGCCAACGGCTTCGGGCGGAAGAGCGCAATTGGGAGGGTACAAGCCTTATCCTGGTGCGAGGAAATGCAACCCAAAGACAAAATAGTCATGGTAGGGCAGACCAGGCAGTAAGTCTTGGTTGGCAGCTGGTCTAGGATCGAAGCTCCGACAGGCGGACAGTTAGAGCATTGCTTTGCTGATCCGGCAGCTTCTGCAGCTTGTCTCGTTCCAGATGTATAGGTGTCAACTTTCCTCTAGAGTGAACTAGGCAGGCCGAGAGAGGGATCATGCTGCATGGGCAACACATGGTTTCTTTATTTTTAGCCCAGACTTTGTGCTATGGAGAGGCAATAACTCCATCCCTGGTCTTAACCGGTCTCGGAATCAAAGCGAGGGGCAACTGTTACATGTTATAAGTCCTTGTCAGTTGGCGTAGACATAGGGCGCCACGCGTTGCCTCTGACGGTGGGAGACACCTACAGGTGTCACTGATCAGCTACCGCCCGGCCAATTGGGTGCTGATCCGCCACAGCCTGTCTGCTTCAATGGGTGCATGGGGCTAGGACAAAATCTGAATCGCAGGCTGTAAAACCAATGCACCAGGTACTAATAAAAAGAATAATAGAAATCTCAAGCTACGGCTTGCATCCTGGAACGTAAGAACCATGTGTCCAGGATTTTCCACTGACTTGACAAATATTGACGATGTGAGAAAAACGGCTGTGATTGATGCTGAACTCAATCGTCTTAACATTGATATTGCTGGCCTGCAGGAGACTCGCCTCGCTGAGGAAGGGTCACTCAGGGAAAACAATTACACCTTTTTTTTTGGAAGGGTAGAGGGCAAGCAGAAAAAAGGCAACATGGTGTGGGCTTTGCAGTGAAGAATTCGCTACTGGGAATGATTGATATCCCAGCTGGAGGTAATGAAAGATTATTATCCCTGCGCTTGGCAACCTCTTGTGGATTTGCCACCATTATCACTGCATATACACCGACACTCGCTTCCTCTGATGATGTGAAGGATACGTTCTATGAGCAGCTAGACTCTGTGATCAAAGCAGTTCCAAAATCCGACTACATTTATATGCTCGGTGATTTCAATGCTCGTGTGGGCAAGGACTCGAGTTCATGGCCAGTGTGCCTTGGAAAATACAACATCGGTCGCATGAATGATAATGGGCAAAGGCTGCTGGAGCATTGCACTAGAAATGACCTATGTATTACAAACTCCTTTTTTAAAACAAAAGAGTTGCATAAGGTCACATGGAAACATCCAAGATCCGGCCATTGGCATCAGCTGGACTTCATTATCACACGGAGACAACATCTGAACCATACATAATTAACTCGAAGTTACCACAGTGCTGACTGTGATACAGATCATTCTTTGGTTGTTGCAAGGGTTAGACTGAGACCAAAGAGAATCTACACAGCTAAACACAAATCTAGCCCCAGGATTAATATTATTAACACTCACGATCCTGGAAAGAGCTTTGAATTTCAACAGCAACTTGAAGACGCTTTCACTGAAACATCAGAAACTTGTATAGTAAATGATAAATGGAGTAAACTTAAGGAAACTATTTATAAAACAGCTGTAGGGGTTTACGGCACTGTGGATCATAAGAGGCAGGACTGGTTTGCGGCAAACAGCCAGATACTGCAGCCCTTGATTGATAAAAAGAAGATAGCTCTCTTAAGAAACAAGGAAAGATCAACGCGTAAAACTCTGAGTGAGCTGAAGCAAGGAAGGAAGGATGTGCAAAAGGCTGCCAGGCAGTGTGCGAATGACTATTGGATCAAGTTATGTGAGTCCATTCAAATCGCAAGTGATAAGGGAAACATCAGAAGCATGTATGAAGGGATAAAGAAAGCCTGTGGTCCAATGATCAAAAGAAGTGCACCGCTGAAAACCTTGACTGGAGAAATCATCACTGATAAGAAACAGCAGATGGATAGATGGATCGAGCACTATTTAGAGCTTTACTCAAGTGAGACCAAGCTAGCGGATGATGCCCTCAACGCCATAGAGGCCCTGCCAACTCTTTACCACCTGGACACACTTCCCACCATAACAGAAGTTAAGTGTGCTATAAATGAACTTGCATCTTCGTTTAATATCCCAGTTACTAATTCTGGAGATTTTTCTAGGTGACAACAGTTAAGTCAATGATTCAAACTTTTTGCTTCATTCTCCATGTCGCGTCATATTTCTTCTAGGAGAAGAGGTCTCTTTCATCTTTATGGCCTGTGTCATTTTTCTTTTCTTTTCTGTATACTATGATTGGCTGGATTGTATAGTTTGTTTTCTACCGGATGCCTTAGCCAGTAAAACAGCAACCCTCATTATCGGCCGCTTACGACATGCATGGGAGAGTACAGTGTTCCTACTCTTTGCTTCCCTTACTGGGCCCCGGTTATGCTCCAGCGAATGCCCTACTCGGTGTAGAGTAAAACCATTATCAATTCAAATCGATTTACTTTGTTTCCGGAGACAGTCGGGCAATATAACTCTATTTGGCGCCATTAATTTCCCACTGTAGGCGTTGCCTTGGGATCAGATCACTCCATTAACATCAACCATTGTTTTTCTTCGTGTTTCTATTTGTTGCTTTTAGACTTCAATGGTATTTATTACAGCTATTAGTGACAACAAACCCGGGAGACACGATATCGTTGGGTGATATCTTTATACACACATGAGTCATTATAGTGGGGTGACATGTATATAAACAATGATGCTCTAGTTCTGTCAGCAACAATGAGTACCTACTGTGATTCTGTTAGCAATAATGAGTCATGACCACCAACCAACACTTTGGCTGGTTGGTTTTCGAACCTAAAGTTTTATACGTAATGGGTCATACCAACGACTCTCAGTAGTCGCCTCTGACCATATGCATGGAAGGCTAGTGATACTATTCGTTGCTTCTCTCATCCATCATGTGCCATGCCAATAAGCGTGGGCAGTCATGTTCTGCCATCTCACTCGATCACCAGAAGCTCCGTGTTCTTGTCTCGACCATGTCACGTGGCCAAGCCATCTAGGTATTTACTTCTCGATCTTCCCCTTGGTCTCTTCCCTTCGATCTTGCCATTCGTCACCAAGTTCTCCAAGTCATTTATTCTCATAAAATGCCAAAAGAATTTGACTGTGCTTCTCTCAAGGGCCCTGGTAACACAAACGCGAGTTACCGCATTGTCTGCCATGTAAAGCATACTGTTTTTCAGGTAGAAAAAAGTTTGCCCCGGGAATATACTGCGTCCTGCATCGTACGACAAGAGATCGACAGTTCAGGAACTGCCCCATCGTGAGCTGGCTCAAGTAAAATTAACGGATTCCGTGCCAAATAAAAGTAGGTTTGGACCGAATATGGTACACAATCAAATTAACAAGTATTATACAGTGGTACCTCGGGTTGCGAACGCCTCAGGTCACAAACAATTCGGGTTACGAACAACAACTTCGAAAAAAAATTGTCTCAGGTAACGAACAGTGCCTCGAGTTACGAACGAAGGAGACAGACAGACAGACAGACAGACAGACAGACAGACAGACAGAGCAAGGTTTAACGTTGGAAACAAACGATCGCGTACAGTACAAACGAAGGCCACGCAGTACTAACATCGCTTAGCACTAGCCTAGTCGCCTAGTTTTGCACGCGTGCGCAGCCTCGATTTTATTGGCCTTACTACACACCAGTAAAAGATTTCTTAGCAGTGGCACTGTGTTCAGTTTATCTCTTTCATTATTTTCCTTGTTAACCCCATCAATTATGAGCTCGAAGAACGGTTGAGGTGCTGCTAGGAAGCAGAAACGTATAACAGTGGGGGTAAAGAAGGAAATAATTATGAAACATGAAAATGGCGTTCGTGTGTGTGACATCGCTAATGAGTACAGCATGGCAGAATTAACTATCTCCACCATCATAAAGAACAAAGAGTTACTCATGTACTCGGCTCGCGATGAGGGTGGAATTCTGCAAGAGGGCGTCTGATTGGTCTGGAACTCTGGGACCCCAGTATATAAGGCCCCGCACAGGTAGAACTGGCCCTTTTTCCGTAGTCCACCGCACTGAGTGACCAGGCGCCAATGCCTATTTCTATTGTGTGTTTAGTAGTTAGACCCTGAAGTTTTGCAGTGGTATGTAACCATAATTAATTTGTTTTATATTATATTTCTTTTATATGTATTAATTTTAATTTTATAAACCAAGTGTGACATAGTATTTTGGTTATTTAAATGTATACTTCAGTAAAGCTATGAAAGTATAATAATAATGAAGTGATTATCAAACTAATTAGATTTAAAATATAGCTAATCTTATACTGATTCCTAGCTTTAAGTTTCCTCTTTAAGTTAATAATTTCTCTAGCAGTAACTAAAATTAACAAAAGAAATCTGTAAGCCCGGTTACAGATAACTGAGTGCGGAACCATGCACAGGTAATGGCAAATGAGAGTTATCGGTTCTTGGAGAAAATGGCGCAGATCGATCTGGACTTCGACGAGTTATTTATAAGAAATATAGTAAGGAACAATTTAGAAGCTACTTGTGTTAAGTTTTATGAGACTGAAAAGTGGGAGATTGAGGAACAGCATTTGGAGAATTGACACGTGGGAGGCCAGCTCAGCAAATAACATCTAGCCTTTGTTCTCGAAGCAACTTAAAAGGTAAATTTGGAATATTGGCTAGTGATAAAGGAGCAGACAATGTTAACAGGTTAGGAGATAATTGGGCACACAGGGGCTTAGTAATACTTTATAATTATTCAGAACTAATGGTTTATTTTACAGCGGTGTAAATTATTGAGTTCAAGAAGCTTGTTGTGGTAATAGCTGGGCAAATATTGGTTGTATGAATCATTGAAGGAAATAATATACAGAATATTAGTGGAGTGGCTATGAGTGAATAAAGTAAACACACTTGGACTGCAGTCAATGAAAGACAAGGCACATTACAATATAGTTAAGTATTCAATTTAGTAGAGGAATTTGTTGTTCAGCAGTAAGTGAAGTCTGGCATCACCTCTGTCAACAGGAGGCAGTAATATTTGTAGGTGTATCAAATTATCGGTGGAATCAGCGACTGAGATTCTGCCTTAAGTTAAGCATGGTGGTTGTCGCACGGGGGAGAGAATGTGATTTAATGCTACGTACCACCTTTCGCAAATATATTTATATGCACTTGCTATGTGTCTAGTCACAAGGAATAGTACACTAATGGTGTTGGCCTCAATCAGTGCTTGCTGGTTACAATAATATTAGGAATAATATTAATGGCAACAATATATATTATAATTGTTTTAGGCATTATTATATCAGGTACAACTGATTTAATGAGGTCAGCTTGATCATGATATATGATACAGATAATGTAGATGAGTGATTTGGTGTCCCTGAAGCTTTAGGAGAATAACATTTAACAGGCTAGTACAGAGAGATGTTAGCAATCAGGTTTGGTGAGGTTCAGTGGAATATGACCGGGGTAGGTGTTTCCTATAACTAAATTACATTTGCTGTCCACTCACAAATAATATTACACTGATTGTGTTGGGCCTTGAATAACACTTATTGGTCATTAGTGTGTAATAATGACATAATATATATAGTACACTGTTTATTATATTAGAACTAATGTTCTGTATCCTGCCATGGACATTGTTGTTCTTGGATCCTGCCTCATATGAATGGCACTCTGGCCACTATTTTGTGTACTTTCACTTGGTAATATTGTGTGTTTATTTTATGAGCTATCTTAGGGGCCTCAATTGAGTTCCTGTGTAGTACATGTTTATCCTCAACTCTCTGTGAATGTTGTGATTCTTTTATGTGCAAATGTTACATTGCCGGATTCTACAAATATGGTAATTCCACTGGGTATATGCGTCCATTGCTTTCCACGGTTGAACATGTTTTGCTTGTCGGCTAGTAATGTGTAATATCATGCGGTAATGTGTGTGGTGTCATGTTGTTGATATCCTTTATCATAACATGGGCATTGCAGGAGAGGTGTGCCCTGTGTCATATGGCATCCCTTATGGGTCTAGGTATTTAAATGTCATGATGGTGAGTTAGGGTTGATTCCTGACATATGGTGCATCAGGGTGCAACTGAGATGATATGATGATAGACTGGTGGATTTCAATTCTGGCTTCATTGAGGGAACATTAAGGAATATAGTATTGGGAGTTTGTGAAACCGGTGTTGGTGGGAAAGCAAAAGTTAACTAGAAAGTAAAAACCCATCAGGTATGACATGCATGGACAGAGCAATTACTGTTATTAATGAGGCTATGTTAGTTGTTATCCATGACTGGGTGTAGTGATGTAGGTACCGGATTGAGTGCTACTTGGATGGACATTGTGTTATAAGTATCACATGATGACGACTATGCTTGTGATGGTGGTGGTCATGGGATGATGATGATAGCCATGATGAGGATGATGATTATTATATCTGCCAGGGATTGAAGTGGCTGGTAGTAATCGAGGCGGGTGTATGTAGACTATTGTAATCTTAACCACAATCAGGGTTATGGTGTGGGATTGAGGGTGTCAGGTGAATGTGTAGAAAACATTGGAGGCTGTTGAATAGGTGCTCCCTGTCATTTATATTTTATGTGGAGCATATCCTATAACCTATTCATATCATTGTTGTCCAGTTGAAGCATCGTGTGGTTGGTGTGAATTTACACAGTCCATGTCTATGTTTGTGCCACAAAGACATTGTTTACATACACTAGTGTTGTAGTGGTTGTCCTATGAAGTCCATGTGTTGATGCAAATAATGAGTCTTTGATGATTAATAAGTAGATGTTGTGTTTGCCTACAATGTCTGATGTATGTTGGCCAGGTCAGTGTTAAAGAGATGTTGTGTTTGCTCGTGATGTAAGTGTATCTAATGAATGTGTCAGGATGTTGCGTCTTGTGTCTATTCGTCACAAGTACAAGAGTGTTGTCTGTCTTACGTAGAGAGACTGGGTGTTGTTGTTGTCTTGTTGGGCCATCATGTTGAGATGTTTGACTTGTCTTTGCCTAATATTTTTGTTGGTTTTTATTTTATCTACAGGAAAAGCCAGAATTCTAGCTTTAGATTTTAGATTTTCCTGGGTTTTCAGTAGACTAGAGGTTTTTTAGTAGACTAGAGGTTTTTTTTTGGTGGACTAGAAGTTTTTGTTAAATTAGTTTTAGTGGATCAGTTGTTGGTGGATTAGTGTTTGGTAGATTTGTAGCTTTTACTGGATCAGAAGTTTTTGCTACACTTAGGAATTTGGTTTGTTAGGTTAGTGTCTTTGCTGTTTGATTTTTGCTATATCCTAATTTCTTTGTTGATGCTACATGTCTGTATATTATTGTGAAGTTTAGAAGTGTAATAAACAAATGATGCTTGTGTTACCCTTACTTTGTTGTTTAGTTGATAGACTCTAGTGTTATAGTCATTGGTGTTAGAACAGCCCTTGGAGTAATTCTTTGTCTGGGATTGGAGAATATTGTTCTAATCCCCTGTCGGCCCACCCTGGGATCTTCTTAAACCTTAATTCTTTTCTATTCTTGTTAACCGAGGACGGTGAGAGGTTCTTTCTCTTTATTCATTTTCTTCTTTGGCCCTACGCAGTCAGGGTTTGCGCTCTTCTCCTCACATCACCGTAGCAGAAGTAAGTGGTCCTTGCTTCCTGTTTATACCTTTGTTTTCACTCAAATCAGTCCATGTGGCTAAAGGCGTAGCTAAGCTGCAGAAGCAAAGACCTCAAATTTTAGAGAAAGTTGAAAGTCTTCTCTTGATCTGGATCAATGAAAAGCAACTTGCAGGAGACAGGGTTCGTGAGGCAATAATATGTGAAAAGGCGAAGCTGTTGCGCAGTGGTTTATTGTCAAAATTGCTGAGTACAAGTGCTGAGACTGACCATTTTAAAGCCTGCAGAGGCTTGTCAGAGACTTACTATTTATTATACACTCGCACACAAGTCTCTAACAGGCAAAATACAACATTCTACAAGTCACTACACTCGAAGACTGGCTGAAATATAGCCGCAGTGTATTTTATTCATTTTCAAGTAGTAATGATTACATATCATAAAGTACCCACTCTATACACAGATTAACAATTATTCTAACAACCGTCAACACTGGTCTCTCAACATATCTACACTGTAAATCTCGACCTTCCACAAGCTGTCGCAACGTTCTTCGATCTCACAAGTCTGTCACACCCAGACTTCAACATCTACAGTTATTCTAAAGACTGTCATTAATCGGTCCATTCTTATATATATACTTCGCCTCTACAATCCCTAAGCTGTCATAACACTCTCCGATCTCACAACTTTGTTACGATCATTCTTTAGACTCTCTTGCACTCCAGTCTCTCGGTCTCAAACAAAACACGTCCTTTTCTGTCCGCAGTCCAACACACACTCTAGATTGTTCTACTCGTGTCCCGTTTCTCACTGTCCCTTCCTGCTCTTTTCACGGGTCTCCCGTCCGAGTCATGTTCAGTTTCCCCCCCCTCCTCCCCCCCCCCCCCCCACAACAAGTCTTTAATTGCAATGAAACGGGCCTCTTCTGGAAGAAAATGCCAAAGAGAACCTTATCACCCTGGAGGAGAAAAAGCACTACCGGGGTACAAACCAATGAAGGACAGGCTAACCCTGCTGTTCTGTGCCAATGTAATGGATGAGATTGTGTCCTTGGGCAAAAATATGGGCCTGGAAGTCGATGGCAACGACTTGGAGGAGCTGATTGAGGACCACGGGCTTGTGGATCTTCAAAATGAACAGCTAGAGACATTAAAGGAGGAGCAGTCGTCCGATGATGAGGAGCCAGTGACCGTTTCAACTGCCAGGATTAAAGAAATTTGGAGCAAGTGGGCAAACGTCGAAGACTTCATTGTGAATCATCATCCAAATACCTTGTTACTAACAGGACAGTAAACCTGATGAATGATAACGCAATGGCCCACTTCAGAAAGATTCTCTAGCAAAGGAAGCGACAAATTTCCATTGATAGTTTCTTGGTGCAGAAAGATTCCCAGTCAGCTGCCAAGAAACAGCGAAAAGAAACTCCCGAAACTAATGATTCAGAATAGCAAAGAAAGTGACAAATTTCCCATGATCATTTTCTTGGTAAGAAAGATAGACTAAATCTTTTTTTAAAATAAATTTTACATTTAATTTATTTTTATTTTTTTTTTCTCTCTCTTTATTTAATACGTAAAGTACACATATTCTTTGCATTTTGTCAGGTAAACGACCGGATATTAATAATACAGAACGATTCTTTCATCTTGAAACGGATTGTCTCTATTTCATTGATTTGAATGTTTCGGGTTACGAACGAGTTCTGGAACGAATTAAGTTCGTAACCCGAGGTACCAATGTAATGTAAATTTCCGTTCACTGAGCATTGAAATTGTGGAAGATACCGCAAAACAAAAGATCGTCCTTCTGTTCAAATGGCTGGTTACATTTAGCGATATATTACATTAGTTTAGTTTAGTCGATGGATCAACATCACGGCACACGGGTGCAACCCATAAGTGCTCCGTTCTTCTCCTAACTCAAACCTGAGTCTGGAGAAACTCAGCTCAGTGCACGAACTCCATAGCACCGGCGAGGATCCTGAAATACTTTGGGTAAATTTTTAACTGGAAATTTCCAACTGCCAAGGGATTTTTTACGTGCGCAACAATACACACGGGCGTCCGATCTCACTACCCAGAGACCAGGGGAGATTTATTACTCGAAGTCCATGAGAAAAAAATCCCAGCATCACTGGGGCTTGAACTCGGGACCTCCAGCACTCGAGGCGGACACCGTACCCCGAGACCACGCAGCGATATATTATCCTTCGCCACTGAATCAGTTAAGCGAAGTCAAGGATCCTTTTCCAGACCTGAGGCACACGAGGTATATGGTGCTTCTTCTTTGTTCTTCTTTCTACTCTAGACAGATTCCATCCAAGGTAACTCGTTCTATCTATCCGTGAGTAGGTTTGTTTGTTTTTCTTAACAATATATCCAGGACAGCCGCCCTTCTTTCTCTCTGTGCGACTTCCAACCGCTGTGGCATTTTTAACACGCAGAACTTGCACACGGTGACTGCTGTTTTTCGCCCTTATCCATTAACTGTATAAGAGCCAAGGGATGATTAATCATCTTAAGCTAATTCCTATATCTGCCATTGGCTTATATATCACCGAAATGTCATTGCAAAATGCCTCAATTAAAATATCAATACAGTAGTTTTTTTTTTCTAAGCAACCCCCATCAATTTGATATATAATACAACATGCTTGCTACCATATTAACAACTTTTAAGTCATAACTGAGACACACGCCTACTTCCCATTTGTCCCCATCCGTTTATGTGGTACAAACCTACTTTTTGTTTGGAACTGAATCTGTTAAGGTCAGATATCCGATCTGACTAACCAACAGATCATGGTCATGTACGATGTCAGTAGGCACCAATGGTGTCTCAGCCCTATGCTGACAGCAAACCTAGGAGGAGGACTCCGTAACATCTCAACCAGGGCCCCACGGGTATGTGGTTCAAGCTCCACATTTTTAAATCAATCAGTAATCAATGGGTGATGTGGTCAATATCCCAGCGGCCGCACATGGATAAGAGAATAGAAACTGAGGTGAATGATATGGAAAGGATACAGAGACAAATGCAAGTCTTGGCATGAATTGTATGAGAGTCATTGTGGGTTAAGAAGAAGAAGAGGAATAGGATGAAGAAGAAGAAAGAGGAGGGAGACAAAGAAGAAGAAAGAGGAGGAGGACAAAGAAGAAGAAAGAGGAGGAGGACAAAGAAGAAGGAAGAGGAGGAGGATGAAAAAGAAGAAAGAGTGGAGGATGAAGAAGAAAGAGGAGGAGGATGAAGAAGGAGAATGAGAAGGAGGAAGAAGAGGAAGGACAAGAACAACAGCAGAAGAACAAAAAGACCCTATCAATCACCCTACATCACTCACCTGTAGTACATTTATACTGGAGTTCTTGTCATCCTCTGCTACCCACATAGTAAAAAATGAAGCAACATTCCACAGATGAACATCCTGGAGCAACTTGTTGAAGTGCCACCTGCTATCAACCTGCCAGCCATGGTCCCACTCACTGATGTTGATGCCCCAATTAAGTCCACTGATCAGGTCCAACAGGGGCCTGGGGCCTGCTTTCTCAATCAGCTTATCCTCATCCATACAGGAGACAAAGTATTTCTTGGCCTTCAGCTGTGCTGTGCTGGTAAATGATGCATCTGGTTTGTCTGGGGAAAAGTGTGCAAGAGCAGTCACAAATCAAGTATGGTTATAAAATATCACAGTAACAACTATACATCATCATGATTTTTATTTCTGTTCACTCGCTTTGTACTCAAGCGTAGTCCATACATGTGCTACTACTTCTAATACACAGAAATGAATTTGGCGTATGTATTAGCTTTCACAATTAAAAGTGTTCCTCACCATTATGTGAACCCTCTACAAGTTCTGAGGTACCTGTAATTTACAACCCCAAGTCTAGGACGAGAAGACAACATTTTAGTCCCACTGACAGCTGTAGAGGTCGAACCTGCCACCTCGGCATCAGCACACCGGATGATTAAGAATGACTGCTCCTACCCATTCGCCATGCTAACCACCATCATAATGATAAGACAGCTTATTTTTCTGTTACTTTCCTTGTGGTGTTCAAGGACCCTTTTTTCCACTCCTTGAGGTAATAGCCAGCTCCGTGGTGAAGGGCTTACGGATGTGGTTTGTGATCCCACATACCCGCGTTCAAAACACAGCTGTGCGTGATTTGGCAGCAGACCGCGTTGCGTTGGTTTTTTACGAAATGGTATGGGTGCCAGTCGTTCAGAAATCAATGGCAAACTACTGAACATAAACTTGCCAGGACATCAAATCAGCAAAAAATACTGGTGTTTATTGCAATGTCCTGTAAAGGATATGCAATTAACTTTTTTTAAAAAGTAAATTGGGCATACTATGCTAATCCGATATGTTACAGACCCATCAGCTCTTGTTGTGGCATCTCTAACTTTTCCTTTTGCTCAAGCTGATTCTACTTTTCTTGTCAGATCAGCATAATATTGTGTCTTATCATCCCTAAATCTCTTTCTAACATCTTTATTAACTTAATACACAATTTTCAAGGACTCTGGTATGACAGAATCACCAATGTGAAGGCTCATGGAGAGAAGAAAACAAATTCCCATCAAATTCCCCTCTCCCATTGCCCTGAGCATTAAGGAAGCAAGAACAATTCAACAAAGGACTGACCGCGTCTGATGATCAGAAGCTTTGCTTGTGCATGCTCCAGAAGTGGAGTTTCTGCTACTAGCAAGTGTTAACTGCTATCAGTTCACATCCCCCTTGACAGCATCTGTTACCATTTGCTAACTTACACCCTAACGCATCATCAACAGAAAGCATACCAGCTGGCTATGGTGATCAGGCTTGTTCACATTTCTCTAGCAATATTGACCAGTTCATGGTCAAACAAATCCTACAGCAGGAACCTGCCGTGTGGGTATGCCAAGTGTTAGGACAGTCACATGTTGTAGGCCTGAGTGCATGGAGGATAGGTGGTCAGTCTTTACCTCCTGTGACCACTGGTAAGAGCTGACAGCCAACTCTCGTCCAACAGCGCTCATGCTATAGTAAGCGTAATGTAAGCCATTATCAGCATAGTGTAAGCCACTGTCAGTGTAGTGTAGGACATTGTCAGTGTAGTGTAGGCCATTGTCAGTGTAGTGTAGGACATTGTCAGGGTAGTGTAGGACATTGTCAGTGTAGTGTAGGACATTGTCAGTGTAGTGTAGGACATTGTCAGTGTAGTGTAGGCCATTGTCAGTGTAGCGTAAGCCATTGTCAGTGTAGCGTAGGACATTGTCAGTGTAGCGTAGGACATTGTCAGTGTAGCGTAGGACATTGTCAGTGTAGTGTAGGACATTGTCAGTGTAGTGTAGACCATTGTCAGTGTAGCGTAGGCCATTGTCAGTGTAGCATAGGCCATTGTCAGTGTAGCGTAGGCCATTGTCAGTGTAGCGTAGGCCATTGTCAGTGTAGCGTAGGCCATTGTCAGTGTAGCGTAGGACATTGTCAGTGTAGTGTAGGACATTGTCAGTGTAGTGTAGGACATTGTCAGTGTAGTGTAGGACATTGTCAGTGTAGCGTAGGCCATTGTCAGTGTAGTGTAGGACATTGTCAGTGTAGCGTAGGACATTGTCAGTGCAGTGTAGGACATTGTCAGTGTAGTGTAGGCCATTGTCAGTGCAGTGTAGGCCATTGTCAGTGTAGTGTAGGCCATTGTCAGTGTAGCATAGGCCATTGTCAGTGTAGTGTAGGACAATATCAGTGTAGTGTAGGCCATTGTCAGTGTAGTGTAGGACATTGTCAGTGTAGCGTAGGCTATTGTCAGTGTAGTGTAGGCCATTGTCAGTGTAGTGTAGGACATTGTCAGTGTAGCGTAGGCTGTTGTCAGTGTAGTGTAGGCCATTGTCAGTGTAGTGTAGGACATTGTCAGTGTAGTGTAGGACATTGTCAGTGTAGCGTAGGCTATTGTCAGTGTAGCGTAGGCTATTGTCAGTGTAGTGTAGGACATTGTCAGCGTAGGGTAGCAATTCTTGTACTGATATCTTTTCATGTCATGATGCAGGAATGTTCTGAATGTTCTCACCGTCTTCCTCTATCCCGACTGTCTATTCATCTTACCAGTTGTTACAATGTACAGTTTATCTCTTCTCAACATGTGGCCAAAGCAAATTGACTGTCTAATTCTGATGTCTATGACAAGGATCCATTGTCCCTTGGCCTCTTTCAAAGGATTTCTTGATTACTCATTATGGACGGATATTGCATTATAAATTGTACACTAAACACTAGAAACAAAGACTACTGGCTAAATCACAAGAATTCACTCACCTATGGCATTTCAGCGGTGCATTGGTGTACTCATAGGAGGTAATGTTGACAGTGGTATAAGCTTGTGGTATATATATATATATACATACATCTACAACAATTGTTGGACATTGTAGTAACAGAGAGTGTAAAGAAAGGACTCTCCTTGAATATCAAGAAAACAGCAGTAACAATGGTGATATCAAAGAAACAAGTGTCACCCAAATCCCAAATGTGAAATAGAGATAGCAGGGAAAATTCTTCACCTAGTGGATAGTGTTAAATACCTAGGGACATTTATAACATCAGATGGAAGATGTACAACAGAGATTAAGAGCAGAATAGGGCAAGCAAAGGCTGCATTTCAGAAAATGAAGAATATCTTATGCAATAAATCATTATCATTGAATGAAGGAAAGAAAGTGCTGAAGTGCTATATAGAACCTGTTTTGCTGTATGGCTGTGAATCTTGGAATGTAAATTAACAAATTAGGAACAGATTTGAAGCAACAGAGATGTGGTTCCTTAGACGAATGTTGCGAATTCCTTGGACTGCCAAAGTAACTAACAACGAATGCCTGAAAGAAGCTAGTGAAAGTAGATCATTATATACAACAATAAGAATGAGACAAACAGCTTTTTTTGGTCATGTGATGAGAAGAGAGGCCTTGGAGAGCATCGTGACAAATGGAAAGATCAAGGGGAAGAGAGGCAGAGGCAGACCACGAGAAATGGTGATGGATGGATTGTGAAGGTGGCATGGAGGAATATCAACGGCAGAGTTAATCCTGAAAACCAAAGACAGATCTGTGGAGAGCCATCGATGCCTACACCAGTCGGCACAGCACTTGATGATATATATATATATATATATATATATATATATATATATATATATATATATATATATATATATATATATATATATATATATATAATAAATTGCATTCTAACACCAACCCTATGTTACCAATGTCAAACTTGGACATCATCCAAATCACATTTACGAAAAATCAACACCTGCAAGATGAGATGCTTGAGAAGAGCCGCCAAGACCGAGTAAGAAATGATATCAGACAGACAGTGGGATCAACAACGTGTGCCACATATATTGAAAAGCAGACAACCCAAGGGTCCCACCATGTCATTAGAATGCAACATCCTCAACTACTAGCACTGGCACTACATCAAAACAGATATGATACGAGAGCAAAAGGAGTGGCGAGAAGAAAGTTTATTGAAAATATCAAATACATTGTACAATCATACAGAATAACACTATCCAGTGGCACTCATCGGGCGCTGGAACGTCAACCATTGCTCCCCATGACCCTTGGCGGCAAAGTGGAAGATTATTTCCCTTACTCTAAACTCACTTTCCATTCTCTACACTCTTGACTCATGGCAATGATGATGAAACACAAAGGCAGAAGTCAACAAGTGGAACCAGCTAACTGGACTCACCTATGGCATTTCGCATCACCAGCATGTTCTTCTGCCACATGAGCTCAAATGTGCCCCAGCGAGAGTGGCCAGAAGGAATGGGGTTGTTCTTCATCCATCCCCCACAGGCATACTGGTAGAAGTCCTCACACGGCTCCACAGTTCTGTCCATGGCAGTCAGCAGGATGCTTGCGATGTTCACGCATTCAGGTGTCAAGCAATATTCTGGACAAAATAAACAATCATGGCATTGATGCCCAGCACATATTGCAGGCATCACAGTGTGCTGGCCTGATGTTCACGTGTTCAAATCCCTATTAAAGTGGGGATTTCTGTTGTTGACCTGGGCTCCCAGGTTGACCCAATCTAACATGTTAGTTAGTTGCATATCCTTTTTACAGGACGTTGCAGTCAACCCAAGCATTTTCTTTTTTGCTGTTTGTGATCTCTTGGCAAGTTTTACATTCAGTAGTTTGCAATTGCATTTTGAACGACCAGCATTCATACCATTTCGTTAAAAAAAAAACAATGCAAGCCGGTCTGCTGCCAAATCGCCCGCAGCTGTGTTTTGAACGCGGTATGCGGGATTATGAACTGCGTCCGTAACCCCTTCGTCACGGAGCCAGCAACCTACCATGGGTATTGGGAAAATCCCAGAAAAGTGAAGACTGCCGGTGTGATACTGACCTCATTGCCCATCGAGTGCTAATTGGTCCACACACAAAAAACAGTGTGGTTCTAGCACCATATGCCACATGGCGTTACAAATAAAAGAGTTCTTTACCTGACTGCTTACATAACGCATGAATAAATAATGGTAAAATTCGTTATTTGGACAACCCTGAAATCATCTGCGCAAATACAGGGTGTATTTTTAATGACTTTGCAGTGTTTGAAAATATTGCCGGTACAAGTTTTGTATTCCCCCTCTGTAAAGTTCACCCAACATAATAGGTAAATACGAAACTTGGACCGGCAATATTTTCAAACACTGCACAGTCATTACAAATACACGTTGTATAAATCAAGCGGTTGTGTATGAACGTAGGAGAAGCAGCCATGGTGACATAGTGGCTAGTGCACCTGCATGCCAGTGCAGTTTGAAATCTTCATCAACGTGGGATTTGTTCATAACAGTGTAGTCCTAGGATCGAGCTAGTCTCATAAAATGGCTACCAGAAATATTCTGGGGGCAAGCCGCGGTCTGGTGAAGGATGCTGGTGGTAGATATTTTATATTCGCCGATCTTTGCCATCAATGATTTAATTATTCTAGTAGCCTTGTGTAGTAACAGAGAGTGCCAAGAAAGGACACGCCTTGAATAGCTGAAAACAGTAACAATTGTGATATCAAAGAAAAAGGTGACACCAAAATGTGAAATGGAAATAGATGGGAAAATTCTTAACCAGGTGGATACTTTTAAACACCAAGGGGCATTTATAACATCAGATGGAAGATGCACAACAGAGATTAAGAGCAGAATACGACAAGCTAAAGCTGCTTTTCGGAAAATGAAGAATATCTTATGCAATAAGTCAATATCATTGAATGTAAGATAGAGAGTGCTGAAGTGCTATATAGAACCTGTTTTGCTGTGTGGCAGTGAATCTTGGAATGTAAATGAACAAATTAGGAAGAACTTGGAAGCAACAGAGATGTGGTTCCTGAGAAGAATGCTGCGAATTCCTTGGACTACCAAACTAACAAACAACTATTGCCTGAAACAGGCTAATGAAACTAGAACATTATATACAACAATAAGAAAGAGACAAACAGCTTTCTTTGGTCATGTGGTGAGAAGAGAATCATTGGAGAACATCGTGACAACTGGAAAGATCGAGGGGAAGAGAGGCAAAGGAAGACCAAGAGAAATGATGCTGGATGGATTGAGACGGTGGCATCGAGGAATATCATCAGCAGAGTTGATCCAGAAAAATAAGGATCGAGACCTGTGGAGTCATGAACGCCTACACCAGCTGGCATGACACTTGATGGTGATGATGATGAGTATCTTCATTATTTCTTCATGTATCACAGTCAAACGATTTTGTGTAATCTTTTAAATAGTCTTAAAAATCGAGAGGATCGACATCATTGCACCGAGTTTTATCCCATATGGCTCGGTCTCTTTCCGCAAAGCGGCCTGCCGAAAGCGTTGCACAAAACACGAACTCCGTAGCACCAGCGACGACCCCCAGACGTCTGAGAAAAATGCACTCGAGAAACCGAAAGACGTAGCCCGGAAACGAACCCACAACCTTCGGAGCGTGAGGCACACGGCTTGACCACTTCACCACGAACACTTCACCACGAAGCATAAGTTTGTACTTCTGTAGCTCTCTTGCTCTAGCCTCCTGACTATTTTCCTCTGCACATCCACATTTGTCATCACTAAATTCTGCTTCTCTTGTTTCCTACACTTGGCATAATTAATCTCAGCAGCAGCTTTGTCATTTTTTGTCAGCTTTTTTTTTTTTTAAATCCATAATCGCCGAGGGTGGTTGGTGTCTGAAACATGCATTACCTATTATCACACCATGATATTCCGCCTACGTTGTCAATATGTCGCCTCACTCATTCCTTTCACCACGGCCATAACTACCAGTCACGCCGCTAACTTGTTCAGTTTTAGTTTAGTTTAGTTTAGTTTAGTTTAGTTTAGTCGGCGGATCAACATCACGGCACACGGGTGTAACCCATAAGTGCTCCGTTCTACTCCTAACTCAAGCCTGAGTTCGGACAATCTCAGCTCAGTGTAAGAACTCCGTAGCACCGGCGAGGATCCTGGAATACTTTGGGTAGATATTTAACTCGAAATTTTGCTTGCGTATTCCAATGATCCCTAAGAGCTATGCCTGCGGTAGCGTGGCTACTGGCAGGATCTCCCATGTCGGACACATCAAGAGATAGGAATCTAAAACACCTGCTGCCTGGGAGGTAGACTGAGGACAGTGAAAGGCAAGGAACAGCAATCGCGAACAAACGTTTATCGAATGTACTAAGCCACAGGTTTGACACAACACTGCAACGCATTTCATTTAATGTTTTATTATTTAAACAGTTTTGCATTAGTCTAAAGTCATGCCTAACACTTTATAAAATACAACCATATCTTCTTCCGTGTTATCTGTGTGGTCGCCTATGACTGTATACATGAACATCCAGGGATCCGCCTTGAAGTTTCAATAATAACACAAAGCTTCAGAATCCTTTAACTGCTTCTGCAGTCAGTTGATTTAAAATTGTGCCAATTTCACTTCTATATTACTATCTCATGAGTAAAAAATTCTTTGTTTACCTAATACCCCTCTACCCCCCCCCCCCCACCTGATATTCACTGTTCACTAATTCCTAAAATATAGACACTCATTCTACCTATTTAATTCTTTATGTTTTCCAGCTCTCCCTCGTGTACTGGAATGTCGGAACACTTAAAAACAATATCCATATAACAAACATGAAAGGAGTACAAATGATAGAAGATAACCGAGCGAGAGAAGAAGAAAGTACTGTGAAGTCACGGGCAGACAACCGCGCGGCCCGAGTGAGGTTACCACAATTGTGAATCGATACCAGACGTAGAAGTAATGATCGCTAAAAAAAAATTCATAAACTCCCGCTCAGATTTCAAAGAACGTCTGTAATGTCTGGGGCTGGAAAGTGAAAAAAGGTAAACGATACACGTTTATGTGTGTATATAATATATATTTCCAATTCCAATTTCTGGTACAAGTACCCCCTTTCAGCCTTCGAGTTTTCGACTAGGCTATGTAGGGGTGTTTATGGTGTAGCTTGAAGTTTGTCTTTCGTACTTTGGGCTGCTTGTTGTCAGCTTCCCGGCTACTGATGGAATGATTGCGTTCGTTACTTTCTTGATGAGGTATTTCATGTCTGGACAGAGTCACGCACTTGTTGAGGCCTGGAGTAATTGGGTACACACCCCGTCATATGGTGCTGTTTCCTTCAGGGAGTTTTACCATTTGTCGTCTCTCCTGGTGTTCCTCCTATTTCCCCGTCGTGAGTTGCCTTCGAATCTTCTCGGCGTTCGCCAGTCGGATCTTGGTGGTGAGCGATATCGTTCTTCCTCTGTTGCTTCTTCTTCTGTTTGTGCCCTTGTATCCTCTGTGGGTGTCTGGATCTTGAGCAGTTCAAGTATCTTATCAAGAGTGATTTCTGTGTTTCGTTTCACATCTTGTACGTTAGATAGCTGTTCATCCGTCTCCGCCTTTACGGCAGCCATTCGAGCGACATCCTGTTCTATCTTCTGCTGCACTTGCTCCATTTCGTCGAGGATGCGCTGAACGGCCTTTATCTGTTTTTCTTACTGCTTGTGTTTTTCCTCCTCCCTGCTTGATAGCTTTTCTTCTGTCTCAGCCTGTATAGCAGCCATTCGAGCGACATCCTGCTCAATCTTCTTCTGGACTTGCTTCGTTTCGTCCAGGATGCGCTGAGCGGCTGTTATCTGTGTTTCTTGCGTCTTGACTTTTCCTTCTTCCATGGTTTTGAACTGTGTTCTCAGGTCCTTCAAAGTTGGCCTTCCAGTTGCGCTTTTTTTTTGGTGAGCCGGTTGGTCGCCTCGTACTGACTCCTGGCTTCCTTATATGGTAGGTATATGTGTATATATATATATATATATATATATATATATATATATATATATATATATATATATATATATATATATATATATATATATATACACGGAAGCTGCGTGGTCTCGAGGTATGATGTCCGCCTCGAGTGCTGGAGGTCACGGGTTCAAGTCCGGTGAGGACCGGGATTTTTTCACGTGGACGTCTAGTAGTATAATTTCCCCTGGTCTCTGGGTAGTGAGATCGGACGCCCGTGTGTATTGTTGCGCACGTAAATAATCCCTTGGCAGTTGTAAATCGAAAAAGAGCTGCCAGGGCTAAATTTCGAGTTAAAAATCTACCCAAACTATTTCAGGATCCTCGCCGGTACTACGGAGTTAGTGCACTGAGCTGAGTTTCTCCAAACCCTGGTTGGAGTTAGGAGAACGGAGCACTTATAGGTTACACCCGTGTGCCGTGATGTTAATCCATCGACTAAACTTCTTTCGTTCAGCTAAAAATATGTCTACACCTGCAATGTTGTCTCTTGTATGAATTTAACTGTCTTTTTTAGTTCACTCAGCGGTCATAGAGTTAATCTTCCACTGTCGTCTCTCCAGGCCAGAAGGTTTGCCTATATATGTTATATTTTGGACAGTCTGGGAGTATGTGCTCTGCTGTCTGCGACGCCAATTCACATGTGCACATGGCTGATTCGCCAATCTTGAATTTTGTATATATGTGGTTGCGTAATATATTGTGTCCTGTTCTGAGGCGCAGAATAATGACTTGTTCTGGTCTGTTCATAATGTGGCAGTTATCTAGAGCAGGTTTTGGTGGCTTTCTGACTGATTTGATCATTCTTGCCTTCTAACGGTATGTAACGGGCACATCAGACTGTTCTTCCTTTGCTCCTTCCTTAGCCAATCGATCAGCTCTGTCGTTTCCGGGTACTCCACAGTGGGTTGGTATCCACTTTATGGTGACCATATGCTGACTGCTAAGTTCAGAAAGTAGTGTCCTTAGTACTGGCAATTTCCCAGACAGAAGCGCCCCGAGTACTGATTTTGCATGTGTCAATAGCACCACAGGTTGTGTACCATGGATGGTATTTAGTAATACTAATGTTTCAAAACAGGTCTCGTTATATATGCATTGATTGTCATAAAACTGTCATTTACTGCCAATATAGTACCTCGCGGTGTATGGCGGGTGGGGGGGGGGGGTGTATTTGAGCCTGAGGAATTAAGGCCGCCTGGCTAGTGCAGTCGCCGCGAACTGTGCAAGTTAGGATTTTCTTTTTGCCCCCGACAGAAAAAATCCCAAACCTTACCGAGGCTTCGAACTCGGGTTTCCTGACGGAGAATCCGGTGTTCTAGCCACTCGACCAGCCGCTGCTCATAGATGCATTATTTCCCCTATATCCATTTGATGGTAATTTGACCACGCCACAGGCACGGATACTTTGGAGGCCAGCAAGCAAAGTCAAGGACACTTTTTCACGCCTTCTAGCATAGTGGGTGTGTGGTGATAGCCCCTTATTCTCATGTGATTAGCGCTATGATTGGTGCCAAACAATACGTGTATGATTGTTTATAACTGTCTTTGTGCCTCCGAGGGGTTCCCCAAATGGTATTTCTGTGTAATACGTGTACAACCTTGCAACCGACCAATCATTTCCCTTCTTTACATGTTAGTTAATATACATGACACAGCAATACGGTCTGATGTGATTACGCGTTTGTTATTTCATCTATACTGGTTTCATATAAAATCCTGAGACCTGTGGTGCTATTTCAATGGTTAGATACGAATTCTATCCATATTCCATAGTTACAAGTTCATGTGGATGTAGACCTGGCTAATGAAGCCACCTTTTTTACAAGTGTCTAGTCGGTCATGCGTTGAAGTACACTTGTTCCTGCAGCCAGGCGCCGTCGTCATTTGGAGGTGACAGGTTCGAATCATAGCTTTCTATTTTTATGTTGTCTAGTGCGTGCTCTGCCACGTCCTGAAAAGGATGTGGCAACGAACTAACTTTTATAGCTGGATGGGATACTAGCCACTGTACTATGGCGACTCCCAGCAAGCGTCTCCCAGCTAGCATACAGTCACATATTAATTATCCACATACAAGCGTGCTAGCAACTGTACTATGGCAACTCCCAGCTAGCATAGAGCACCACATTAATTATCCACATACAAGCGTGCTATCCACTGTACTATGGCGATTCCGAGCTAGCACAGAGCACCACATTAATTATCCACATAAAGCGTACTAGCCACTGTACTATGGCGACTCCCAGCTTAATTAGAACACTACATTAATTACCCACATACAATCGTGCTAGCCACTGTACTATGGCGACTCCCAGCTAGCACAGAGCAGCACATTAATTATCCAAAGGGCTGGGATGACGACGCTCTGGCAAAGGGGTTACGAACGCAACTGGCAAGCATGTACACCGCGTTCAAAACACAGTTGCGGGTGATATGTAAGCCGATCTCCTTGCGGTGGTTTTCATACAAATGGTATGTGTCGGTCGTTCAGAAAGCAATAGCAAACTACTGAAGTTTGCCAAGAAATCACACACAGCCAAAAAATGCCGGCGTTGACTGCGACGTCCTGTAGAGGATACAGCAACTAACTAACATTTTAAACTGGTTGGGATACTATATACGAGGCGGGATACCAGCACAATGTACTTACTTTTGTTCTCTGCTTTTAGATCCCCGATTCGAGAGTCCTTGAAGGCCAAGAGGACCGAGATGATGACTATGGTGAGAAGCAGAACTGCCACAAACACTGCCAGGACTTTCTCACAGTTGGTTCTTTGTTTCCAGAAGTGAAGTCCAAAGCTCTTGCTGTATGATAGAAAATGCATGAAATCCATGGACAGTGAATGGTGCATTAAATGTGAGATGTGAACGCGTTAAATTTAAGTAATTTTCAATCTTCCAAGTGTAGATTAAAATGACCATAATCATCATCATCATCAAGAAAGTATGTAGGCGGCAACAGTAATCTAAACGACCCATTCCCAGTCCGTGGTATGTATAATGTATATGGTGGTCGTCCCATATGTTAATAGACCAATCGGCACTCTGTGGTACAGTAGTTTAGTCAAAATCGCACCGGCCGAGTGTATTTTCCCTACCCCTTTCCTAATATAGTGCAAACCGCTTAAGGCGATCTCGGATTTGGCGAATTTCTGTTTGTAAAGAATAATAATGTACTGAACTTTGTGAATGCATTATTATATGATTGAACTCTTATAAGAGGAATTTCTGATTAAGAAGAACTATTTCTTGGTTCCCAAGTGAGTCAGGTCTGCACTGTACTCACTTTACACTCAACTGACCTGAAAGCCCAGGTCAATGTTTGTTTAATCCCCACCTCGATGGGGAATGGAACATATGACTACCGGGCTGGTAGGCCAGCGTGCTAACTACAGCGCTACCGCGGCGCCCGGCAAGAGTATAGCACCACGTGATGTTTCCAACGGTCGGTTATAGTGGAGTTCTGTTGAACAGAGCCGACACTGTGGCGAGGGCTTACCAATACAATTCATAGTCCCGCATACCGCGTTCGAAATACAGCTGCGGGTGATTTGGGAGCAGACCGCGTTGCGTTGGTTTCTCATACAAAGGTATGAGTGCCGGTCATTCAGAAAGCAATGGCAAACTACTTAACGTTACCCTGCCCAAAAAAATCACAAACAGCCAAAACAATTATGTGGTTGACTGTGACGTCCTGTTAAGGATATGCAATTAACTATTTTGTGTTAATCAACTTCATAACAGTCTGCATTCTGAATATAACACCCACCCACCCATCCCCCCTCTTCCTCTTTTTATTCTGATGTTGTTGTTGCCGCTACTTCTACTTCGCTGACAGCATGATGTCTGTCCGCCTGTTCTCTATACCTAGCTGTTATTGACAATACTGAGATTCTCGAGACCAGTGGCTTCCAGAGATGTTTGAGCTGCTCCTTCACCAAGCCGCCCAATTCACATTACTAGACACCGGTCAACTGGACTAAAATGTTGACTTCTCGTCCTTGACTTCCAGATGTCAATTACAAGTACCTCAAATGCATACAACAGACAACATTGCAGCTATAGATATATTTCAAGGGAAGGAAAGAAGAAGAAGAAGAAGAAGAAGAAGAAGAAGAAGAAGAAGAAGAAGAAGAAGAAGAAGAAGAAGAAGAAGAACCTCAGAAGTCGGGGTGGGTTCGCCGAACGGCGAGGGACATAGATAATAGAGAAAGCTAATCCGCACGCCAAAATCAGTCCATTGCCCTACCCCGTAGTAGCAACTAATAGCAACAGTAGCACGCGCATGGATTTAGTTCAAAACGAGCAGACGCAAAAATGAAAAAAAAATAGCATCCTCATATATAAGAAAAGGTAACTGTTACAGCCTTGTGCGCAATGGGCATATTTGTATAGACCAAACGGCACTCAGTGGCTGATGTGGACGGTATCATGCCGGCGGACTTTACTTCCCAAGACATTTCATGGTGCCCATTTTTATCAGGACCCCCCCCCCCTGTATATATCATCATTGGCACCTTGCCGTCTTGACAGACGATAGTTTGTAAGGGATGGAGTTATTGCCTCTCCATAGCACAAAGCCTGGGCTAAAATATAGAGAACATGTGTTGCCCATGCAGCATGATCCCTCTCTCGGCCAGCCTAGTTCACTCCAGAGGAAAGGTAACACCCCTACATCTGGAACAAGAGAAGCTGCAGAAGCTGCCGGATCACTAAAGCAATGCTATAATTGTCCGCCTGTCGGAGCTTCGATCCTAGACCAGCCGCCAACCAAGGTTTAGGGCCTGGTCTGCCCTGCCATGGCACTTTGTCTTTAGGTTGCATTTCCTCGCACCAGGGTAAGTCTTGTACCCTCCCAATTGCGCTCTTCCGCCCGAAGCCGTTGTTGGCACAATGTGGGGTGTCGGGTTTGGTATGCGCCGCCCAACGTTCGGCGCTAACAGAAAGCAGGTAGTACCGTCTACTGCTATACGGTAACTCAGTTATATCTGACTAAGACCTGACACAACGTATATATACACACACTTACAAATACACAGGTTTGCCTTGGTATTACCTCAAACAGGAACATGACGGTTTTCCCATACGGAGTGCCGAATGTCTAATCTCACCTGGGTAATCTCTTGTTGTTTTATGTCCCAGTGATTCTCAAAGTAAGAGGCCACAACCCCCATGGGAATCGCGGAACAATAATTGTGGTTGGGTGAGGTGGTGTAGGTGAGAGGGTGGGGTGAGAGGGTGGGGTGAGGGGATGAGGCTGCATGCCCAGCTGCAAAGTTTATAGTTTATACAATTATTTTAAACGGTCTTAATGTCTACTGATTTTATAACTGAGTGAGGGGGTCGCGTTAAGTGTAGTAATCAAATGAGTCGAGGTGAAACAAAAGTAAGTAAGTATGTACTTAACTGATTCATTGCCAAACAAACAGTAGATTTGGATCAAACACAGCACATAAGCAAATGAACAATTACTGTAATGTATAGTTCCACTCACTACGAAACAAAACAAATGATACGATGACCATAGTACTGCGATATATCGTCCCTCTGTTCAAATGAGAGGTCACATTTGACAATATAATATCCTTCAGCGCTGGATTAATTAGCTGTACTGATGGTGACACATAGTTATAAAGTGAATGTTTGTAAAGTACAACAGAGAAACAACTTAACAACCTGTCTGCTGTTACCAGCAAGGACTGGCTTTACAGTCACGAAAGTCTGGAAATATCTGGCACATTCCGGATTCCCGTTCTTTAAAAAGTTTACACTAGTGCTTCCATATTGACGTGGATAGGCCTTAGGTTCATACCGGAATGCGATCGGCGTTGCCAGTGGTGGGTTGTGCTCAATATTTAAATTTCAAATCCCGAAACAACCACATAATCAAAGTTTACACTGTAAATTCAAAAAGTTCACAAGTTTTCCTAGATCTTTCCATCGACCGTTCCCCGGAGGTGTCACAGTCCACTTTCTGAACCGCTGAAACTGAAGATTATTTTCTAGGGTTTTTGTAATGAGAGTCGTCGCACCTGGCGGGGAATGCCTTGTGAAGATTGAGGTCGGGGTCGCCGTGGCGGAGCGTGCCCTTTTGCCGGGTGGGAAACGGGTTCAGCTGTCTGTTGTTACTGGGCGAGGGGTGCTTGAGTGCTGTGTAGAATGAGTATTAGAGTGCTGTGTAGAATGAATGTTAGAGTGCTGTGTAGAATGAATGTTAGAGTGCTGTGTAGAATGAATGTTAGAGTGCTGTGTAGAATGAATAGAGTGCTGTGTAGAATGAGTATTAGAGTGCTGTGTAGAATGAATGTTAGAGTGATGTGTAGAATGAATGTTAGAGTGCTGTGTAGAATGAGTATTAGAGTGCTGTGTAGAATGAATGTTAGAGTGCTTTGTAGAATGAGTATTAGAGTGCTGTGTAGAATTAATGTTAGAGTGCTATGTAGAATGAGTGTTAGAGTGCTGTGTAGAATGAATGTTAGAGTGCTATGTAGAATGAGTATTAGAGTGTTGTGTAGAATGAATGTTAGAGTGCTGTGTAGAATGAATGTTAGAGTGCTGTGTAGAATGAATGTTAGAGTGCTGTGTAGAATGAATGTTAGAGTGCTGTGCAGAATGAATATTAGAGAGAGTGCTGGTTGTGTAGAATAAATGTTAGAGTGTTGTGTAGAATGAGTGTTAAGAGTGTTGTGTAAAATTAATGTTAGAGTGCTGTGTAGAATGAGTGTTAGAGTGCTGTGTAGAATAAATGTTAGAGTGTTGTGCAGAATGAGTGTTAGTGTTGTGTAAAATGAATGTTAGAGTGCTGTGTAGAATGAGTGTTACAGTGCTGTGTAGAATGAGTGTTACAGTGCTGTGTAGAATAAGTGGAGTGCTGTGTAGAATGAGTGTTAGAGTGTTGTGTAGAATAAATGTTAGAGTGTTGTGCAGAATGAGTGTTAGAGTGTTGTGTAAAATGAATGTTAGAGTGCTGTGTAGAATGAATGTTAGAGTGCTGTGTAGAATGAATGTTAGAGTGCTGTGTAGAATGAGTGGAGTGCTGTGTAGAATGAGTGTTAGAGTGTTGTGTAGAATGAGTGTTAGAGTGTTGTGTAGAATGAGTGTTAGAGTGTTGTGTAGAACGTGTGGTGTTGTGCGCATGTGAGGCATGGACAGTGGGCAGAAAAGCATCTAGTGGCAGCGAAGATGTGGTTATCTATGGCGGGTGTGAGGAATACCATGGACGGATAGGGGAACGAGTGGGACTGTCCCTTGGAAAATTAATGAAATCCGTAGGCTGTCGGGATTTGTGGACACGTTGTGGAGAGAGGTTGTTTTTAAGGCTTAGTGACAACCGAAAGGCTTGGTGACAACCGAAAGGCTTGGTGACAACCGAAAGGCTCGAGGTGGGGGTGGGGGGAGAGAACCAGGGGTGCGTTTACTAAAGGGAAGTTAAGTGTCCGGACGGCCTGCCAACTGGTATAGTCGCGACGAAAACAGAGACTTGCTTAAAGATCGTGGGGGAAAGGAGAATAATGACCGCCCACGCCTATCGGCATGGCACATAATGATGATGTCTAACGTGTAACTGGTCGATACTTGTGTCTGATTCCACGAAATGTGCACGTACTGGCTTTAACTCCTTCTGTCCCAAGCATCTCTTCATGTCTGATTGTGTATTCTTCACATGTATCAATCAACGTGCCGTGTGTCATTACTTTTGATGTTTAGTACTTTAGTCAGAGCATACTCAAGAAATATCCGGTCTCATAGTCAGATATGACTGAGCTACCGCACGACAGTAAACCGTACTATCAGCTTTCTGTCAGCGCCGAATGTTAGGCGGCGCTCACCAAAACCGACACTCCACATTGTGCCAACAGCTTTAGGCAGATGGGCACAATTAGGAGGGTACAATCATTATCCTAGTGCGAGGAAACGAAATATAAAGATTAAATGTCAAGACAGGACAGACCAGGCCCTGAGCCTTGGTCGGCAACTGGTCTAGGATCGAAGCTCCAACAGGCGGACAGATACTGATAGATCAGTGCTTTGCTGATCCGGCAGCTTCTCACGCTTCTGTTGTTCCAGATATAGTGGTGATACCTTTCCTCTGGAGTAAACTAGACAGGCCGAGAGAGGGGTCATGCTGCTTGGGCAACACATGGTCTCCACAATTCAGCTCAGAGTATGTGCTATGGAGAGGTATAACATTCGCTACCGTCTTGGGGTGCTGTTATGTCTTGTTAACAGCGCAATGTAACAAACTATCGTCTATCAAGACGGACAGGTGCCAGTGAATACAGAAATGCCACCACAGATTTGTTTTTGCAAGGCACGTATATTTGACCCAGTTTAGTTTAGTTTAGTTTAGTTTAGTTTAGTCGACGGATCAACATCACGGCACACGGGTGTAACCCATAAGTGCTCCGTAGCATGGATATTTGGCCTAAGTGACAACAAATAATTTGTGATTTTGTTGTTATTGTAATAGTCATATAAGTTGACAGCTGGCGTGATATTTTCGTAATGAATCGTCCGGTGATACCCAAGAACAATATGGTTCTCGCACAATTGATTTTTCTGTGTATTAGATTTCTCCCATCAGAACCGACCAATCTTCGTTTAATGTTCGTAATATACCAGACACGGCAATATTGCCCGATGTGTTTGCGTGTTTGTTATTTGACTTAAACTTGAATAGTGTAAAGTTCTGAGACCTACGGACCTATTTTAATGGTTATATAGAATTCAGTCCATATTCCATAGTTGTGGATTCAGGATGATAATAGACGCGGCAGATGGTGGTACCTTATTTTAATGATGTTGAGTTTGCCATGCGTCGAAGTCTCACTTGTTCTTGCTGAGAGGCGCTGTTATAACTGGGAAGCCACGAGTTCGAATTCCCGTATAAATTATTTACTTTCTTCTACTCCTGAAGGCACCAATCAATATTTGTTATTGTGTTTATATCTCAGTAGCATAATGGTTCCCCAACAATTGATGGTTCTATGTATTTGGCTCTATATAGCACTTTAACGTCTTTTTTCTCTTTGTCTGCAATCCTACATGTGGTAAAACAAGCAAAACATCTCGCCTCTGTTTATTGTAGTTCCATCAAGTTAATCAAGCTGTGTATTCTGTTTCAACGCCTGGGCATTCAAAGACGGTCGCGTGTTTAACGATGTTCGGAGTTTCTCTGGGGGATGTACGTGTACTACCTGACGACAACACGCAAGAACTAAACATTTCCATGGTAACCACGTGAGCGCCGATAGACGCTTCTCCCGTGAATTTGGTGTGATCAAGAAGTTCATTATACAAAGATCACGGCACGCCATGAGAGAGGTCTCCATTGTTCTGCAAATATCAAAGCAGCAAGCGATGTGGCACATGGATGGTGCGTGCGATGCTAAATGTAATACACACACATGCACATGCACACATATACACAAAGAAGCAAGTTAACAAACATTTGGTACACGTGTTGATAAGCGTAGCACATTCACTTACACGTGCAATTGGGCAATGTAACAATGAGGTGGCGCACATGATGTTTAACGTAGCACAAACATGCACACACACACACACACACACAAAGAAGTAACCCAACAAACAGTTGGTAGGCGTGATGATAAGCATCGCACGCGCATACATACACACGCGAAAAGATGCAATGTAACACAAGGATGAAAAATAATAGGAGCAGAACAATGTGGGTTTGTAGAAGGCAAGGATACAGTAAATGCTGTGTATATACTGAGAACCGTAATTGAACGCTCTATAGAAGTGAACAAAGATCTACACTTTTGCTGTGTTGACTACACAAAGGCTTTCGATAAAGTGAGACACGTCGACATGATAAGGGTGCTTGAAGATCTACAAGTTGATGGAAAAGACCTTAGACTTTTAAAAAAAAACATGTATTGGAAACGACAAGCTGCCATAAGAATTGATAATGAAGTAGGTCAGTATCAGTTTATTAAGAGAGGTGTGAGAAAGGGATGTGTAATGTCTCCAGATCTTGTTTCCCTGTACAGTGAAAATATTTTCAGAAATATAGAAGATATGGAAGGAATCAACATTGGGGTCGATGCATCAATAACATTAGATATGCAGATGATAGTCTTGATTGCAGACAATGAACAGGACCTGCAAAATTTAGTAGATGCGATTGTTGCACACAGTGAACAACTAGGGTTATAATTGAATTGTAAGAAGATACAGATTATGGTCGTCACTGGAAAGAAGGAAATACCACAATGTAATTAATATACGAGTATATAACTAACTAAATAACTTAAGCAAGTGAATCGATACAGTTATCTCGGCACAGTCATAGCATCTGATAGGAGATGCCTTGATGAGATTAGGACAAGAATTGCCATTGCGAAGGTAGCCTTTTGCAAGATGAAAAACATACTGACCAATAAAAATATATCAATTGAAACGAGAAAAAGAGTGTTGAAGTGCTACATACAACCTGTAACTGTGTATGGATGTGAAGCGTGGACAATGAGCAGACACGCTTAAAAGCATCAGATGGCTGTGGAAATGTGGTTTCTGATGAAAATGCAAAGAATACCATGGACAGACAGAAAAACCAATGACCAAGTCCTTCAAGAAACAAATGAAGATCGTAAACTGATTAGAGTCATTAGACGTAGACAGTCAAAATTTTTTAGGCATGTTATGAGAAGAAATGATTTGGAGAACTTGGTGACGACTGGCAAGATCGATGGGAAGAGACCAAGGGGAAATACCTGGATGGCTTGGCCATGTGGCATGGTCGAGACAGGAACACGGAGCTGATCCACGACTCTGGTGATCGAGTGAGACGGCAAAACATGACCGCCCATGCTTATCGGCATGGCACATGATGGATAGAACACAAGGATGGCCATGAAGTGCTAGATGTATTACAAAAGATACAAACACCGAGGCAATGTAACCAAGTGGCTAGCTTCTAAACGTAACGCGCGCGCGCGCACGCACACACACACACAACATGGTTCGACACACATACGTGTACACACATATAAACTATGTCATTATTTTAACACCCATATCTCGTTCAGCCTCTCCATATTTTCCTTGCCCGAACATATAGTTTTTCTTATGCTATTACGTTCAGACATATTTTTGATTGTGATATTGCAGTTTTCTAGCTAAGTATTTTCTGCACGTTTGCTTGTATGTGTGCGCGCGCCTATCCTTTTGTAAATCTTCTCAGTTTTATTTTCTATTTATTCGTTTCTGGTACCCGCTCGGCAGTAAATACCTCTATTCTGAACAAGAAGAAGACATATAAAACAAAAAGATACCAGCACGCGAAGCTGCCACGCGTGAGGAACCCAGATACATCAGCTGGTGTGGGTTTCTCCCCCAGAGTAATCTTATCAGTGCCAGGTAACGGTCCCTCACCCAGATGGCTGCCTGCGGGAGGACACTGAGTCGCTCATAAACCAGGTTTGGCATCCATATTTTGGGGGAATAATTAGGCCGATTACTAATACATCGGAGAACTGACACAAGAGCAACAAACTCAGCCAACCATCTGTAGCAAATTGAAAAATAAAAGACGATTTTACGCACCCTGACACACATTGACCAATCAATCAATCAATCAATCAATCAATCAAGTACCATCTCCACAATGAAGGTTGGCTGCAATGGATCTGTATCTGTCTGTCTCTCGCCCTGACAGTACATTCTGTCAGGCTGATGTTCGTCCATCTCTTGATGTTATCTTCCCACTTGGATCATTGTCTACCTCTTGCTCACTTGCCCTCAACCTTGCCCTCCAGTATGGTCTTTATAAGAATATCGTCTTTTAACATGGCCGAAATATTTCACTTTCCTCCTCTTTAATTCTTTCATCAACTCTCTTTTCATTCCTAGTTTTTCCAGAACCTCTGTATTTGATTATTTTTTTTTTTCCGCCATGAAATACGACCTATCCGTCTGTATATTCACATCTCCAGGGCTTCTATGCGACTTTCTAGATGCTTGTTCAATGTCCAGGCTTCCGCGCCATACAGTAGTGTTGAATATGCGTAGCATTTGACAATTCTCATTTGTATCAGTTATCAGTTATCAGTTATTAGTTGGGGTATCTTCGTTGCACTCCGGACATGTCCATAGGTGCTCAGATCCTCCCCCCAGCATATTCATCAGCGTCCGGTGGCTAATAGTGCTAGTTCTGTGTTGATTGACGAGGCGCTTTGTTTTCCCGATGTACCTCTCGCGTCTGGCTGTGCCGATTCTTACTCCCAGGTCTTTCATCCTGGACAGCGATGTGGAATCACTGACGTCAAAGTCCTCTTTTCTCGCCATATCTTTAAGGACGTTAATAACATCGGCACGATCCATGGGCTGGCCATCTACAGGGGGTGCAGAGCCAGCCAGTTTGTCAGCTCGTTCATTTCCCTCGACTCATTTGTAATGCGTTGTTCATCTCTCTAGATGTTAATACTGATTTCATGCCGTTGAAAACATTTTTGGCCATTCCTATTCTCTGTCTGATTTCACAAACTGACCACACATCGGACATACGGTGCTAGTCTCATTTTATATAGCCCAATCGGCACATGGTGGGTGATGTGGTCAACATCACAACGGTCTTCTTTACTCCCCAATTTAATGGCACCCATTTTTCAGCTGGATTAATCTGGGAGTCCAGATAAATTTAAATACTTCGACTGCACCCCAATCCGGATCCAACCCATGACCACCCGAAGGACAGGCGAGTGTCTAGCCACTACTCTTCCTCGACTCCCGGACATAAGGTGCTAGCTTCATATTCCTTTAGACCAATCGGAACTCGACTCGCGATGTGGTAACTTTCTCATCGGACGCCTTTACTTCTCAAGGTACTTCCTGGTACCCATTTTAGGCTGGGTTGACCTGAAGGCCTAGGTCAATTTTAAGAATTCGAATCCGTCTGTAACAGATACAGTTAGATGCATATCCTTTACGGACGTTGCAGTCAACCGCATCATTGTTTGGCCGTTTGTGATTCCTAGGCAAGTTTACGTCCAGTAGTTTGCCATTGCTTTCTGAACGACCGGCACTCATACCATTTCATAAAAAACCAACACAGCTGTGTTTCGAACGTGGTATGCAGGATTACGAACTGCATTCGTAACCTCTTCGCCACGGAGTTAACAGATACTATAACTTGCGCCTTAACCTCCAAACAGAACAAAAAGACAGCCTGAAACATGATACCCTTTTACAAACGAAAAAAAACAACAACAAGAGTATACAAATTAACTTGTTTGTAAAATGAGATGATACGAGAAAACACAGATTCAAATAACGGCGTATAGGAATCTGCATGGAAATTATATAATATTCAAATTAGTCAGACACACCTGCTTCCTTCTTTTTCTCTGCCTCCTTCCCCTCGTGCTGCTCTTCTTCTTCTGCACAATTTTTTATTTGGTTAATTCTATTACCTCTTCTTCTGCTGCTGCTATTACTACTACTACTTTTTCTTGCTTCTGATAAACCTTCTCCTCCTCCTTATTCTTTTTAATCTTCTTCCTCCGCCTCTTCTCCTTCCTCGTCTTATGTTTTCGCTCTGAAATAGCATCATCTTTGCGTGTCTTTCTCTTTCCTCCCTCCCTCGCTTCTCTCCTTCTCTCTCTATCTCCCTTCTCTCCCCCCCCCCCCACTATCCCTTTCTCTCACTCCCTCGCTCTTTATCATCCTCTCCTTCTTTCTATCTCCCCAGCTCTCTCTACCTGCCCCTCTCTCTCTCTCTCTCTCTCTCTCTCTCTCTCTCTCTCTCTCTCTCTCTCTCTCTCTCTCTCTCTCTGAGAATTTCAACAACACTTAAGATAAAACTGAACAAAGCCTTGTGGCTTATTTCCCACAGAACACACTGACAGAAACGAATAACAGGAAGGAGCAGGGGTGTGTGGTTTTGGCTCAGCATCAAGAATACAAAAGGTCAGCATAAGGAGCCGCGGCAGTGTTATGGCTAGAATCTCTGCTGCCGACCGGGTAGTCACAGGTTCGTATCCCCACCGGGTGGGCATTTAACAACTGACACGGGTTCCCAGGCCGACCCAGCCTAATACAGGGTGCTTGTAAAGCTTCACTACACTTTGTATGTAGAACACATTTTAAAAATTAAGTACATTATGTCATCAAAAAATTTGCTTAAAATATCATTAAATTAGTTACAATAGTCACTGCTATGGTCTACCGCTGTTTTGGGGAAGCTGGAGAGTACCAATGGTGTATTCATTATAAAAAGTGTTGGAAATGTCCACCACGGGCATCAAGACATGACTGTATACGTCTCTTCATTTTGTCAAATACCTATAGCAAATTGTCTGTTGTTACTTCCTGAATGGTAATTCTGGTTGCTTCTTTCAGGTCCTCAATTGTGTGTATATTATTATTTTAAACATTTGCTTTCAATAAACCCCGTAGATAATAACACCATTCTGTTTGGAGTGTAAAGAATAACTTCAGAAGACGACAGCCATCTGCTGCATATTGCTTCACGACGGACTGTGGGGCACATTTTTTCATGAAATCATGTACTTAATTTTTCAAATGTCTTTTCCGTACAAATTGTAGTAAGGATTTACAAGCACCCAGTATGTATATCAAGAATGATCCTGGGAAGTAAAGATGGCCGGTGTGAATCTGACAATACCACCCACCGAGCACGGACAGGCCTATATAAACAATATGGGTCTAGAACCACATACCTAATGCCACTAAAGGCGTTCTTTACTTGACAACTTGAAGACCTCTTCCCGTGCCATTGTGGCATTTTTAGAATATAGTCGTAGGCCCATATGTTCTCGACTAAACGGTAGTAGAAGGGTGAAGTGGTCACTGAAGGCGTGTCAGAGGATTCTTTACTTGACAACTTGAAGATCTCTATCCGTGCCATTGTGACATATTTAGAATATAGTCCTAGGTCCATATGTTCTCGACCAAACGGTAGTAGAAGGGTGGATGGTCAGCATCAGACCTTGTGCATTATCTCCCAAATAAATTCTGCTACCCAATTAAGGAGGCTGAGTCGACCCATTAGCCTCCTGGTCACCATTTCCATATCACATTATGTGTGAACCCAGAACCACGTGGTCATTCCTTTCCATCTCACATTGTGTGTGTTTTGTTTTGTTTTTGCGTTCGCCTGCTTTGAACGCAAGCATAGTCCGTGCCACTACTTCTGGTGCACTGGACTGATTTTTCCGTGTGGATTAATTAGCTTTTACCAATTACCAGTGTCCCTCGCCATCAGGCGAACCCACTCTGACTTTTGAGGTACTTGTAAGTTAGTCCCCGAGTCAAGGAGGAGAAATCAACATACAGTCCAACTAACCAAGGGATGAAGCCGCTACCTCGGTATCATCACACCGGCAGTTTAAGAGCGAGCGCCACTTTCCATTCGGCCATGCAAGGGTGGGAACCCACAACCATGTGGTCATGCCTCTGTCTCACGCTAGGTGTAAACCCAGAACCTCTGGTTGCAGGCGAGTGCTCATTTGTTTCATGGCAGTTTATCGCGCTCGAGTTTAAAATTCATGCGCGCTGGCGGTGTGGCAGCGGGTTCATTCCTCACACTGGCCAACTGGACTAAAACGCTGACTTCTCGTCCAGAAAACATGGCCATCTAAAATATTGCATGCCCTGTGCAGGACGTAGCGATCAGCCCCAGATTAATAGTCTAGGCAATTTTACGTTCAGTAGTTTCCCATTGCCGTCTGAACGAGAAGTCCAACTGGCCAGTGTGTGGAACACGTAACATGGCTTAGAAAATTAACCTGGAGTTGACAGCACCTGCGAAAGGATATGCAACATTTGAGACAGATACAACACGGCCGTTGTGTCACAATCCAGGGTTGTGAAAGAACACGCTCATTGGGTTGCTGGTATAGTACTCACCCTCTGAATGCCACAGCAGATGTGAAATCCATTGGCGGGGTGGAGCCTCCATTTGACGCACAGTCATCCTCTTCAAAGTTAGTTCGTTTATATCCCTGGCTTGTCATCTGATATATAAAAAGAATCAACGGTCAACATCTAAATATCTCACACTTTCTCTCTCCCTCTATCCTTATCACTTTTAATATCTCTCTCGTTCTGTGCGAATGTGTGTGTGTGTGTGTGTGTGTGTTTTTTTTTTCTCGTTCTCCCTCCATCCCTATCACTTTATATATATATATATATATATATATATATATATATATATATATATATATATATATATATATATATATATATATATATATATATATATATATATATGTATATATATACATACATACATACATACATACATACATACATACATACATATACATATATATATATATATATATATATATATATATATATATATATATATATATATATATATATATATAGAGAGAGAGAGAGAGAGAGAGAGAGAGAGAGAGAGAGAGAGAGAGAGAGAGAGAGAGAGAGAGAGAAATTAGACAGACAGACAGACAGACAGACAGACAGACAGACAGACAGACAGACAGACAGACAGACAGACAGACAGACAGACAGACAGACAGACAGTTCTGTCTCCGGGTGTGTGAGAGAGAGAGAGAGTGTGTGTATGTGTGGGTGTGTTCGTCTTTTTCTCGTTCTCCCTCCACCCTTATAACTTTTAATCTCTCTCTCGTTCTGTCTGTGTGTGTGGGTGTGTGTGTGTGTGTGTGTGTCTTTTTCTCGTTCTCCCTCCATATCTGCTTCTATCTGTCTCAGTATCTCTCCCCCTCCATATCTCACTTTCTTTCTATCTTTTCCTCCAAATCATTCTTCTTTTCTTTGTCCATCCACGGCTCTTTCTCTCCCCATAGCTCTGTTTTGTTTCATTCTCTCCCCCTCAACTTTTTCTCTCTTATATCTCACTCTCCCTCCGGTTCTGTTTTTTTTTCTCTCTTTCCTTCCACAGAGCTCTCTCTCTCTCTCTCTCTCTCTCTCTCTCTCTCTCTCTCTCTCTCTCTCTCTCTCTCTCTCTCTCTCTTACCTTCATCTAGCCCTCAAGTTTTCTTTCCCTCTTCTTCGCCTTCTTACAAACCCCCACTATTGATTCCTGTATCTCCTTCCCTTTATATCGCAACCCTCTAGAATTATCTCGTCCTCCTCCCTCACTCCTCTCTCTCTCTCTCTCTCTCTCTCTCTCTCTCTCTATATATATATATATATATATATATTATTGAGAAATTAGACAGACAGACAGACAGACAGACAGACAGACAGACAGACAGTTCTGTCTCCGGGTGTGTGTGTGAGAGAGAGTGTGTGTGTATGTGTGTATATGTATATATCAGTGCGTATTCTCCCGGCCGTCATGAAACATAAAACACATTAAACACCGAGCAACCCGCCATACGTCTTCATACATCCAGCTGAAGTCTCCTCACAATGAAATACCTAAACCACCTGTTCTGACATTACCAACCCAGGCCGAACCCCAACCAGTTTACACGGGCTGTGCTGAATGTCAGCCTGACTACATCCTAAATTGCCTCTCTGCAGATGTGAAGTTCCAGTACCGGTCTTGCACACAAAGCTAGTTTCTGACAGTGGAGAGGAAAAGGAAATCCCCGCAACAGTTTCCGTGGAGATGGAACTTTAGTACAGCGCTGGAATAAAAGTCTCTACATCAACATCCCCCCGTTAGATGCAGGCAGTGCTCAGGCTTCAGGTGACCTCAACGCCAATGCACTGGATGTAAGAGTTAAGTCTCAGTCATCTATAGGACTCACCAACCAACAACTCTTCACTTGTTTCTTTACACGTTTCTATCCTACCTTTAACCCTGTCGTAGTTATACTGGACCGTCAGGAGAAGTAAGGTGCCTCCTTCCCTCCGCTAGCCCACGGGACGCCCTTGGGCACGGCGGAGTACCCGTTAAGCCTCTCGTGAAGCCATGGGTGCAGGTGGTGGATGAGGTTGAAGAGCAGCCGAAAGATAGTTATAGATAATGGTCTCCATCTTCACGACGGTAGGCAGAGGATCTCTTTTATTTTGGGGGAGACAATGGCTAAGGTCATTGACCAGTATGGTCACTGCTAAGAAGGAAAGCAATGGTAAATTACCATCTTTATAGATGCCAAGAAAATTATGATTTGCGATATGGAGATGCTTGCAGGTCTGCAAATTGACTGAAAAGACCTTAGACTCATAAAAAACATATATTGGAAACAATAAGCTGCCATAAAGATATATAATGAAGTAGGTCAATATCAGCCTACTAAGAGAGGTGTGAGGCAGGGGTGTGTAATGTCTCCAGATCTTTTTTCCCTATACAGTGAAAGTATTTTCAGAAATATTGACGATATGAAAGGAATCATCGTTGGGGGACATAACATCAATAATATTAGACATGCGGATGATACAGTATTGATTGCAGACAATGAGTAGGATCTGCAACATTTAGTAGATGCGATAGTTGCACACAGTGAACAACTTGGGTTAGAATTAACTTGTAAGAAGACGCCGATTATGGTCATCATAAGAAGAAGGAAATACCACAATGTAATGTACAAGTAAATGGGAATATTCTTAAACAAGCGAATCCGTACAATTATATCGGAACACTCATAACATCTGATGGGAGATGCCTTGAAGAGATTAGAACAAGAATCGCTATGGCGAAGGCAGCCTTTTTCAAGATGAAAAACATACTGACCAATAAAAAGATGTCATTTGCAACGAGAAAAAGAGTATTGTGGTGCTACATAGAACCTGTACTTTTGTATGGATGTGAAGCGTGGACAATGAGCAAACAAGCTGAAAAACATCTGATGGCTGTGTAAATATATGTAATACAACTCATAAAAACCAACAAGCAACGGTTAGAATAGATGGCGAAACATCAGATTGGTTTGACATCAAGCAAGGAGTCCGTCAAGGCTGTGTGCTGTCCCCATATTTGTTTAACATGTACGCCGAAAATATAATGAGAAATGTCAAAGATGATATAAACAAGGAGCAATATGATGCCCTAAATATCGGTGGTCATGACATACCAGAGATTCGATATGCTGATGATACAGTATTGCTATCCACAACACAGAATGGTATAGAAAACCGAATAACCTCAATCCAATTGAATAGTGAAAATCACAACTTATATCTTAACATAGCAAAAACAAAGATAATACATACAGATAAAACTACTATAGAGAAAGAAATATATGTTAATGAAAGGTAATGTTAATTGAAGGTGATGGAAAATTTTGAATATCTTCAGTCATTGATTACCAACAATGGTGACACAATTAAAGAAATTAAGAGACGAATGTCTATTATTCTTCTTAGACTTCAACTGAGTAAATTGTGGAGTGGGACAGATAGAACTACAAACATTAGGTTTTTAAGAGCATGCATCTTTCCCAGATGGGTGTATCGGACGCTGTATCTTGCTTATGATCGAGAGGTTTTTCAGAAGGTTGTTTGGGAGCGAGGTTCTGCAAAGGACATGCTACTGAATGAATGATTGAATGGCTGTGGAAATGTTGTTTCTGATGAGAATACCATGGACAGACAGAAAGACCAATAACCAAGGCCAACAAGAAACAAATGAAAACCGTAAACTGATTAGAGAAATTAGACGTAGACAGTCACAATTTTTGGTCACGTTCTAAGAAGAAATAAATTGGAGAGTTTGTTGACAACTGGCAAGATCGAGGGGAAGAGAACAAGGAGAGGGCAGAGAAGTAAATACCTGGATGGCTTGGCCACGTTGTATGGTCGAGACAAGAACGCTGAGCTGATCACTATTCTGGTGATCGAGTGAGATGGCAAAACATGACCGCCCACACTTACCGACATGGCACTTGATGATGATAATGAAGGTGTACAAGGAAAAGAGCGGGAAGACAGCTTGCAGGTGAAGTTACTGTGGAAGGCGGACGAGCCATGGACCAGGCTGACATTCTGAATGCTCTACGAAGTATTTCGTTTGCGAGAACCAAGTGATGACTGAATCTACAACCACGGCCAGGCTGCCAGAAAAGCAAGTTAAAAGAGGTGTGGGTCAAACAAGACCACTACGCCGGAAGCCAAAGAAGATTAATAAACCAACAGAGAACTGGTGTCGTTAGCCGCTACACACAGCGGGATTTACTGAGGAGGGGATCCGAGTACTTATGGAATGCATGGTTTGATGTGCAATGACGATGATCTGTCGACTAACTAAGCATAGAGTATTACTATGCTCACGAAACAACAAACGCCTGGGACAGAAGTCTTGAGCCAGCTGTATAGCCGCTGACTAGGCGATCGTTCGTGCGTTTGTAATGTCGCTTTACCGCCATCAATTCAGCTATTTCTTCTTCTCTGTGTTCTAAGCTGAAACGATCGTAACTGGTACATTAAGTCAGCTTGTTTGTGCACCACTCTCTGCAGCTCATTAAAGCTTTCAATTTCTCTGTTTCTATATATTCTAAGCCGGTCTCTCTGGCCGAGGAGTTACAACACTTTCTCCGTAATCCCGTTTATCACGCAGAGTCTCGTAGCGGGAAAGAACTGGGAGCGGTTCGACCCCCGCTGGTGACTTGCGGGATACTGAGCCGGCCGCTCAGAAAGCAATGGCAAACTACTGAGCGTAATCTTGCCAAGAAATCAACAGACAGCTGAAAGATGCTACTGTTGACAGCGATGTCCTGTAAAGGATATGAAAAAAAAAAAATATTCTAAACACGGCTGTTATATTCATCCATTCACCATTCTGTGTATTAGCCTGTCTTTCACAGCGTGACCTTCGATCTAACAGTCCTCCTGGCTGCCATGTTGTTTGTTTTTATGTGGTTCGTCTGTCATTCCATCCATCCATCGAACTTCACCCATCCATTCACCAACCTCTCTGTTTATCCACCCGCCCATTCATCTATCCACCCACCCACCCAGCTACCCACTCATCCATCCACCCACCTACTCACCCATCCGTCCACCCAGCCACTCATCACCCATCCATCCATCTATCTGCCTGTACTACTGGCACCCTGCTGTCTTGACAGACGATAGTTTGTTACATTGCTCTTCAAAAATAGCACAAAGCCTGGGCTGAACTGTAGAGACCAAGTGTTGCCCACGCAGCATGATCCCTCTCTCGAGCTATCTAGTTTACTCCAGAGAAAAGGCAACACCAATACGTTTAGAACAAGACAAGCTGTAGAAGCTGCTGGATCAACAAACCAATGCACTAACTGTCCGCCTGTCGGAGCTTCGATCCTAGACCAGTTGTCAGCCAAGGCTTAGGGCCTGGTCTGCTCAGCCACGATATTTAGTCTTTAGGTTGCATTTTCTCGCACCAGGTTAAGGCTTGTACTCTCCCACTTGCGCTCCTCTGCTTGGCACAATGAGAGGTGTCGGGTTTGGTGAGCGCCGCCCAACATTCGGCGATAACAGAAAGCAGGTAGTACCATCTACTGCCATACGGTAGCTCAGTCATATCTAAGACCTGACACTGCCCCTGCCTGTATATTCATCAATTAATGTACATTGTTCAACCTACTTACCAACCCACTTTATCTGTCCAATCATCTGCTCTGTTATATATTCTTCCACCAGTGCGCCTGATCGTCTGGCTTTCTGCCTACCTGTCTGTCTGTTCATCTATCACTACCTTTGTCTATTTATTCCTCATTAATCTATATCTTTCTACCCACCTCCCTACCCATCCACGTCATCTGTCTATTCATCTACTCTGTTACACACGAAGTCTGTTACTTACTCTGTTACATCCATTAAGTCCTTCTGGTCGTCTGTCTGCCTACCTGTCCGTCTGTCTGCCTACCTGTCCGTCTGTCTGCCTACCTGTCCGTCTGTTTATCTACCTATATAACTGTATTTATTCATCAATTAAACTGTATCTGTTTACCCACCTCCCCACCCACACACGCTATCTGTCTATTCATCGACTCTGCTATACATTCTTCCATCAGTCCCCATGGCCGTCTATATGTCTGCCCAAGGAACAAGCCAGCATCTATCACGTCCCCAAATAACCGTCTTGCCTGCGCATAACTGCCACTTATCCAGGCGCCATCAAGACATGGACGGATGACCTCACCCATCCCCCTACCCCACCCCACCCACCCCACCCCCGTACAACTGCTAGTTGAGCAGAAGACATTAATGGAAGAGCAATGTAATTCGTGTTACTCCTCCTACTCAAGCTTCTTAATGGACACGAGCTATGTCATCGGTGGAAATAAGTCCACGCATTACGACTTTTTGTCACGCGATTGGTTGATTAATCTAGAGATAGGATTGTCGGTACTTTACTTGTCACCCTGAGGTCTGGAATCATAAACTGCCGTGGTCGTTTGTATATCGTTGTGAGGTGATATCTTAGTAAAGACAGTCCTCAGGGTATATTGCTGATAGTCGTAACGGTATATCAGTTTGTAGAAATGGTCTATTGCAAATAGTACTAATAATATATTGTAAATAGTAGTAATGATCTACTCTAGAAAGTAGTAATGATCTACTCTAGAAAGTAGTAATGATCTATCCTAGATAGCAGTAATGGTCATTTGTAGATAGTAATAATGGTATTTTACAGATATTAAAAATGCTCTAGTGCAGATAGTTGTAGTGGTCTATTGCAGATAATAGTCATGGTCATTTGTAGATAGTCAATGCTCTACTGCAGATTGTAGTCATGGTATACTGTAGATAGTAGTAATGATAGTCATGGTATACTGTAGATAGTAGAAATTATCTATTGTAGATAGTAGTAATAAATTACTGTAGATAGTTGTAACTATATACTGTAGACTGTAGCAATTACCTACTGTGGATAGTAGTTATGATATACCCTAGATCAGTGGTACTCAACCGGTGGGGAATTCCCCCCCCCCCTCGGGGGTGGGGGGGGGTTAAGGTTTCGGGGAGGGAGGGGGGTTTAAGATTATTTCAAGATCGTGTTAATACAAGAACCGATTACTTAATATTGTTTTTTCCTCCATACCGTACCGTTCTATACTTCCCGGTCTTCTGAAATTCGTTTCATAACTTAAGTAGACCTGCAAATCACGTTTTAGGTAGATGTCTAGACTTGTTCTAGTATGTGCTATTAAATTTAGCTTCCATTTTTACGTATACTGTGTAAAGGGAGGGAGGGGTGTTCATAGGGAGGAAATACGAAAGGGGGCGGGGGTGACATTCTGAACATATGGTGAAGGGGTGCATGGGCCCAAAAACTGTTGAGAACCACTGTCCTAGATAGTAGTACATATCTACTGTAGATAATGATATGTTGCAGATATTAGTAATGGCCTATTGCAGATAGTAGTATTGGCGTATCACTGATAGCACTAGTGGCCTGATGATGAAAGTGCAACAGTACTAAATGTCACAGTGACTTTGAAAGAACAATGCTGGAGGACATGCTTGCTGCAAGAAGAGACAGTGGTCAGTCAACAGGACGATGGACACGGGACATTGCAGACACATTGGGGCACGTGGGTGCATGAGGCAGAAGATCGAGACACTTTTCGCCGGGCCGTAGCTGAAATTCGCTTAAAAGTCGACAGGGTCGAGTTCACTGCACCGGGTTTTATCCCATATGGCTCAGCCTCTTTCCGCAGCGAACTGTCGAAAGCGTCGCACAAAGCACGAACTCCATAGCGCCGGCGACGGCCTCCAGGAGTCTCAGAAAAAAAAAATGCACTCGTGAACCGAAGGACGCGGCCCGGAATCGAACCCACAACTTTCGGAGCCCGAGTCAGACGGCTTGACCACTTGGCCCCGGAGACTCCAAACCGTGATGAGAGCGACGTTCTGTAGAGGGACTGCTACATAATGGTGATGAGTAACGGCTTATCGCAGATAGCCAGCCAGCCAGCGAGCCAGTAGGCAGGAGCGATGAGAGCGACCTAACTATTACTAGCTGTGTACAAATTTCCAGCAGTCTAATTCCGCCCCCTCACCGAGGCAAAAATATTGTCAATTAACTGATAATGAATCGATCCGAAACATTAGAGGAACTGATTGCCATATGGTTTATTATTGTTAAGAGAAACGGGACGCAGAGGTGTTTATAACAAAGCGCACACAGAGAGGACTAACTGGCTCTGTTGGTTGAATATAAATGGAGTTTTATTTCATATTGATGACCACTACAAGAATCTTATTACAATTCCAAACTCAGGGTGACTTCTCTCTTCTAGTCCTAGATGTTTTCTGACTGCCCTAACAACAAACTACGTCACGACTTGAGCATCTCTCTCCTCATCCCATCCTGATGCTCAAGCGTGCTGTAGCTTTGCACACCTAACTAATACATTCTGCTACACCTTCCTATGTTTTGAAAAGATTTTTTCCCTTCAAAAAGTCTTTACTCCTAATCCCTCTATACTCTCTCTTTCCTTTCACAACCCCTCTAATCTGCCCCCAAACCAACAATCTATTCGTAACTCTTTCCCCTGCCATATAGTAAACCACTATACATTTCTTGTTCGTTCTTGGTTCCTTTACAAAATATATACATCATAAGAACAGCTCGTATAAATCATTATCGTACATTTGACATTATGAAATTCCTCACTCTTTCCCAACACAGGATAGACAGAAAACAATGTAGTTAGAAAAAGTAAAGAAGGGGTGCGCACCCAGTTTGTGAAAAGTACAAGAAGTATAATGAATGAATAGTCAACACAATCCCATTTACCTCTCTTTCCCACGAAAAAACTTTTGTAGAAAGTTTTTTCTAAAATATATCTTATGAAATACATATCCGTTTACTATAAATTAAGTTGCTCTAAGTTTTCTCAACATATATATATTCAACATTTATATTGCCATCCACAACCTTGTCTATATTTCTGATATCTCATCTCCAACCACGAACCAATGTTCATATTCCATGAACATTTTAAATTAATTAACGCTGATTTTTCACAGCTCCTATATCTTTCCCCCTCACATCCCATGATATGCTTCCTTGTCCACCTATATATACCCCAACTTATATGCTGCCATTCACAGCCTCCCCCCCCCTTCTTTTTTTTTCCAACCTTATATCTTCACATAATGCTGACTTTAATGCAGCTCCCATTTTACTTTATCATAGCCATCCCCGACCTATGTTTCTAATACTTCATATCTATAAGAACCTCTTCATGCCGATTATCACAGCAACTTAATATTCACAAAGAGAATGTGTCTCTCTATTAGCCCTCAGTAGTTTTATTAACTCTTTTCTGAACGAAGGGTCTTAAATAAAGCCCCATGTATTTTCTTTATTCTAGCCAACACCATAATTATTTAAAAATTAAACTTACTTAACTAAATTTGTAACATATTTACTAACAAGGTAACCTAACACACAAAACAACTTAGCTCAATAAAATCAAAACAGGACATCATACCCCCCAAATAGTTTTTTATACATATTTATGTTTCCCCTCATATTAACTAAAGATGTCAACTCATTCAAAGAAAAACACATTTTAAAATAATATAACATGCATTCTATCAAATCAGAAGAAAATATTCTAGTATTACCTAACACTACTGGTCTCTTTTACGGACCAATAGTTTGTACGCAAAGGTCTAAGAACACAATAACCCTATTCTAGAATCAAATAATAACAATCATTTTACAGGACCAAATCAAGCACACAAAAAACATATTATATATGAGGTATTAAAAGCTCAAATTCAATAAAAACAATTGTCTTCTCGCTAAAGAGAAGGTTTTCAAAAAAAAATATAATTCACTTAGAATTAACTACGTAAAGTGACCCAGCAACCTTGGCCTCCTATACGAACCAATGTAACACATATCTATTCACACAAGTCATTCTTTTATTTTTATAACCGAGAAAACACCACAACTCACTGCCAAGTATATATATCTGTTACCTACAGACCAATTCCTAACTTAAAACAATATCTGTTCTCTCAATAAAAGTCATTAACCAACAACGACCGTACTATCTACCAATAGAACTTGTGGTTCGGCACACCAATTGTTTCCCTTTCATTTGTAGCAACTTCTTAATCATTACCATTAATCACTGTCTCATATACTTCATCAAGTATCTCTTTCCTTTTTAAATCATGAAACTTATTTCTTGCCATCTGCAGTATTTTCTATCCATTTACTTCTTACGCTTCCACTTCTTCAATAACTCCAAATTTCTTTGAATAAGTGCTATCTCCACACCAATATCTTCTTCTTCGTATAACTTATTAGTTTCTTCCTTACTACTATTTGATTCTGACTTTCCATCCATTTCCTCTTCTTCATCTGTATGTCTCTCGCTAGCAGCCGCTAATTTCTTCCGTTCAATATCCCATCTAATTTGTCTATCATTATTTCTTAAAGACCTTTCTAGTAGAGGCATATCTTCACCGCTTGTTGAATAATCTCTGATTCTTCTCTGTCTTTTTACTTCTTTTTCTCTTTGTTTATCCATTCTTCTTTTCGTTGCTTGTCTAGTATTCTTAAATGGGGCACCTATTTCCTCTTCCATAGACTCTATACTATCATAATGATCATCCTTATTTACATTTTCTTCTTCTATCGTTTTCGGCATTGTCTGTTCTTGAGTATCATCGCACACTGGAGTTGTTATTAACTGATTTTGTACTGGATCTTTTCTAAAAGCTGGGGTTATTGTAGCTCCTCTGACGACTTGTTCATCTAAGTATCCGGTGTCTGAATAATAATTATTATTATAATTATTATTTCCCTTCTCATCCTCATCTCTTCTTAAGTGTTCGACGTGTGCCCTTGCCACATGTCCCGTGATCTGGTTCTTGATACTATACGATACATTTCCTAGCTTTTCCAAAACGTAATAACCTGGGACCCAACGAGCATCAAACTTAGAGTTCCTTCTATGCTTCTTGTAATAAACTCTATCACCCACTTTAAACTCCTGTAATTTTGTATTCACGTTTTTGTACGTTTTCTGTCTTTCTCTAGCTTTAATTATATTATTCTTTAATCTTACGTGTGCTTTATGCATTTCTTGTATGATAGTCTCTTGAAAGTCTTCCCCCATATATTTCCGTCTTGGTTTTAACAGATTATCTATAGGTAGTATTGGTTCTCTCCCGTGTATTAAATAGAATGGTGAAAACCCCGTGCTCTCATTTTGATTTGTGTGTATAGCGCTAAGCGCAGGTCCTAGGAATAAATCCCAATCTTTTTCATGTTCATCAACAATCTTTGCTATAATATCGTATAATGTCCTATGTTGTCGTTCGTTCTTAGCATTTGAAGAAGGTCTGTAGTATGAGGTCTTTATATGTTTTATATTCAAATCTTTTAATAACTTTTCGAATTTCTTATTCACAAATTCTTTACCATTATCCGTGAGTACAATCTGTGGACAACTAAATCTTGGTACGAACTCCTGTAAAAAAAATATTAATGACAGTATCTGCACTCTTATCTGGAATTGCATAAACTTCCGGCCAAAGACTATAGACGTCTACCATATGAATTAAATACACGTTCCCTGATAATGTTCTAGGGTGAGGACCCGATATATCTAAACTAATTTTTTGCATTGGAAACTGAGTAATATCTGTATCTTGTAAGGGACACTTAATTGTTTTCATATTCCTTAATCTGCATCTTTCACACGTATCTACATATTTACAAGCAGATTTAAATAAGTTCGGCCAATAATATTTACTAGTAAGTGCTTTCACTAATTTATCACGACCGAGATGACCATTCTCATCATGATATGCTTTTAAAACTTCATCTTCCAAATGTTTTGGAATATATTTCCTTAGCTGTTCGTTCCTTTCACTCATATAATATAACTGTTCATCCTCTTGCAAAACTAAATAATTCTTATACTTATTCTCATCCGTTTCTTTCAGTTTCTGTTTTATTTGTAAGACTTTTGAATCTAATTGTTGTTCTTCTTTCATATTAAACTGTGCTAAATGTGGGTCTTCTGCTCTAGGTTCAGACTCTTGATCCGTTGGTAAACTCTCAAAGTCTTCTCTATTTATTATGGCAGAATCTAATATATTTACTTGCCAGTTTCGGTCGTCTATCTCCGGTTCTCCTTCATCTTCCGTGTTTCCTGATGACTGTGGATATGGGATTCTAGACAATAGATCAGCGCATGTGTTGTTCCTACCTGGTATGTATTCTATTCTTGTATTGTATCCTTGCAGATTCAACGCCCACGTCTGTATTTTCCTGTTCTGCACTGGAGCTTCTAACAGAGATTTTAAAGGCATGTGGTCAGTTCTAATAACAAAATTTGCGTTATGTAAATAGTAGTTAAGTTTCTGTAGAGCATAATGAATAGCATAAGCCTCTTTCTCAATAGTCGACCATTTGCGCTGAGACCTGCTAAGTTTATGAGACAAGAAATAAATTGGCCTTTCATTTTTAACCCCTGGTATTCCAGAATCTTTTCCTTCATATGGTTGAACCAAACAGGCTCCTATAGCATTATCGGAAGCATCTGTATATAGTACTAGCTGTTTATTCAAATCTGGATGCGTCAATAGTGGTACCACTGTTAAGCTGTTTTTTAAAAACTCGAACGCTTTTTGACACTCATCATCCCACTTAAATCTAGCGTATTTTCCAGTTAAATTAGTAATAGGTTCTGCTATCTTTGAGAACCCTGAAATGAACCGCCTATAATACCCACAGGTTCCAATAAACGCACGCACTTCTTTTACGTTAGTTGGAGGAGGTAACGCTTTAATAACCTTTATCTTGTCTTGGTCTGGTTTAATTCCGTCTCTATTAATAATATACCCCAAATATTTTGTTTCTGTTTTTAAAAACTCGCATTTACTAAGCTTCAATTTAACATCATGTACTCTTAATCTGTCGAATACTAATCTTACATGTTTTAAGTGATCATCCACATCCCCTGCTGTATAGATTAGAATGTCGTCTATGTATGCCAATGCAAACTTTTGCATACCCTCTAATACCTCATTTATTAACAGCATGTAGTGAGATGGAGCCGTTCGAACCCCGAATGGCATTCGTAAAAATTCGTAAGAACCCATATGAGTACAGAAAGCACTTTTCTTTTGAGCATCTTCCGACATCGGAATACACCAGAATCCTGATCTTGCGTCTAGTGTTGTGAAAAATGTAGAGCCATTAAGCAACCCCAAAATATCATCAATCACCGGCAATGGGTACGCTACATTCTTAGTGATTTTGTTCAACGCCCTGTAGTCACAGCAGAATCGATGTGAACCGTCAGGTTTGGTCACGATGACGATCGGAGATGACTATTCTGACTTCGATCTTGTTATTATTCCTGCTTTCAACATATCTTCTATTGCCTTTTCAACAATTTCTCTATTCCTTAAGGGAGTTCTATACGGTTTTAAACTAATTGGTGGATGATTTCCCGTAACTATTTCCATTGTAACTGTTTTTGTCCTTCCCAATTCTAAATCATTAATTGCGAATACATCCTGATTTTCTTTTATAAGTTGTTCTAATACTTCCTTATTTTCTGGTGGAGCCTTTAACTGTGTCAACAATTCTTGTTCCCTTGTCATTTTGTCTAATGAATGTATTTGGGCTATATTTCTTCTGAATGGATGGATCAATTCATCCTTCTGCACGTTCCCTTTTCTTCCGCGTCTGCGTCTGTTATTAATTCTTTTAGTAGGAGTTTCTGAATAGTTTGTTCCCGGCATTTTTACCCTATCTGTTACTAATATGTCACTAATGTTATGTTCTAGTTTGGCTATTACACATCCTCTGTATAGTCTAATTTCTCTACCTGTGTTGTTAATAATCATCACTGGAAAGGTTAAGTGTTTATCTAATGATATTATTCCATCCGGGACTTCTAGACCAGGCTCATCAATTACTTCCTTTTGCAATTCAGTGATTCTAACTGTGTGTCCTGCCACATAGTATGGGTTTCTCTTTACCTTTGCTTGTATCAAATTAACCGACTGTGGTTTTAACGTCGTAGACATTTTAACTCTAACTAGTGCTGATATATGCATGTCTTCTTCCATATCTACATATACGTCCTTGAATTTTAATTTGTGTAAATCAAAGAAAAGTCTTATTCCATTTTTTATTAAAAAATCTCTTCCTATAAGCATATTTCTATTTAAATCTTTCACTACATGAAAAAGATGTCTTACGATGATCCCTCCTAATTTAAAATTGATCATTGTTTGTCCAATTACTTGTAAATTCTGTCCTGTAACAGAGTGAAGATTATTATGACTCTTAAATATTCTACAATTTCTCACTATTTTATATAAAAAACTTTCTTTAATTACACTAACCTGAGCTCCTGAATCAATTAATGTACGAACTCTATATTTTCCTATTTCTATTATACATGAGCTAGGATCTGTTTTACTTTCCGTAAACTGTTTGATTTCATCTAGTTGAAAGTATTCTCTACTCGTCCTACTATACCTGTTATTAACATATTCTTTAAATCTTGGGACCTTGTTATTTTCCCTCCTACTACAGGTCCTATTTAATAGGTAGGGCGCCGGTTTTCCTGCGTTCTTGTACCTGTAAAATTTCTGTGTCTATCTTCAACATTCCTATTCAACCTGCTATTGCCATTTCTACTTTGTGTATTAGACTGGACACGGCTGTTACCACAAAAGCGAAAAATGTGTCCCCGCTGACCACAAGAATAACAGACTATATTTGTGTTATTTGTGTTACCTACCGTCTCACTTGTAGGATATCTCCTTTGTCTACTTCCATCATAAGCATTTCTATTACTACCTTGTAACGTCTGTATACTTCCTCTCCTATTCCATCCGAACCTTGTTTGTCCTATCTCCATAGGCTCTTCAATCCTGTCTTCTCGACTAGTTCCTATTTCTCGTCCTGTTCTCAATCTAAATCTACGTCTCAAATTTTCTTCTTGTACCGCAATATCTACAGCTTGTGATAACCTCTCGGGGTTTTCTCTCATCAGCTTAAACTTCAGTCCATCGGATTTTATGCCATCTACAAAAATCCCGACTAACATCCTCTCCACCTCTTCTCCTCGTACATTCTGTCCTAAGAATGCCTCTTCAGCCAAGTTAATCAACCTATCGCTGAACAATTGTACCGTCTCTCCAGTGTTTTGTTTAGACTGTCTTAACACCGAAAATGCATGTTGTGGGTCCGTTATTTCCGCGTACTTATGGGCCAGGTCGTCTTTGAACTGTTCCCATGTCTCATCTACTCTAGCCTCTAATTTTATTCTGATATGATCTGAAACCGGTTCTGTTGCTGCTTGATAAGCAAGTTTCATTTTCTCTTCATCTGATGCTGACACCAAATATGCATATTTCTCTATGGAAGTTACCCACTTCTTAAAATCTCTTGCTTGTCCGCTAAACTTAACAATTTCAGTTGCCATTCCTTGTTGTTTCATGACTGTGTTAAGTCTATCTATCACCGTTCCTACCCCCGTCAAAACTTGTGCCAATGAATCTTGTTCTGTCATGCTGAAATACTTCTGTATACTCTAATAAAAGCAACTTTACATTTGTAACCAGCTAATTTAAAGATATGATCGTATTTACTTTACACAATAAGAATTGTTCAAGCAGTCAATGGTATCTAAAATGATATTTAAGGTTTACTAATTACCATTAGCTCTGCTCCCGATCCAAGACAGACGGATTCCTCATGTTCGCTGAAAGTTTTCTTGTCAGGTAGAACTCAAACGATAGGAGTCTGTGTTAGTTGAAATGCTCCTCCAACCGATCACGTACTTCAGGGAGTTTCTTCTTCGAACGCTTCAGTAACTTCAGCCCCTGGTCGAGCCCCTACCAGATTTCTGGCTTCTTTTCACCCCAATAGGGCACATCAAAGCGACGACTTGAAAAACCAGAGTAGCTCAGTAAAGCGATTTAACTTTGGGTCCCCTCTTCAGCAGGTCGGCAGCCCAGTCCACCCAACCGCCTCCGAGGGTTCCCTAACAACATCGCCTCTTCTCATTTCTTCTTATTTTTCAAATGAGCGATTGACTTGTTTGACTTATTCAAGGTCACGCTTCAACGGCTTTCAGTTCGCTCCGGGCAATCTTGATGCAGAGTAGATATTATTCTCTGGACTATATTTGCCTTCAAGTTTCTTCTTCTTGAGCGTCTTGTTTCGCAGGAGCCCGAGAAAACGTGCTGGTTGTTCCTATTCTTTTACTCAGTAGGATGGTGACAATCGCACGCACTGCAACCCGTTATGGCAAGCCGGTTTTCATACCTCTCCTGACAACAACCGCCTGTACAGCTAGGATTCTTGATAGCAGGTCCGTACAGCGAGGTTCACTGAAGAATACTTACAGACAACCACCCCTAGCCGGGCTTTTGGCTGCTGTAACTCTCACAGACGACGTAGTGGCCATTTATCAAACTCGTTTTAACGTTCAATATAAGTGTAGAACTGTGCCGTAATCCTGTCTCCGGGCAATTGATACGAGCAGAATGAAGATCTTCAAAATTTTGGAGCTACTTCGACGTGTTATTTCAATGTGTCGATGTAGACAGTGTTTTGAGAGTCCGCGACAATCCAACTAAGAATCCTGGTTCGTGGGCACCATTTCGTCCTTTATAACAAAGCGCACACAGAGAGGACTAACTGACTCTGTTGGTTGAATATAAATGGAGTTTTATTTCATATTGATGACCACTACAAGAATCTTATTACAATTCCAAACTCAGGGTGACTTCTCTCTTCTAGTCCTAGATGTTTTCTGACTGCCCTAACAACAAACTACGTCACGACTTGAGCATCTCTCTCCTCATCCCATCCTGATGCTCAAGCGTGCTGTAGCTTTGCACACCTAACTAATACATTCTGCTACATGTTTCCAAGGCACCAGGGCCGGGTTATATACTGGCCAAGACCTATTGACGCGTCCTCGTCAAGCGTCCTGGGCAACAGGTCCCTTCGGGGTCCTGGCTAAAGTCAGTAGGATCGCCGATTCCTCCGAAGTCGGAGAGTGTCTGCCTGTACGGCGAGGAACCACCAGACTGCACACCAATAAGCCAGACATGGACAACGGATACTTACGCAAAACTCAGGTCCTGTATGACATCACACTGATGTTGGACAACAGGACGCCTTCATCCGACACACAGGACTTCGCGTTGGAGGTCAAGCCAACGAACACAAGCAAGCAAGCAAGCAGTTAAGAGAAACGAATTAAAGAACAAGGCTAGCACAGATTTGCATAGACATGACGGGTCTGACACACTTGGCAACACAAATGTATCACCTTTGGTCTCACACAGTAAAGGAGTCAGCGCCAGCATTGGTGAAAGGGTTACAACGTTACGCTGACAATGCCATGAGCGCGGGTGGAGGAGGGTTCGATGCCAGCTCTCGACGATAGCAACAGTAGGGAAAGACTGATCACCTATTCCCCCATGCACTCAGGCCTGCAACATGTGATGGTCCTACCACAGTGCATACCCACGGCAGGTTTTTCCTACGGGACTTTATTAACATTCTTATTAAAGAAGTAACTCTAAAGGATGTACGGATTTCCTCTTCTTTGATGCAGGATTACTCCGTTTCCTTCTTCCGCATTTTGCTCCTCATTAACATCATAGACCCACAACCAACTCATGTCAAAACGTTCCATATTTTGCTATCTCCCAGCGCTTCATCCTCGTCGTCCCTATATTATTAATTTCTGTTTACAATCCTCTTCTTGTGTATTTTTAGATCTCCTTCTAATTCGTTACTTCTTCTTCATAGAGAGAGCGTCGGTCTGGCTAACGACGGGTGGATCGACCATGTTCTCTGCTGTGATGTAGACAAAACTATGCACACAACGAAACTGCAAGAGCGTCACGGTAATTCCCTCACTCTAACGGCAGACAATCAGTGCCTAAGTCTTGGACTCCCCGCTTCGACAGAGCACTAACATTCTCAGAATGAGCGAACACCTAGAGATGTCAGCTTGTTTATACCGGGTGTTTGTAAAGTCTCACTACACTTCGTACGTAGAACAAATATGAAAAATGAAGAACATGACGTCATAAAAATGTGCTTAAAAGGTCATTGAATTAGTTACAATAGTCACTACTATGGTCTAACCTTGTTTTAGGGAAGCTGGAAAGTACCAATGAATTATTAATTATAGCAGGTGTTGTAAATGTCCACTACGGGCTTCAAGACAAGACTCTCAAGAGAGAAGCTGTGGTTGATACAACCGCAGTATATCAATCATCAGTGCTGTCTCTCATTCACACCTATCTCTTCTTTATATCTTTCAATGAGCAGCAACGAGAGAAGCTGTGGTTGACACAACCACAGTATACCCATCATCCGTGCAAGAAAAAACCTGAGTGTTACACATCAGTGCCAGACAGTATAATAATCTTGCTCTGCCAACCCATATTTTGTGGATTACCGGTGGTCTGATCTTAAACAACCCCAATAACACAATGCATTGGGATTCTGAGGATAAGCAAAAAACTTGTTTTCCAATTTTCATTTTCTCTTCATTGCTCCCATTATTTTAAGCTTCCTATTCTTCTCATTCCATTCTTATGCCTTAATGTAGTCACTGTAGTCTTCTCCATGGTTATATGTTGTGCTTTGTGTATGTATTTGTTTGTAGATGAAGGCTAGTCGCAGCAACGTCCTGTTCGTTTCATAATTTTTTTCTGTAAAGCTGGATTACTTTGTGTTATTTTTTATTTTTTATATTCTTGTGTATTGTGCTATATGTATATATCTATTTCTATGGTATTTTATTATTTATATTTTTCAGTTCAAGGGAGACCCTGCGTAGACCATCATCAGAGAAGGCTGATTGAACGGCCAAGTAAACATCCAAGACCTGCAACAGGTAGCAGCGAACAGCCAGATCAAGGAAATGTAAGTACATTTTAATTTTGTTTGGAGGTAGAGAAGCTGTGAAGCCATTTTAAATTGTTAATTAGGTCACGTCACATCCTATCGAAAAATAAAAAAATACGTCAAGTGAGGCCTCGCCGCCCCGGACGCAATGATATATGGCACAATGTTGTCCGTTTAAAAATAAACAAGCCACGGTAATAGAAGGGAAATAATAAACAATTGGCGGCCATTTTAAATTGTTAATTAGGTCACGGCACATCCTATCGAAAAATAAAAAGTACGTCAAGGGAGGCCTCGCCGCCCCGCAGCAATGATATATGGCACAACGTTGTCCGTTTACAAATAAACAAACCATGGTAATAGAAGGCATAATTCCTCAGCTTCTAATTTTAGGGCCGCGATAAATTCTGACTTATCTGTTAGTTTATCATTGCACTTCCTGGTATTAAATTACGTCACCAGAAAATTCATAACTCCGCTTAGAATTAACAAGCACTCTTCGTTGAGATACCTTGGATTCGTCTTGTCAAGCTCTATCTAACTGGTATGATTTCATAAGTAAAAACCCAATTTTTAAATATTGACCAAAATTGCTAACTCTACACGTCTCTTCATATTGTCAAATACCTTCTGCATCGTTTCTGTTGTTATTTCTTGAAAGGTAATTCTGATTGCTTCTTTCAGGTCCTCAATTGTGTACATTATTTTGTATACATTTCCTTTCCAGAAACACACAGAAGAATTACACGAGCAGACGACAGCCATTCGCTGTATATTGCTGCTTCACGATGGAGCACATTTTTTTATGATGTTATGTACTTCCTTTTTCAAATGTGCTCTACTTACAAAGTGTAGTGAGACTTTACAAACACCCGATATTTAAAGAAAGCAAAATTTCGTTTGCCCTGTTGGTTTTTGGAAAAGAAATTTTCTAGCTGTACTATTATTAGGCTTTGTCATTTATATCCCGTTCAGCGGCAGCGTCTTTCCCTCACCTCCTTATTGACTAGAATTGACTAGCATATTAGTGATTCTGTCATACTATTTTAGTCCCACTCTTAAATTCCTAGTTATAGTGTTTCATTCACAGTTACTGTTTAAGGTTATGTCCATCTCCCCCCTCCTCTCGCTCCCCTTACCCCCCTCCCCTCCCCCGGTCCCCTTTCCGGGGCAAAATATGCTATACACGTTATAGAGAGAATATTACAAAGCCTTACCCAAAAAGGGCGGAATAAATAGTGTGGAGAATGTTATAAGACAGAAATACAGAGGTTCTTGTGTGCTTGGGTTGGGGTGCATAATTGTCAACACCTTCCTTCACCCCAGTGTGGGAACATTCTGGGCAAACACGAGTCTGGCTTTAACTTAGTCTCTTCTCTCAAAGCTGCGTGAGCTGGCGCATACATTTATACCCATCAGCGCTTATACAAGGGGCTTCTCATAAGTCTTTAGCCTGACCATGAAGGAGTAGGCGGAGAAAATTGAAATTTAGCACATGTATAGCTAATTCAATTTGTAATTGACATATGAATTATAAATGTCCCTCCTCAACTGGTTTTTCCGATATGGTGCATGGCACAACACACCCTATTGACCAGATCTGCACATCAAACGGTTTGTCAGAACCATGGAGAAATCAGACGCCAGGACTGTGATAAAATTCTTGATGTTTCAGGGACAAACACCTACAGAAATACACAGGGAGATGGAGCCAGTGTTTGGGGAAGTCTGTCCTTCGTATGCTTCTGTAGAAAAATGGTGTTTGCAGTTTAAGTGTGGTCATTCCCAAGTTGCTGATCTGCCAAGATCAGAACGACCGTCCTCAGAGTGCAATGATGCAAATGCTGCACAAGTAAAGAAAATCACAGACCAGAATAGGAAAATGACAATTGCAGAGATATCGGGTTCAGCAAAACTGAGTAAGAGTACAGTTTTTAGAATTTTACACAACAGACTGAACATAAGAAAAGTGTGTGCCCTCTGGGTCCCGCGCCTGGTGACATGTGAACAGAAACAAACACGGGTTGATTGCTGTGGCCAGTTACTCAACATGTGGCGGTCGAAAAACATGTTGACGACCATGGTGACGGTAGATGAGACTTGGATTCACCATTATGACCCAGAATCCAAAATTGCCAGCATGGAGTGGAAAACCCCGGGCTCACCAACACATGTCAAGCCAAGAGCACAAATATCTGCAAGAAAAGTGATGCTGACTGTTTTGTGGGACGTCAAAGGTGTCATAATGAAAGATTACATGCTTCATGACAACACGGTTAATAAGCAGTACTACGCAGATCTCCTTATCAAACTAAGAAAGGCTGTGATCAGAACACGAGGGATAGCGCGTACGCAAATTCTGCCTTTGCTTCAAGACAATGCGCCCTCCCATAAAGCACGGCTTGTGCTGCAAACTGCCAACGATTTGAATATTGAAATTCTTCCATACCACCAACTTCTCCAGATTTGGCTCCATCAGACTTTTTCTTTTTCCAAATCTTAAAAAAAAAAAACAGCTGAAAGGAAATCGTTTTGACAGTGATGAAGATGTCATACTAGCTTGTGGTAACTGGGTTAGTCCGAAAAATAGGTTGTTTTATTCTGAAGGCCTTTTCAAAGTCACGCAGAGATGGCAGAAATGCCTAAACTCAGGTGGTGGCTACATTAAGAAGGAATAAGCACTGTGCCAAATTTCAGTTTTCTCCGCCTACTCCTTCATGGTCAGGCTAAAGACATTATGAGAAGCCCCTTGTATATTTAGCCCAGCGCACGAGAAAGTAATATCAGTTGGGGAACCCTTTGAGGCCACTGAGACAGTACATAAATAAACACACATATTATTTGGCGCTCACTGAAGGAGAAGAAGGAAGTAGAGATTAGAGGACGCACTAGACAATATAAAATTTGAAATCTATAGTTAGCGACCGGGATTCGAAAGTAATACTATTATTAGTATTATCTGATGAATTGGAACGTTTGCTGGAGACAATAACTTGGGAGAAGTGTCGGTCTTACTAACGACGGGTGAATCGACCATGTTTTTTGCTGTAATGTAGACAGAACTGTGCACACAACGAAACCGCAAGAGCATCACAGCAATTCCCTCACTCTGACGGCTGACAATCAGTGTCTAAGTCTTTGACTCAATGCTTCGACAGAGCACTAACACGCTCAGAATGAGCATGTTCTTGACTACCGGGACGGACCCGAGTCACCACTAATTTCCAATTCATCAATTCCCACAATTTTTTTTTTTTTTTTATAGCATATCCTTTACAGGACTTAGCTGTCAACACCAGCATCTTTCAGCTGTATGTTGATCTCTTGGCAAGATTACGCTCAGTAGTTTGCCATTGCTTTCTGAGCGGCCGGCTCAGTATTCCCGCAAGTCACGAGCGGGGGTCGAACCGCCTCAGCTCTCGCTCCGCTACGAGACTCTGCGTGATAAACGGGATTACAGAGAGAAAGTGTTGTAGCCCCACAGCCAGAGAGACCGGCAATTCCCACAATAGTGAGCATTAATTATCAACAGGGTTCTAAACCGGCAACACTACCTAACACTGGCCTACCGTCACAAACGATTGGAAGTAGTGATCTCAAACAAGGGCAACAAATACTGACCTCCCGTCAAATATGCTTGAAAGTAGTGTTCCCAAACATGGACAACAAATACTGACCTCCTGTCACATAAGCTTAGAAGTAGTGTTCCCAAACACGGACAAGAAATACTGACCTCCCATCATATACGCTTGGAAACAGTGGTCCAAAACATGATAAACAAATACTGTCACATACCCTTGGAAATAGTGGTTCCAAACACAGACAACAAATACTGACCTCCCGTCACATACGCTTGGAAAAAGTGGTCCCAAACACGGACAACAATTACTGACCTCCTGTCACAAGATTTGAAGTAATGGTCCCACACATGGACAGCGAATACTGACCTCCCGTCATATACGCTTGAAAGTAGTGGTCCCAAACACGATAAAAAATGACTGACTTCCCGTCACAAACGATTGGAAATAGTGGTCCCAATCACGGGCATCAAATACTGACCTCCCGTCACATACGCTTGGAAATTAGTTGTCCCAAACAAGGGCAACAAATACTGATCTCTCGTCACATACCCTTGGAAGTAGTGGTCCCAAACACGGACAACACTGTACCTACTCCTCCCCCCTCAGACACACACACACGCGCGCGCGCTAGGAAGTAGTAACCCCAAACACTACCCTACCAGCCATTATGAGATAAATAAACAGAACACCGGTCTCTGTGGCTAAGGGCTTGCGAACGCGGTTTGAGAGCCCGTATACCCGGGTTCGAAACACGACGATGCTGGTTTTTTCGAAAAAGGTATAGGGGCCGGTCGTTCAGAAACAATGGCAAACTACTGAACGTAACACTTGCCTAGTACATCAACAGCAGCTGAAAATGCTGGTGTTGACTGCAACGTCCCGTAAGGGATACGCAACACATTTTTTTTTTTTTTTAAACAGAACAGCTAACACCATAAACTTCGCACCTTCCAGTGTCTTAAGTCAGTATACTCTAGCTGTGGAGTGGATCCGTTTTCTCTGTTATATTGCTACTGTCTTCGGTATTTCACTAACCAGCTTGTGACTTGTGTTTTATGTAGTCCTGTCACTCCGTCTGGGCATTGCTTTGAAATCTGCAGCAAACATTACCTCCCAGTCAGTCCCTTTTTGCAGCCCTGAATCGTGGCATGGCTACAGTCTAAAGCCTTTCTGCCGATATGAAGTTTCAGAACCAGTCTTGCACAACCTGCTGATGTCTGAAATTGAAGAAGGAAATAAGAGCTTCGCAATAGTCCCCGTACAGATTAAACTTTGTACTGGCTCGGAAGTAAAATCTCTTCACACACCTCTTTCCAATAGACGGAGGCCCTTTTCGAAGTTCAGCCGAATTGAACGCCAATATATCGGACTTCAGAGTCGCAACCCACATCCTTCCAGAAGATTCACAAGCAACCAAGCAACTATAGGTGTTGACTATTGTTTTCTCGTTTACTTGCCTAGACAATTTATCCTAACCAGCGTTGAGAACACGACGTCAATTACATGGTAATGAATCCATAAACCGAGCGTAAACAGAAGATATTTTGGGGTGGGGAAGGGGGGATTTTTTGCTTTAGTCATTTTAACAGCACGTTATTACTTAATAAGCCTGCTAAGTGGCGAAGGCGTTACGGATACAGTTCGTAATTCCGCATACCCGCTTTCTAAACACAGATGCGGGCGATTTGGCAGCAGACCGTCTTGTGTTGGTTTTTTACGAAATGGTATGGGTGCCAGCTGTTCAGAAAGCAATGACAAACTACTGAACGTAATCTTGCCAATAGATCACAACAGCCAAAAAGATGCTGGTGTTGACTGTAACGTCCTGTAAAGGATATGCAACTAACCAACATTACTTAATAACAACGCCAACTTATTTACGGTCAGCGTGCCACTTAACATCGTTTCGCATGCAACACTAGGCACGCGTACTTGCTTTATGTAACCCTATCTGAGCCTGTTTACTTGTTTTAATCAAAGAAGGAACTTTTTTCTGAACACGCAACGACCAGAAACCCACTATTCCATGGTGCATATACCTCTTCCTGCTGGGATAACTGCTAGTGAACTGCTTCTGTATGTTACGTTTTGCCATGAAGTTGTTGTTACATGTCATAATATTATAACAAGATCAAGTTGGCTGCTGCTGCTGTCTCTGGGTATATTCATGTTGACGTCTGGAGGTGTATGACGAAGAAGATCAATACAGCTTAACAAAACGAAGAAATAATCTTTACCACTGCATTAACATCCAGAGAGAGAGAGAGAGAGAGAGAGAGAGAGAGAGAGAGAGAGAGAGAGAGACACAGAGAGAGAGAGAGAAACAGAGAGAGAGAGAGAGAAACAGAGAGAGAGAGAGAGAAACAGAGAGAGAGAGAGAGAGAAACAGAGAGAGAGAGAAACAGAGAGAGAGAGAAACAGAGAGTGAGAGAGAAACAGAGAGAGAGAGAGAAACAGAGAGAGAGAGAGAGAAACAGAGAGAGAAACAGAGAGAGAGAGAGAGAGAGAGAGAGAGAAACAGAGAGAGAGAGAAACAGAGAGAGAGAGAGAGAAACAGAGAGAGAGAGAGAAACAGAGAGAGAGAGAAACAGAGAGAGAGAAACAGAGAGAGAGAGAAACAGAGAGAGAGAGAAACAGAGAGAGTGTGAGAGAGAGAGAAACAGAGAGAGAGAGAGAGAGAGAGAGAGAGAGAGAGAGAGAGAACCAACTAACTTTATTTTCAAAGGGTTAAGAATTGGTCACACACTCTTCTTACATTGTGCCCTTTTTATCTCTCTGCTCTCATACATTATTCCATTCTTACGTCACTCGTGTCCACTTATGAGAGAGAGGGGGAGGTTGAGAGAAAGGTTTAAGTCCTCAATCGACTCAACTCCGCTCCAAGTGCCCCTCCTATCTTTAGCTACCCCATGCAGCTCCGTTCATCTACTCCCCGTATTATTCATCTCTGCTTCTGCCTCTCCTCTTCGTGCGTTTCTCTTCCCAAAGAGCCTCCTTTCCTATTGATTGTCTTGGTTATTCCTTTTTCTTTATCTCTGGACTAGTGCATGCTTGGTTGGATTTTTCAGCTAATGGAAAAGCCAGTCCCATACTGAAACATCCTTCGTCGTCCCTTACAACACGTATGGTGGGTTTGTTGAGTAATGCTATTATTTGCTCCCTTAAAGGGTTCCGGTAACACACGGGCGGAATCCTCCCTAGTCGCCTCTTACGACATGCATGACAATTTATGGTGTTACTATTATTTGCTTCCCCCTAGCGTCCCAATAACATCTGGAGGGGAGAGAGAGAGAGAGAGAGAGAGAGAGAGAGAGAGAGAGAGAGAGAGAGAGAGAGAGAGAGAGAGAAGGCGAAACAAAAAAGGGGGTGAAGATGTGTTACATAGTTTATACATTGTGGAACAGATAGAACAAAAGTCAATGTACCAAAAACAAGCATATGTATCCTGTGCCAACACCCTGGGGTTGACAGCAACGTTCTGCAACAACTGCGGCAGATGTGCTAGGCAGTCGGAGAAGCGACAGACCACAGTGTGGATGGAATCAAGATGTGATAGATAATTTACACATGACAGCAACAGCGGTACGTCATCTAGCTTATGACATCACACAGTGAACTGCGTTGCACTATTTCGTCAAGCCTGTGACTCAGTTTAGTCATGAAGATCTGTGGACAGTCATGAACGCCTACGCCAGTCGGCATGGCACTTGATGATGATGATGATGATGATGTGACTCAGTACATCCGACTTCGAGAAGAATGTTTTCGGGTTTGCTGTCCCCAGCCTTTTGACTGTCTCCAGCCTATTTACAGAGCGCCGGGTTTCTGTCTTTCTTGGGCCGAGATGGGAGACCCTGCCAGTAGCTGCACTAACCGTCGTTATAACTCTTAGAGCAGTGATTCTCAACCGGTGGGGAATTTACCCCCCCCCCCCCCCGGGGGGGGGGGAATTTTAGGGTTTCCAGGGGGGAATTAAGATTATTTCAAGATCGCGTTAATACAAGAACCGATTACTTGATATTGTTTTTCCCTTCATACTGTACGGTTCTGTACGTCCCACCCTTCTAAAATTCATTATATAAAGTAAGTAAACCCTCAAATCACGTATTATGTGGACGTCTAGACTTGTTTTAATGTGTGCTGTTAAATTGTGTTAAAAAGTTAAAATTGTTAAAAAGTGCTTCCATTATTACGTATACTGTGTAGGGACGGGGTGGGATCTTTAGGTAAAAGATACGAAAGGGGGGAATGACTTTCTGAAAATATGGTGAAGGGGGGCACGGGCCACAATTTTAGGTAGGAAATACGAAAGGGGGGGGGGGGAATGATGTTCTGAAAATATGGTGAAGGGGGGCACGGGCCAAAAAAAGGTTGAGAACCACTGTCTTAGAGTCACTGGAGCATGAAACCCTATCTACGACTGTAAGGTGGAGACACGGCAGATGGGATGTGGCTTCTGATAGAGAGACATCTCGAAAGACTGTTATAGAGACAGTGAGCGGCTGGCCGAGTGGCCAAGAACGCAGAGTTCTTCTTCGGTCAGGTGTGGGTGTTTTTATATCGGGGCAGAAAGAAATCCCTAACTTGCACAGTTCGCGGTGACTGCACTAGCCAAGCGGCCTTACTTTCTCTGGTTCAAGAACCCCCTGCCCTACAATGAAAGGTACTATAGACCTTTGAAAGGTACTATAGACAGTAGAAGTTGACGGTTATAGAGACAAGAGTCCTGCACAGGACAAGTCACTGGATGATGATCATGATGATGTTGGTGGTAATGATAATGATGATGATGACGATGATGATGATGATGATGATGATGATGATGATGATGATGATGATGGTGGTGGTGATGATGATGATGATGATGATGATGATGATGATGATGATGATGATGATGATGATGATGATGATGATAATAATGATGCTGGTCGTGGTGGTGCTGATGATGATGATGATGATGATGCTGGTCGTGGTGATGATGATGATGGTGGTGGTGTGGTGGTGACGATGATGATGATGATGATGATGATGATGATGATGATGATGATGATGATGGCGGTCGTGGTGTTGCAGGTGATGATGATGATGATGCTGGTGATGATGATGATTGTGATAATGATGTTGGTCGTGGTGGTGATGATGATGACGATGGTGGTGGTGGTGGTGGTGGTGGTGGTGACCACGACGACGAGACGATGATGATGATGATGATGATGATGATGATGATGATGATGATGATGATGATGATGATGATGATGATGATGATGATGATGATGATGATGATGATGATGATGATGATGATGATGATGATGATGATGATGATGATGATGATGATGAATATATACTAGAAACCGTCTGTTCAAACCAGATAAGGAAACAAATATCAAACTGCTAGCGTGGGAATACAGAATCAGACATCAGATTTGTTCGATTAAAAATCAAACTTACAGGCGTGTTTACACGTTAATCGGGCAATTTCCTGAGTGCAGAGCACAAAGACCTTGATGGATTGATTGTTGCTAGGATCTAGATGTTGGGATCGATCCCGTGTATTGAAACGGCCTCGCCCGGCTATGTGTAATATTTATCCGGATTCTATCTCTGACGTTGGCATCATGCCACACAGAAACGTTAAACAGGCGGGGCAGGTTGCGCCCCTGCAGAGTTACAACAAAATCACAAGAGAGACGTTTCCACACGATAGTGTCTTCTTCGGATATGTGTCTGTACCTTCATAGTTTTCAGTTTCCTACATCTCGGGTTTTCGTGTGCTTTTTTGTCTAATTATTAATGTGGGACGTTTGTTTTTGGTTCAGCGACATGAGTCAACACCTCTTGGTCACATCGTTTTCAAATTGTTACACCTCTAATAAAAAGTTAATTGCATACCCTTTACAGGATATCCTTTACAGTCAACACCAGCATTTTTGTTTGTTGCTGTTGTGATATCTTGGCAAGTTTATGTTCAGTAATTTGCCGTTGCTTTCTGAACGACTGGCACTCATACCATTTCGTAAAAACATCGCAAGGTGGTCTGCTGCCAAATCGCCCGCATCTGTGTTTCGAACGCGGGTATGCGAGACCACAAACAGTTACACCTCTACAGCTTGAAATTGTTACACCTCAGTAACTTCACATTGTTACATCTCTACAGCTTTAAATTGTTACACCTCACCAGCTTCATATTGTTACACTCACCAGCTTCATATTGTTACACTCTACAGCTTCATATTGTTACACCTCTACAGCTTCATATTGTTACACCTCTACAGCTTCAAATTCTTACACCTCAATAGCTTCATATTGTTACACCTCAACAGCTTCATATTGCTACACTATACAGCTTCAAATTGTTACACCTCTACAGCTTCAAATTGTTACACCTCTACAGCTTCAAATTGTTACACCTCTACAGCTTCATATTGTTACACCTCTACAGCTTCAAATTCTTACACCTCAATAGCTTCATATTGTTACACCTCAACAGCTTCATATTGCTACACTATACAGCTTCAAATTGTTACACCTCTACAGCTTCAAATTGTTACACCTCTAGAGCTTCAAATTCGTACACCTCTAGAGCTTCAAATTGTTACACCTCTAGAGCTTCATATTGTTACACCTCTACAGCTTCAAATTGTTACACCTCTAGAGCTTCAAATTGTTAAACATCCACAGCTTCAAAGCGTTACAGTTCTACAGCTTCAAACTGTTACACTTTTACAGCTTCAAATTGTTACTCCCTTACAGATTTAAATTGTTTTACCTCTACAGCTTTAAATTGTTTTAACCCTACAGCTTCAAACTGTTACATCTCTACAGCTTTAAATTGTTACACCTCAACAACTTCAATTGTTACACCTCTACAACTTCAAATTGTTACACCTCTACAGCTTCAGATTGTTACACCTCTACAGCTACAAATTGTTACACCTCAACAGCCTCAAATTGTTTCATCGCTACAGCCTCAAATTCTTACACCTCTACAGATTTAAATTGTTACACACCTACAGCATCAAACTGTTACACATAAATTGTTACACACCTACAGCATCAAACTGTTACACATCTACAGCTTCAAACTGTTACACATTTACAGCTTCAAATTGTTACACCCTTACAGCATCAAACTGGTACATATCTACAGCTTCAAATTGTTACACCTCTACAGCTTTAAATTGTTACACCTTTACATAATCACAACTTAAACCTGCCTGCTTCGCAATTTCCCAACCCCAAATCTGCTGCCGAAAAAAAGGTCTTTCTCCAATAACCAGTATAAGTGTGCTAAGCCAGCCAGAGTCGTTTTAAATTATTCGGCCTGCCACAATATCACGTTAAGAAATCCAGTCGGAAGTCTCGTATTACTGTGATACTGATCATCAATTACCTGCTCATTAACATTGCATGTGTATTATCTTGCCACTGCTTTCTCACCATGGTATACAATAATGCCTTTGTCTTTTCACCCCATGCTGTCCTCTCTCCTCTCGGTCTTTTTTTTTTTTAACCGATCTTCCCAATTACAACAATGCATTCACAGTGTCTTCTCACAGTATAGCCAAAGCATGTTGACTACTTATTTTTCATGTCTGCGATGAGGGGTGCGTGGTTGAAGTCGCAGTGATCACCGCAGTTACCGGGTTCAAATCCCAACATAGGGCTGGACATTTTTACAAGAACCAGTTTCAAATGAAATCCCCTGACCTGTTGAGCTGTGTGGTCAGATATTCAGTCTTGCCGGGCAAGGACGAAAAAAAGGAAGTCCCGATTGCAAAGTTGTGTAAGTTAACAATCCCACGGTAGGTGAAATTAGCTGAGTAGGCCACAAGGCTAATACCCTGGAAACATTGATAGGAAAGGGAGCCTCCCAACGGGAAGATGAAGATTGCCGCCCAGGGTGGAATCTGTCTACAGGAAGTCGAACTTGCCGTAGACAGATCCCACCTGAGGTAGCAGGCTGAAGGTTACACAATGCACGCTCAAATCAAACACACCGACCCTCGAGGTGCATAAGGATGTGTGACGCACAGCTCTCGAAAGAGGAACGAGATCAAAGAGAAGAATACCCACGATGCGTTTACGTTGTGCGCGAGTCTGTAATAAAATGCTTGGTTGATGGGACTGTAGCTATTTGGAAAACTTAACTGCAACTCTTAAGCTCGGTGCTTTGACGTTTAGGTGGCCTGCGACATGAAAGGGGCTTTGCATCTTTTGAAGTGAGGGTGGTGTAACGACTTTCCTCCCCACCCGGTACAGAAATGCCACCCTCAAGAACGTTGTGTTGCAAAGCCCACATTTCCCTTCCCAAGATCAGAAACCAGCCAGCTGTGGAAGGCTTATACTGGAACGTTACATCTATGGAAATGCATGATGAACGCTGGAACATTAGCCAGACTGAAGACCCGGCCTGTTGTTAAGTGGGACCACGTAGAGGGGCATCAAGGTCTTGGTCGGTGTTAAGATAAGGTTGTCTTTTGCGACCTCATCAACAGGCGCTATCACAATAACTGCTATTCATTCTCATTGGCTGTACTGCTGAACTTTCTGCTGTAAAATAACACTACTTATAGTCTGCTTCGTCATTTTCGATTTCATCATCATCATCATTATCATCAACATCTTCTTCTTCTTCTTCTCTTCTTCTTCTGTGTTTATCCACTACTGGAACGTAGGCCCTCAACCAGCTCACGAAAAAAGCAGCTCTATCATTTGCTAAATCCTGCAGCTCGCTTCGTGTCCTCCTCACTTTGCTCATCTCTGCTACTATGTCTCGTCTCCTTGCGTGTTAGGTCTCCCACTATTTTGTTTGTCCTGTGGGTTCCAGTGAAAGGATGTTTGACAACTCTGGCCCTGAAGATTTCCCATGCATATTACCTAAGTTCTAATATACGAGTATCCTTAAGAAGGCTTCTGTGTAACATTTCTGACTTCCAATGATAAGGGTGTACCGAATACGCTGTTTAATTGATTACACGGAAATTGGCTTCTTTTAGACATGTGCCAAGTGGACAGGACGTTGCTGTCTCCTCCAGCATTTTGTGGCTGTCAGTGCGGTATTTGAGTATACAGTATAGTATAACGGCAGTCTCTGTGGCGAAGTGACTTTTATTTGAGTATATTCTATTGCCCCAAATTAGACTACTGACCATACATGTACATTTGGGAATACTCGAATCCTGTGATATTACCACTGATTCTCTTGTCTTGGTATTCGTCTCGTTATATAGGTAAACATCAAGGAGCCAATTACTATCGTGATTATCGTGGCTCACTGAGGTTTTTTACAGGACATCGCTATCAACACCAGCATTGTACTGCTGTTGTTAATGTCTAGGCAAGTTTACGTTCAGAAGTTTGCCATTGCTTGAAACGACCGGCTCCCATACCAACTTGTTAAAACCCAGCGCAACGCGATCTGCTGCCAAATCGGTCGCCGCTGTGTTTCGAACACGGGTAAGCGGGCTTACGAATCGCGTCCGTAATCCAGTGATAATATAGTTAAGTGGGACGCAGAGGTGTTTCCAAGGCACCAGGGCCGGGTTATATACTGGCCAAGACCTATTGACGCGTCCTCGCCGAGCGTCCTGGGCAACAGGTCCCTTCGGGGTCCTGGCTGAAGTCAATAGGATCGCCGATTCCTCCGAAGTCGGAGAGTGTCTGCCTGTATGGCGAGGAACCACCAGTCTGCACACCAATAAGCCAGACATGGGACAACGGATACTCACGCAAACCTCAGGTCCTGTATGACATCACACTGATGTTGGACAACAGGATGCCTTCATCCGACATACAGGACTTTGCGTTGGAGCTCAAGCCAATGAACACAAGCAAGCAGCAAGCATAGTTAAGTATATTTGCATAACCTTTAGATGATGTAACAGTGAACTCCAGCATGTTGTGGCTGTGTGTGATTCCTGGGTAAGTTTACGTTAAGTAGTTTGCCATTGCTTTCTGAACTACCGGGACGCATACCAATGTATGGAAACCAACGCAAGGCAATGTGCTCCAAATCGCCAGCAGCTGTGTTTCGAACGAGATATGCGGGATGACGATTTGCATTCGTAACCCCTTCCCCGCAGCGCGTCATGAGGATCGGGTAGTAAAGCTAAATAAAGGACCCTTTTAAACACATCAAGGTGTATTGGGTACATGGTGTTAAGTCCATGGCTGTTTAGTTCTTTGAGGGGAGCGCGTCACACCTAACTACGTACCTCCATATCCGACTTCGGCATGCTTTGTGTATAGGTTTGCTTCCTCTGAACAGACTCCATTCAAGGTCACGGGCTCTATCTATATGGTGTATTTTTAATGACTGTACAGTGTTTGAAAATATTGCCGGTCCAAGTTTTGTATTTACCTATTATGTTGCATGAACTTTACAGAGGGTAAACTGAGGTTGAGGTTGAACCTCTCAGCCACAACTCGCCTATATTTGCTTAGTGAATTAGTAACCCAACTAACCCAGCGTAACCCAGACCGTTTACAAGTGAATCAGTAACCCCACCAGGTTAGAGTGTTTATAAGTGAATCAGTAATCCAGTCAGGTTAGAGTGTTTACAAGTGAATCAGTAACCCAACCAGGTCAAAGTGTTCACATGTGAATCAGAAACACAATCAGGTCAGCGCGTTTCCAAGTGAATCAATAACCCAACCTGGTTATAGTGTTTACAAGTAAATCAGTAACCCAATCAGGTTAGAGTGTTTACAAGTGAATCATAACCCAACCCGGTTAGAGTGTTTACAAGTGAATCAGTAACCCAACCAGGTCAGAGCGTTCACAAGTGAATCAGTAGCCCAACAAAGTTAGAGTGTTTACAAGTGAATCAGTAACCCAACAAAGTTAGAGTGTTTACAAGTGAATCAGTAATCCAACAAAGATAGGGTGTTTACAAGTGAATCAGTAACCCAACAAAGTTAGAGTGTTTACAAGTGAATCAGTAACCCAACCAGGTCAGAGTGTTTACAAGTGAATCAGTAACCCAACCAGGTCAGAGTGTTTACAAGTGAATCAGTAGCCCAACAAAGTTAGAGTGTTTACAAGTGAATCAGTAACCCAACCAGGTCAGAGTGTTTACAAGTGAATCAGTAACCCAAAATAGATAGGGTGTTTACAAGTGAATCAGTAATCCAACAAAGTTAGAGTGTTTACAAGTGAATCAGTAACCCAACAACGTTAGAGTGTTTACAAGTGAATCAGTAACCCAACCAGGTCAGAGTGTTTACAAGTGAATCAGTAACCCAAAACAGATAGGGTGTTTACAAGTGAATCAGTAATCCAACAAAGTTAGAGTGTTTACAAGTGAATCAGTAACCCAACAACGTTAGAGTGTTTACAGGTGAATCAGTAACCCAACAAAGTTAGAGTGTTTACAAGTGAATCATTAACCCAACAAAGTTAGAGTGTTTACAAGTGAATCAGTAACCCAACAAAGATAGGGTGTTTACAAGTGAATCAGTAACCCAACAAAGTTAGAGTGTTTACAAGTGATCAGTAACCCAACCAGGTCAGAGTGTTTACAAGTGAATCAGTAACCCAACCAGGTCAGAGTGTTTACAAGTGAATCAGTAGCCCAACAAAGTTAGAGTGTTTACAAGTGAATCAGTAACCCAACAACGTTAGAGTGTTTACAAGTGAATCAGTAGCCCAACAAAGTTAGAGTGTTTACAAGTGAATCAGTAACCCAATAAAGTTAGAGTGTTTACAAGTGAATCAGTAACCCAACAAAGATAGGGTGTTTACAAGTGAATCAGTAACCCAACATAGTTAGAGTGTTTACAAGTGAATCAGTAACCCAACCAGGTCAGAGTGTTTACAAGTGAATCAGTAACCCAACCAGGTCAAAGTGTTTACAAGTGAATCAGTAACCCAACCAGGTCAGAGTGTTTACAAGTGAATCAGTAACCCAAAACAGATAGGGTGTTTACAAGTGAATCAGTAACCCAACAACGTTAGAGTGTTTACAAGTGAATCAGTAACCCAACAACGTGAGAGTGTTTACAAGTGAATCAGTAACCCAACCAGGTCAGAGTGTTTACAAGTGAATCAGTAACCCAAAACAGATAGGGTGTTTACAAGTGAATCAGTAATCCAACAAAGTTAGTGTTTACAAGTGAATCAGTAACCCAACAACGTTAGAGTGTTTACAAGTGAATCAGTAACCCAACAACGTTAGAGTGTTTACAAGTGAATCAGTAACCCAACAACGTTAGAGTGTTTACAAGTGAATCAGTAACCCAACCAGGTCAGAGTGTTTACAAGTGAATCAGTAACCCAAAACAGATAGGGTGTTTACAAGTGAATCAGTAATCCAACAAAGTTAGAGTGTTTACAAGTGAATCAGTAACCCAACAACGTTAGAGTGTTTACAAGTGAATCAGTAACCCAACAAAGTTAGAGTGTTTACAAGTGAATCAGTAACCCAACAACGTTAGAGTGTTTACAAGTGAATCAGTAACCCAACCAGGTCAGATTTTACAAGTCAATCAGTAACCCAACTAGGCTAGAGCCTCTAGAAGAACACAGCGTGCATTGGTAATATCATCCTTGTCGTCCCCCTTTCAAGTAGTATATGTTTCACTAAATTCTGCACTTCTCAAAGGTCGGCGTATCCCGACTGTGTGCAAGCTTGACTTCTTCTGGCGTGCTCGTTAGCGTGGCTGATGGGAGCTACGTTGTTGATGTTATGAATGCGGTCGAGATTAGATTCGACGAATGCACCCGTCGTCTCGCTACGTGAGGGGAACACTGGTCACCCATGCCTCCGTGCATTCTGGCCTACAAAGGTGCCCTATGACACCACTGACGCCTCGCATGTTTTATTGCTTTGGGTCTTGTTTGTTTTCTTTCTTCTAAACAGATTCCGTACTAAGTTGGGCGAAGGAATGACTTACTGAGTGACTTGACTTACTGACTGACTGACTGACTTACACACTGTACACGTGAAGTAAACAATCAGCGTTTCCTGCAAGATGTTATCGTAACTAGAAAAGTAAACACAACGACGCAACCATTCTTAGAGGACAGGAAGTCAATATTTGGGGCCGATAAAAATGATGACAACTGATAACACAAATATGCCAACTGAAATATTTATCAGTGGCGGGAAATAGCAGAAAGTGAGCAGTTTTGGCCGTCTATGGTCGCTTGTTGACCGGTGTTGGCAACCCGGTGATATATCATCCTCATTGCACATCGTCCTTAAGTGTCCAGATACATTCCCCCCCACCTCCCTCCCCCTCTCAGGATCCTTCTCAGCTGGTAGCGACTAATGACATAAGTTATCTGTTGGTTGACTATTCTTCTTTGATCAACACTTGGGAGACTGCTGCCAAAGACCAAAATTTGTGGCGTACATCATCGCGCAAGGGTGAAGCAAATAGGGCTGCAATAGCTGCGAAAATAAGGCTGGGGGCTAAACTCACTGCAGAAGATCCCCCTCCCGGAACGTCAAGCATTCTTTGCCCACATTGTCAAAGAACATGTCGAGCTAAAATAGGCCCTACCAGTCATCTTAGAACCCACGGCTACAGGCTTTCAACCACACTGGATGAAATGAATGGTCATCATCATCCTTGACGGACAAACGCCATTCTTCTTTGGATCCCAGTATAGCGCCCCTGTCTAGCTTCACAACCCCGCTCCGCTTGACTTGATGTTCTAGCAGTGTACAATAAGGGTCCTGTCTACACCATGTTCTGTTTTTTCAGAGTAACAGCCGGCCCCAACTGCTCGGTGCATGGATTTAGAAGTCAGCTATGGGCGGCAGTGGGTAGTCATGACAGAGTATTAACTAGACGCTTGTCTGTCGACCTGGTAAGCGCATGTTCGAATCCCCCCGTGTCGGGGATTTCTGTTCACTGACCTGGACTCCTAGGTCTACCCAGCCTACAATGAGTACCAAGAACTTTCACGGGAAGTAAATGCGGCTGGTGTGATACTGACCACATCACCCACCCAGTGCCAGTTTATATAAACTAATGGGGCTGCACCATATACCCGTACATCTCACGGAGTACAAACAGGCCTTTTACTAACTGACTGACTGACTCAATGACTTGACTGACTTTACTGACTGACTGACTGAATGAATGACTGACTGACTGACTTTACTGACTGATTGATTGATTGATTTTTACTTACTTTACTTTACTTTACTTTACTTTACTTTACCCTACCCTACCCTACCCTACCCTACCCTACCCTACCCTACCCTAGCCAACTGTCTGCCTGCCTGCCTGCTTGCTTACTTACTTACTTAATTGCTAAGTGGAATTAATCCATAACAAACTGGCAGAGGTCAAGGAAAAAACCACTGTTGTAACAATCCTTAGCATGATCATGTCTAAACGTTAATAAGGGTTACGTATGAGAAATAATTATATGCAGCGAAGCATCATAGCACGTACTATAGTTTTTTTTTTTTTTTTTTTTTTTTTTTTTTTGCCCCAATATAAAATTCAATATCTCAGTAACCAACTGAGGGAAAATGATGAGATTTAGCATATAACCTTATCATTATGTCCACCCACCAAAAAAAATTTTGTTCTGGAGATTGTACAGCAGATTTCAATGTTTGTTTATATGAGGTATATAATTTACGTTTCCGGGACTAAAACCATCATTTTAAGAGTATTACAGCTTCAGCAAGACACATCCGCGGTATTTTTCAAATTGTCTGGCAGTTTCCGTTTTTGGCGCAGACTGAGCGCATTTTTATGGGATAGTTCAGAGGTGTCGTCAAACTGTGGGTTCCTTCATGAAACGTGATTATATAAATAAACTAGCTGACTCGGCCCTGTCGCCCAGTTCCTGGCGGGGATCGATCTATCTATCAATCAATCAATCAATCAATCAATCAATCCCTCCCTCCCTCCCTCCCTCCCTCCCTCCCGACCGACCGACCGACCGACCGACCGACCGACCGACCGACCGACCGACCGACCGACCGACCGACCCACCGACCGACCGACCGTTCTGTCTGTCTGTCTGTCTGTCAGTCTGTCTGTCTGTCTGTCTGTCCGCGCTATGAAATATTGATAAAAGTTACTGGGAAAAAATGTGAGGACCATATGTTGAAAGAGGAAGAGGACTATTGGAGAAAGGATGGATTGAATTTTATGCAACCGAGAGCAATCATCAACCTACTGGAATCGTCCGACACAGATTAAGGTCTGAGCAGATCGCAGACCTTAATCTACGTACACACTTACTGGGATATTTTGCTCCAACTATTCAGACGAATTGCAGGCCCTAAACATTACAGCATCAGCATCAGCTGAAGAAACAAGAAGGAAATGAAAAATACGGTAAGAAATATAGTCCTTCTACTTTCCTGTTAATTTACAAATTATTTACCCCGTGCCTCTGTAAATTCTCTGTCTTTACTAATATTGGGATTCTCCGTGGTGAAGTGGTCAAGCCGTCTGACTCGGGCTCCGAAGGTTGTATGTTCGATTCCGGGCAGCGTCCTTCATTTCAAGAGTGCATTTTTTCGGAGACTCCCGAGGGTCGTCGCTGGAGCTACGGAGTTCGTGCTTTGTGCGACGCTTTCCGCGCTGCGGAAAGAAACTGAGCCATATGGGATAAAAACCCGGTGCAATGCAGCCGACCCTGTCGAATTTAAGCTACTTCTTTCATTGCACCCACTCCCATACGAATCCGGATACGCCTTTGTGTGGCATCTGAATTTGCAGGTCTCCAATTACTGTAAACTTGTTAGCAAGAAATCACTAGTTGTTCAGCAAAACATCAAAGGAATGTCGCCGCTTTTGATGATTTAAGTTGTTTTTGGACCTATCAAAGACATTCCTTGGGTGGGGGTAAATATAAGACGGCTGGAAAAATTTCATAACGATGCAACAGACAGTTTTCAAAATAATTGATCGTGAATGAAGGCATTCAAATCGGAACATACTATAGCAAAACGACTGATACATAGTGCAAGGGAACGGAGGATGTGCAGGGCATGATCGTGCAAACCAGCTAGCAAGACATGCAATGATGACGATTTAATGTTATATCCATTTCTTAAACGTGAATGCTTCTGGCAACCTTTTCAAATCCTGGTGTGCCTACAAATGTCAGTAGGTCTGCGCGTGAGTGAAACGTCAGGCAAAGACAACGCGATTTTTTAAGTGTTTCCTTTAATCTCTCTTCGGCTCCGTGGCGAAGATTTTACGGACGCAGTTCGTAATCCCGCATACCGCGTTCGAAACACATCTGCGGGCGATTTGGCAGCAAACCGCCCTGCGTTGTTTTTAATGAAATGGTATAGGTCCCGGTCGTTCAGAAAGCAAACTACTGAACGTAAACTTGCCCAGGAATCACGAACAGCCAAAGAATGATGGGGTTGACTGCTACGTCCTGTAAAGGATATGCAACTAACTGTTTTCATCTTTACTTCTTTCAATTTCTCACTATGAGTACCAATCAACACCTGCAAATGTATTTCTGCCCTAACCTCACTTCCTCTCTGGCCTCAGTTATGCCTTTAACATCTGCAAACAAGCTGCACTCTTTTTACAGTTGTTACAATCACCGACCCCTGAATGCTTTAAATCACACTATGATTATTTCTAAGCCCTGCTGTGATTTAATCCTCTCCTAGATTACCGTTCTGTCTTCTTGCATTTTAAACTTGTGCATACAGATCTCAATGCTCGTCATTCATGTCATTGTATCGGCCTTCTAATTACTCGGCAAGCTGTGAGAGCTCCTTAGTTGTGTAGGGTGCCCTTGTCTGTGGCTGAAGGGCAAGTCTGAGGTCATCATATCCGAATGGGTAAGAGCGCTTACTTTTAAACCTCCGGTGTGCTGAAGCCGAGGTAACGGATTCAACCCCTACACTTGTCAGTTGGATTAAAATGTATACTTCACGTCCTTAACTTGGGGACGTAAATTACAAGTACCTCAAAAGTCGGAGTGGGTTCTTCTAATGATAAGGGACACTGGCGATTGGGAAAAATAAACCACGCGGAAAAATCAATCCACTAGACTAGAAATAGTACTACGTATATGACTTACGCTTGAGTTCAAGACGAGCGACCGTATTTTAAAATACCACAATACTGTCGATTCTCTACATACTACAGGTAGCATAGACAGTTGCTTACGGTAGAAAGAGTTAAAGTAACAGAAGTTTCCGGTGGAAAAAGTTAAATAACAACTGCTTCCCGTAGAAAGAGTTGCAGTAACATCTGCATCTGGTGGAAAGAGTTAAAGTAACTGGTGTTTGTAGCAGACAGTGATAAAGTAATAGCTACTTGCGGTAGACAGAATTAAAGTGACAACTGCATGTGGTAAAAAGAGTTAAACAAATAGCTGTTTGTAGTAGACAGTGTTAAAGTTATAGCAAAAGTAACAACTATTTGAGGTAAAAGAATTAAAGTAACAACTGTTTGCGGTAAAAGAGATAAAGTGACAAATGCATGCGGTAAAAAGGTTAAAGTAACAGATTTCAGGGACTGAGAGGGCTTAACATCAGAACGACAAAAAGACAATGTTTAATTACTAACACGTGTTAGCGTTATACAATTACGGAATTGTAACTCTTTCTGGCAAGGGCATTTGTTATTTATAATAGTAACCATCGGTGTGGCTTAGGGGAGAGTGAGACACGCAGTTTCATAATTCCCCGTCATACTTAGTCGAGGGTTCCTGTAAAATACATAAAACTAACTTTAATTAACAGGCTGGATCAAAATGAGTTTAATCAATACTGTTTGAGACAGAGGAAGATGACAAAACAGGAACGATATCAACAACCAGGACCTAGTGTTTAAAAGTAATGACTGTCTAGGGGTGAAAAGGTAACAAAACTTAAAATGCGTTGGTCCTACAAAGAATAAGTCGTTATTGTACGGTGAGTTGTTTAGTCATGTAAATAATACTTCTTTATTGTATGGTGAGTCGTTTTGTTATAAAAAGAATAAATCCTTATTGTACTGTTAGTCGTTTTGGCTATATAAAGAATAATACCTTATTGTACCGTGAGTCGTTTGGTCATATAAAGAATAATTCCTTATTGTACCAATTAGATTGCACATGAAAGAATGGGTTACTGTAACAACTGGATGGAACAGGAAAGAGTGTACTAGTGTATCAACTGGATGGAACAGGAAAGAGTGTACTAGTGTATAAACTGGATGGCACGTGAAAGAATTGGTTAGTGTATCCACTGGATGAAACGGGACAGAATTGGTTAGTGTACCAACTGGATGGAACAGGAAAGAGTGTACTAGTGTACTAACTGGATGGAACAGGAAAGAGTGTACTAGTGTACCAATTGCATGGAACAGGAAAGAGTGTACGAGTGTACCAACTGGATGGAACAGGAAAGAGTGTACTAGTGTACCAACTGGATGGAACAGGAAAGAGTGTACTAGTGTACCAACTGCATGGAACAGGAATGAGTGTACGAGTGTACCAATTGGATGGAACAGGAAAGAATTGGTTAGTGTACCAACTGGGTGGAACAGGAATGAGGTACTAGTGTACCAACTTTATTAAACGGGACAGAGCTGATTAAAGTACCAACTGGATGAAACGGGACAGAGTTGATTAAAGTACCAGCTGGATGGGAAGTAACTGCTGGTTAGTGTCGACTGGATGGAACGGGACAGGTTTGGTTAGTGTCATATTCTGTCTAGGCCAGTGTTTCCCAACGTGGGGCCCACGCCCCACAGGGGGGCAATTTGACTGTTAAGGGGGGAAATTCGAAAATGGAAGAAATCGGCTGAATATAACAAAACGGGGAGACTTGAGACTGAAGTTAACTAAATTGGAACCTGACATAAGATCTCTTTGCAGCAAGCATCAAGCGCAAGGATCTCACTAAATTTAAATAATAAATAATTACTAATAATTAAAATAATATAGAAAAATCTTTCATTAAAATTATTTTGTACTTGAATTTCAGTTCTCCATTATATGTTTTGAAAATTTACTTACTGTGTTTGCTCAATAATTACCTAGTGATTTCTTCCTAAAACCTATCATTCAAGTTTCTTTAGTGAACATTTCAATTTTTGAATATTAAAAATAATGTATATGTTGAGGGGGGGGGGGGGGGGCATGGGGCGGGGGAGGGAGGCAATATGAATTTTTGAAAGGCTAAAGTGGGGCATGGTACAAAAAAGGTTGGGAAACACTGGTCTAGGCCATTAGTAGATGACAACAAACAAGCGTCAGCGTGGGATGAATCATGGATCCAAAGACTCGTAAACAAGGTGTGAAACAGGGAACAAGCCTAGTCCCGAGACCGGATCGTGGAATCGTGGCCATTTGGGGCAGATTTGTCGAGCTAGACGGATCGTGTGTGAGCCCGCTGTGTATGCAAATGGCGTGCTCGACAAATGTTGAGTTACGGTCTGTTTAGTTTAGTTAGTTGGAAGTTTAGTCAGAATAATATTTCCAGACAACTACTAGTATAATTATGTGCATAACTGTGGAAGCATTAGAAGTGACAGACTGAGAGACAGATAAATAAAACTCCGTGAAAGAGACAGGCAGATGAGACAAAGAAATAAAACTCCGTGAAAGAAACAGCCAGATGAGACAAAGAAATAAAACTCCGTGAAAGAAACAGATAGATGAGACAAAGGATTGACACAGAATGGCACAGAGACACACATCGATGAAACAAAGGATCAGAGACAGACAAACAGACACAAAGAAGCATAGAACGTAAAACTGAGGTATGATTTTCTAAGTATGAGAACAGACAGAGTGAGGTACAAATAGGCAACAAGTGTCATACATGTAAGACAGAACAGATCAGAGAGGCACACACACACACAGACAAAGAGAGCCAGACAGGTGAGACAAAACGGATCACTGAAGAAGACATACAAAGAGAGGGTGAGAGAGATAAAAGAAAGACATACAGAGGGAGTGACACAGAGATAAAGTGAGCCAAACAAGACAGACATGAAGAATTAGAGAGAAAGACATACAGAAAGGCTCACACAGACAGAGAGCCACACAGGCGTCGCAGAGCGAATCAGAAAGAAAGAGGAACAGAGAGGCATACGGGTACAACGGAAGAAAGTTGTGAAACTCCTAGAACTCCAGCCCAACATCCTCCCCTTTCTCAAACCTGTCATTTCACTCTCTCTCTCTCACACACACACGCACGCGCACGCGCACACACACATACACACACACACACACATATACATACATACACACACGATCGCGCACTACTGAAACATTACAGGAGAACGGGCAGCACTCAAGACCTGCCCAGTTCCAGGGCATGTCTTAAACCCAGAACAGGGCCAGATCATCTGTTAATCAACTTGGCGTCCACATGTCAGGAAGCGCAACCCTGAATGCCACTCAGCAAAGCAATCAATACACGATACACACACCAGCTAACCAGCACGTCCGCGTACTTTAGTTTTTTTTATTATTATTATTATCGTATATCTCTCGGTGGGGGGGGGGGGGGGGGGGGGGAGGGAGAGAAGAGAGAAATCAGCTTGGCCGAATAGATAAGAGCGCTCGTTCTTAAACTTCCGGTGTGCTGATGCTGGGGTAGGGGGTTCAACCCTTACACCGGTTAGTTGCACTAAAATGTTGACTTCTCGTTCTTGACTTGGAGATGTAAATTACAAGTATCTCTGAAGTCGGAGTTGGTTCGCCTGATGGCGAGGGACATTGGTAATAAAGAAAGCTATTCCACACGCAGCATTCAACCCCGTGCTATTAGAAGTAGCATGTATGGACAACGATTGAGTTCAAATCGAGCGAGCGCAAAAATAAAATCTCTCGGTGTTTTCTTCTTTTTATTCATCTCTCTCTCTCTCTCTCTCTCTCTCTCTCTCTCTCTCTCTCTCTCTCTCTCTCTCTCTCTCTCTCTCTCTCTCTCTCGTTTAAAAAAAAAAAACTCCTCCTAATTGCGAATTCGAACTCTGGACCACCGTACCAACCGGCAAGCGCAAGCTTAGGCCTATTTATCATAGTGATATGATGTTTTGCGAACACCCGTACACGATCAAATGGTGACAGGGAAACGTGTCAGAGGTAAAATGACGTATACCAGGGAGGATGATATTAAGAGACGGGCACAAAGAAAGTGTTTAGATTTCATCATGATCAAGGTGCTGTGTGGGAGACTCGGGGTCTCATGGTAGACGACCATCACTGTGAATATGGAAATAGTCTTTGAGCCATTCTTTTCGATTCCTAACCGATATTTAACGAGTGCAACGTACGCACGAGTTCCTCTTGTTATTGGCGGAAGAGTTCGGAAATTAGGCTAACAAAGGTACGAGCTAGATAGGGCGTGGGTCCGATATCTGGGCTCGCCGCTATCTGGCGGATGAAAAGACTGGTCACATATTACTCCGTACACTATGGCCTGAAATATGGTTATTGTCCTAAGATCTCACAAACCCACACCAGAACTTCCGGTCCAATTTGGCGGATAGACTGTTGAGCTGTTAAGGCCTCTGTGGTGTTTTTGCTCCCGGCTACGGTTTGCTTAAGCATTTTCCTTATTTTGGACTGACAGTACACAGTTCCGTCGTTCAGCTACTCAGTTAAATATGTAGAGAGAAACTGTGAGCTGTGGATTGCATGCGGAATGCTTTTACATCTGCGGTTAATATTGTGGACTGCATATTAAGAAAAATGATGGACTAGCTGATTTTAGATGCTGCAGTATTGTGTGTGTAGATGCTGCAGTATTGTGTGTGCAGATGCTGGTTTCCTAGCGACTACCGCTCCCATCGACTATGAATTGTAATTTTAGTGGCAGACTGTTGTGTTGGCATTCTGGCAGAGGCCTTATGCATGTATGCCTGTGCGTGTTATTTGACGAGATTTATGTCTGTTCCACTTTTCACATGGGACAGTGAGGAGCATTTTGTGCGATATCCAGTGGCACAGGAACGGAGTATTATGGAGTAACCCTTTGCCGTGAAGTTGAAACCGCGATTAACGACTATACCCAAAGCATATTCTTGCTACGGGACTTGTTTATTATTGCTACAATGTCCAACAGTTATGATCCCTTACTTTGTAAAAATCAACAGCATAATTCGTACCAGATCTGCACGGGGCGAAGTTATAGGCGGCGGTCGTACTTTATAACTAAATACGACTCTCTTGCTCCTAATCAGTCGAACTTTTGACAGTATTGTAGCTACAACAACTATGTATTATCAGCAGCCCATAAACAGAGTATCAACTTTGTGTGACACAATCACGTAGTTGTAATTGATAAAACGTGACTTGTCCTTCACATGCCATATTATATAAGGGGCTGGCCATAAATCTTTGCACTACATATAAAGTAGTATCAGGAGAAAGTTGAAACATGGGCACATTCAAATCATACTTGCATTGAACGTGTGTGAGGTGTGGATTTGTTTCTCCAACTGGTTCTCCTGTCATGTGCACGGCGCGACATGCCCTATTTACCGAAATTGCTGCCCCAACGATTTGGACAGTGTCATGCAGATCTCATTACCAAACTAACCCAGTTTGGGACCAGAAAACGAGGGATATCGTACACTCAAAGTCTGTCTCTGCTTCAAGACAAAGCGCCCTCTCATATATCACGACTTTTGCAGCTAGCAGCCAAAGATTTTGAAAAACTGAGATTCTGGCATAACCATCCTTGTCTCCATATTTGACTCCATCAAACTGTTTCTGTTCCCACATCCTTTTTTAAAAAACACCCAAAAGACAATCATCTTCTCAGTGATGAAGAAGTCATACTATCATGTGAGAACTGGTTTAGTTCGAAGAATTGGCCGTTTTATTCCAATGATTTTTCCAAGAACACGCAGAGACAGCATAAGTGTGTCAATTCAAGTAGCGGCTACTTTAAAAAGGAATAGACCCTATACACAATTTTAATTTTCTATATTTCCTTCATAGTTACAGTAAAGACTTATGGCGGGCCTCTGGAAAAACTGACGCCAAGGGCGAGCGATTCGATGTAAAAAATGTTCAAATAATTAGGATTACTAACCATGTGTTACCAGGATCAATAAGGAAAGCAATAATAGTAACACTGTAATCTATCATGCATGTCGTAGAAGTCGACTAAGGAGGGTTGGCGTGAGATGTTACCTTATTGCCTAGCAAGCTAAAGACACAAGATCCAAACAATTAAACAAGTCTACTAAGGACTTGGTGTGGTATATGACCTATAGCTATTGTGACGAGGAGAACAAGAGGAAGAAGATTCATTAACCCTGAATGGGTTAATGCAACAATTGCCTCGGACAAGAGTTAAAATACTGACTGGGACTAAATAGGTTAGTGTGACAAATGAATGTAAGAGAGTTCAAGTAAAATGTATAATCTAAAAACTGCCTAGGACAGAAACAGTTATTTTCTTATGCTAAACACTGAATAGGTTCAATTACACCGCAAGATACACGCAAACACCTAATGTAAAAACAATTACTTTTAAATGATGAAGAGCCAAAAACATCCCGAGTGTACCACTGCCCCCTCGATATTCATCCAATGAGGAATTCAAAATGTAAATGTTCACATTAGAGCCAGGGAAAGCTACAACACAGGGACACACGAACAGTCAATGCGGCTTTTCTATTCACCTACACCAGGGGTCACCAAGCTACGGCCCGCGGGCCGGATCCGGCCCGCGACGTAATTTCATCCGGCCCGCCGACGGTACTCGAACTTGCTTGATATAACGTATGGATTACGAGAGGTTGTGATACAATTTAAATGTAAATATTATGTTTAGAATAATAGGAGATCGTCACACGTGCGGAGACCTCCTGGCTACTATGTATCTTAAGTTTACTATTTTCAATTATAAATTATTGTATCTAGATTTCCTTGTTTATTGTAATGTTTGCTTATTTCGCGCCATCCCAAGTACCCCCCCCCCCCCCCCCGCGGCTCGTGGTAGCGCCAACTACGCTCTGACGTAACCATGGTTTCCATGGTCTCACACACACACACACACACACGCTCGCGCGCGCGCGCGCACCATTCCCACCACCAGATACGTCAGGTTGTCAACACAGGTCCGATGCTCCAGAAATATTTATATTTTGTTGCCAGTCATCGATTTTATAGGTATTTAACAATTCTCTTGATTGGATGCAGCAATTCCAAACCAAACATTGATAATATCGTGAAAGCTAAATATCAGTTTCACAAATCTCACTAATCTTTTTCGCTGCTTAGTTTGTGAGATTCGGATATGTGCACACTAGGTCTGATGTAACTATCTTTTTGCTAACATCGCCTTATTTGATAACTCTTTTTAGTAAATAAATACGTTGGTTGTCTTTGTTTTTTGTGCATTGCACGACACTCGCCCATGATTAACTTAGTTTTTCGTCTTTTTAACCAGAGCTTTCGTTCTGGCTTGCAAATATTGTTAAAGTTAGTTGCATATCATTTACAGGACGTTTGCAGTCAACACCAGCATTTTTTGCTGCTGTTGATGTCTTGGCAAGTTTACGTTCAGTAGTTTGCCATTGCTTTCTGAACGACCGGCACCCATACCATTGTGTAAAAAAACCAACGCATCGCGGACTGTGGCCAAATGGCGCGCAGCTGTGTTTCGAACGCGTGTATACGGGATTACGAGCTGCGACCGTAAGACCTTCGCCATGGAGACCGGCGCAAGTATTGTACAGAATGAGTAACCGGCCCGCGCTCGTCATTTTTTCAGTTATCCGGCTCGCCGTGAAAAAGTTTGGTGACCCCTGACCTACACTCTACATTCAACATGACCGATACATTCATATCCCACAGCCGGGCAAAGAGTGCGCACTGAAGATGCCAGACAAACGTGAAGTATTTATGGCTATACACCGAAAATCAATATATGGCATAATCCTCCATTCAGACTGGGTGGACGATATAAACTAGCTGCTTTTAAATACGAAAGCACATTCGACATGGGGTCAACCGCGAAGACCAAATTATGGAAATAGCTCATCCTCCGGCTCTGTGGTGAAGTAGTTACGGGCATAGTTCGCATTTCCGAATACCGCGTTCGAACCACAGCTGCGGGCGATTTGGCAGCAGACCACCTTGCGTTGGTTTTCATACAACGGTATGGGTCCCGGTCGTTCAGAAAGCAATGGCAAATTCATTCATTCATTCATTCATTCATTCATTTATTCAGTAGCATGTCCTTTGCAGAACCTCGCTCCCATAACAACCTTCCGGAAAACCTCTCGATCAGCAAGATGTTCCGCTCTGGTACACCCATCTGGAGATCATCCGCCACATCCTGCACCCATCTTCTCTTTGGCCTTCCTCTTCCTCTCTTCCAAGGCACATACCCCTCCATTATTGTTCTCTCCAAACTTTCGTGACGTTTCAAGTGAGCAAAATATTTCAATTCTCTTTCTTTTATCGTTTTTAATAGCCAGCCTTCTTCAATATTCAGCTCTTGAAGTATGGATGCATTTGTTCTTGTTTGTATCCAAGATATTCTTAGAACTCGTCTATAACATTTATATTCAAGGGCATTTTATACGCTGTTCAGCGTGTTTAGTAAGTGTCCATCCAGGTCTCATATGCGTATGTTACAATGGGAAAGATGCATGCTCTTAAAAAATCTAATTTTTGTGGTTCTATCTGTCCCTCTCCACAATTTATTCAGTTGTTTTAGTCTTTAAGAGCAATAGATATTCGTCTGTTAACTTCCTTCATTGTGTCACCGTTGTTGGTAATCAATGACCCAAGATATTCGAAATTTTCCACCACCTCCAATTTTTCCCCATTAACATATATTTATTTCCCCATAGTAGTTTTATCTGTATGCACTATCTTTGTTTTTGCAAAGTTAATATATAAGTTGTTTATTTTCACTATTCAATTGGGTTGAGGTAATGGCAAACTATAGAACGTAAATTCTCCAAGAAATCAGTCAAAAAATGCTGGTGTTAACTGCGATGCCCTGTTAAGGATATGCAACTAAGATCCTCCAGAAGGAGCCGCAATGGCGGAGAGACTAGGTGCTGGCCTGCCGGTCCATAGGTCATGAATTCGAAATCGCATCGAGGGACTGACCCGTGTCCAGGTCGACCGAACATCAAACGAGAACCAGGAAATGACTTGGGTAGTGAAGGCGGCCGACATGATATTAACCACATCAGCCCTCGAATGCCGAATGGTCTACACCAGTGGTTTTCAACCTTATTTGGCCCATGCACCCCTTCACCATATATTCAGAATGTCATTCCCCACCCCCCCCCCCTTTTTCGTATTTCCTCCCTATAAATCTCTTTCCCCCCCCCCCCCCCACAGTATACGTAAACATTGAAGCTAAATTTAACAACACATACTAGAACAAGTCTAGGCGTCTACATAAAACGTGATTTGCGGGTCTACTTACGTTATAAAACGAATTTCAGAAGGGCGAGAAGTACCGGAGAACTAAAATATGGATGGAAAAGGAATATCAAGTAATCGGTTCTTGTATTAACGCGACCTTGAAATAATCTTCATTCCCCCCCCCCCCCCCCCCCGAGAGGACGGGGAATTGCCCACTGGTTGAGAACCACTGGTCTACACATATATGGGTTTAGAAAAATATGCACAATACGCATCGAGGCGTGTAAACAGGGCCCGCTACTTAACTTACTTTTATTCCCACAGCCTGCAATAAATATACGGTGAAATGTTACCTCTTTTTACTTAAAGTTTTCATTCCCAGCTTTATGAAAACATTATACATTTTTCATCATTTATTCATGCCTTCTATTTTCACAATTTTTAAACGCATGTGGTATTCTCTTCTCCTTTTGCCTTTCATCGCCCAATGAAACATGGGCCATCAACCAAATCACGTCATTCTGGTGCTTGTGCCTTGACCACGTGTAGTCTGACTCAGGAAGTCATGTCAGTAAGTAAAACAGCATGGCTGGAGACACAGACCTTCACTTTGGCATGTTTCCTTCGTGATCCAATAAGTGTGCTCTGGAAGATAAAAAAAATGGGGTGGGTCCGAAGCCAGGGTGGTTTGTTGTCTATGGAGCGGTCACGGCTAGCAAAGTTTAGTTTCATATTCGCGCCAGGACATGCGGGTGTATAAGGAAATAAGCAGATTGATAGGCTTGCAGGTAGGGCTACTGTGGTGGGCGGACGAGCTATAGACCAGGCTTATATACTAAATGCTCTACGAGAAGGAAGTCGTTTGCCAGAACCAAGTGATGACTGTGAATCTACAACCATGGCCAGACTGCGAGAACAGCATGTTAAAAGAGTTGTGGCTAAACAAGAACACTATGCAGGAAGCCAAAGAAGGTTAATAAACCAACACAGAACTGGTGTCGTGAGCCGCTACACGCTGCGGGATTTACTGAGAAGGGATCCGAGCACTTAAGGACTGAATGGTTCGATGTGCAACGAGGATGATCTGTCGACTAACTAACTAATGTCAAGCCGTTAAAGGCTTTGCTCCCGATCGGTTGGATTTTGCGGTTAAAGTGTTCTACGGGGTGATGTATGCAATCCCAAGTCAACCCTCCTTGGTTGCTTCTTACCTCATCAGTGGTAGGCTACGGTGCTCCTATTCCTTGCATCCCTTACATCAGTGGTTCTCAACCTTTTTTGGCTCGTGCACCCCTTCACCATATTTTCAGAAAGTCATCCCCTCCCCCTTTCATATTTCCTCCCTATAACCCCCCCCCCCTTCCCCGGTCCCTACACAGTATACATAAAATTGGAAGCTAAATTTAATAACACATACTAGAATAAGTCTAGACGTCTTCATAAAACATGATTTGCGGGTCAACTTACGTTATAAAATTAATTTCAGAAGGGCGAGAAGTACAGAACTGTAAAGTATGGAGGGGGAAACAATATAAAGTAATCGGTTCTTGAAATAATCTTAATTCCCCCTTACCCCCGGGGGGGGGGGGGAATTCCCCACCGGTTGAGAACCACTGCCTTAGAGACCCCGGTAATATGTGGACGATATCGCATGGAAGTGGACCCACATGAATGTGAACATTAACGAGGTAGTCATCCTCGCGGCAGTGTTGCCCGCACCTCAGTCAAAATGTCTGTGGTATATATAGTATAATACCTATTTATGAAGGTAAAGGGGTTTAAACGTTCCGCGACGGGTGGGGGGAGCCGCTTCTGATGATCGAAAACCTCCTGTCGTGCTTACTTGGCGGTAGACTTTTTACCACTTCGGGTAATTTGCTGGGAGGTCTTTTAACAGTTGCGAGAAACATTGCGGTAAAATACCAGTGTCACTCAACAAGGTATTGGGGAATTTACCGACTTTACCAGAACACAAACATCAATGAATGATGTCTAAAGTCGTGACGTTTCGTGCCACTGTATATTCTACTACATTAATTCACTTACTCGGTTGATCCCTCATTAGCGGTGCCACATCTCCAACATGCCACATGAGATGCACACGGGCTCTTTAACTTAAGTATATTTAGTATCGCCACAACGCCACAACAAACCGCATGCATCTATTATCTGTTGAGGTATCATCCTTGCAATCCGGACAGGTCTGTAGGTGCTCAGATCCTCTTGTGTCTGGACGTGCCAGTTCTTACTCCCGAGTCTCTCATTCTGGACATCGACGTGGATTTACTGGCGTCAAAGCCTTCCACTCTCGACATCTCTCTAATGGCATAAATAACATCGACACGATCCATGGGCTGGCCATTTGCAGACGTTAGAACATTTACAAACGAAAATAACTTAACAAACGCCCTGTTGGGTTTAAGATGTGTGGCAAATATACCGGACTAATTATATTTCCGTGATAACGAACATTAGAATGATAACATACAAGACACGATTTTGTAGACACGTGACAGACAGACAGACAGACAGACAGACAGAAGACAGACAGACAGACACGTGACAGACAGACAGACAGACAGACAGACAGACAGACAGACAGACAGACAGACAGACAGACAGACAGACAGACAGACAGACAGACAGACAGACAGACAGACAGACAGACAGACAGAATATTTAACACACACACGCGTACACACACAATTCTGGGCGTTCTTTATATTTTTAAGGGTTAAATTACAGACATGTTACATGTGCATGCAACACAAACAGGAAAGGGAAGCTTCAATACTTTGGCCACGTGGCTTTGGTTATGCATCCGTGTCCATGCGCACGAAGACCTCCTTCCGTGCACAAGTCTGCTCCCACAGGTCACACAAAACTATCTCAGTACAGTGCACACACTCCGTAGCACCGGTGAGCATCCAACAGTGTATATATCTGAATCCACATCCTATCGCACATTTATGTTGTGGGTACTTTTTTCTAATCTTGACATCGGGGGGGGGGGGGGGGGGCTGAGTGGTCTCGAGGTATGGTGTTCGCCTCGAGTGCTGGGGGTCCCGGTTCAAGCCCCGGTGATGGCCGGGATTTTTTTCACGTGGACTTCTAGTAACAAACTTTCCCCTGGTCTCTGGGTAGTGAGATCGGACGCCCGTATAAAAAAAAAGAGTAGCCTAACGGCGCTGCCCGGGCAAAATTTCGAGTTCAAATCTACCCAAAGTATTTCAGGATCCTCGCCGGTGCTACGGAGTTCGTGCACTGAGCTGAGATTCTCCGGACTCAGGCTTGAGTTAGGAATAGAACGGAGCACTTATGGGTTATACCCGTGTGCCGTGTTGTTGATCCGTCGACTAAGATAAACTAAACCTAATCTTGACATCTTGTCTGGGCGGCGTCCTACTCGGCCTGTTCTTTTCGATTACCAACAAATAATGAATTTTTAAGCTGTGGAAAGTGCACGAGTTCTTCCTGTTTTTCGCCCATATCAGAGAAGACTAGATGTCCTTTCGACCCACTACCCTATGATCAAGTGGTCGGGGTGGAGGAATACCATCTTTTTCTTATTTTATAAAAAGTTAGTTGCATATCTTTTACATGAAACCGCAGTCAACCCCATCATTCTGTTATCTTCTTTTTGTGTGTGTGTGTGTGTGTGTGTGTGTGTGTGTGTGTGTGTGTGTGGTGATTTCTTGGTAAATTTACGTTCAGTAGTTTGCCATTGCTTTCTGCACAGCGAACACTCATACCATTGTATGAAAACCAGCGGAAGGCGGTCTGCTTCCAAATCTCCCGCTGCTGTATTTGGAACGAGGTATGCGGGATAGCGAATTGCGTTCGTAACCCCTTCTACGCAGTGCCGACATTTTATAAAAGACCCGCATGACCCGGTCCGTGGCAGGAATCGGATGTGCACGAGCCAGAGGCGGTTGTCGTAACCTTTATGCCACTTCGCCCCTGGGCTTTATTAAAAGTCACTATCGGTTGGATCGAACAGTAATAACGACGTGGTTTATGGGCAAGGAGTCAGGGGTCGATCAAGTCGACAGCGAACGAACACCCGACTTTAGAGACACTATGGGCATGACTATGTTTGAGACAGTGGGGCTGGCAAGGAGTTGAGAGTCTTTCCCAGTGTGACGATGATGATGATGATGATGCTGAACATGATGATGATGGTGATGGTGGTGATGATGATGATGATGATGATGATGATGATGATGATGATGATGATGATGGTGATGGTGGTGGTGGTGGTGATGATGATGAGAAGGATGATGATGATGATGATGAGGAGGAGGAGGAGGAGGAGGAGGAGGAGGAGGAGGAGGAGGAGGAAGATGATGATGGTGATGGTGATAACCCAAAAGAGAAATAACTGTATATGCCAAATACAGGATGTGCATTTTTTTTAGTTAACTGATTCAGTGCCAAGAGATAATATATCGGAAAATGTGACCTCCCATTTGGCAAGATGAGCGATATGTCACCACACTAGGATAATGGTGTCACTTGTTTTGTTTTGTGGTATCTTCCGCAATTCTAAAGCTCAGAGTTCATTTGATTGTGTACCGAGTTTGGTCCAAACATACTTTTTATTTGGCACTGGATCAGTTAATTAAATAACGAAGACACAAACAAAAGATTGCACGATTTATGGCCTGGTATATTTCTCTGAAACCCATCAGGTAAATACTGCAGAAATTACACAACATAAACTAAAGCAATAATATAAATCCTTCAAGCTGAAATATACAACACATATATTCACACGGTAATTATAATTGTCTGCCACGGTAAATGTAAACTGTATTAGCAAAGAAAATCTTATGTTGAGATACTCTCAGTTTTTCGAGTTATGTTTTAAACTATGTTCTCCCGGGAAGGTTAACCCGGTCAACAAATGCCCGCAGATGTCGGATTGATTGATTGGTTGATTTAGGAATCGACATCACAGCATTCGGGGCACTCCCATAAGTACTCCGTCCCCATCCTCAGCAGCCAGCGAAGAGTTCCAACACTAATAGTACCAGTAGCAATCTGATTATAAGTCCGTCTCGCCTTTCCTCTCAGCGTTGAGCGTCGGCCAGATCCCTTCGTCACTCCTCGTTGTCTCATTCTTGCCAGACCATGGTAATCCATTTGCTCCTCCGAGGTGTGCACGTGCTCCCACAAGGCCACAACCACGTCTGCCTTGTCATGTATCAATACTCCACCAAGTTCTGCATAGCCAGCCAATCTGTCCGCCTGTTCATTTCCCAGGACACCGGCATGCCCCGGAGAAAAGATCCAGGCGATGCTTGTCACCCGTGACCTCCGAAGTGAAGCAAGCCACTCCGCACGAAGTCTGCCCGTCCTCACCCTCGTCAGCATGCTTTCTGAGTCAGTTACAATCACGATGTGTGTGTGTCGTATTCTCCATCCAGCGGAGAGCCGCAGTGACTGCCTCCACTTCCGTTCTTAAGCTGGATGTTGTGGTATCATATGCCAGGCTCTCCTGCCCCAAACATCGACCATTAGCTTTGGCTATGAGCCCCCAGCCACTTCTCTAACCTCTTGACACCGAACCATCTGTGTAGATAATCACATCAGTCGAGTGAGCATTGTCCTGAATTAGTTGCTGGATTTCCACTTCCGTGGCCCCTGCTGGCCACTCCCTGCACTCCCGGATTAATGTGATTATAACTCTGCACAAGTCGGATGTGTCGGCCTAACGGCGCAAGAGCGCAGCTCTGCTGTAAACAGGCACAACGCAATCACATCCGGAAAAAAAAAAAACTCCGGATGAACGCAGAAGAAGAACTATGTTCTCTGTTTTCAGAGCAAAAGTACGCCGATCTATAGGATGTTTTTACACTTGGTACTGCATGTTTAGATTCAGCATATGTCAAGTTATGGAACATTTTACGAAAGTAAATTGCATGGCGGGAAACCAAGCAGACCCTCTGTTTCCTTGAACAAGGAGCTCACGACAACAATAGTGAATAGACAACCAATATCACATTAAATAAACATGGCCGAATGGATAAGAGCGCTCGCGCTTAAACTTCCGGTGTACCGATGGCGTGGTAGCGGATTCAACCGTTACACCAATCAGTTGGACAAAAATTATGTCTTCTCGTCCTTGACTTAGGGGCGTAAATTACAAGCACCTTAGACGTCGGAGTGGGTTCGTCTGATGGCCAGGGAGACTGATAATAAGGAAACCTAATCCCCAAGCGAAAATCAGTCCTGTGCACTGCCAGTAGTTGCAGCTATTAGAAGTAGTAGCACAAGTGTGCAGTACGTATGAATTCAAAGCTAGCGAACGCCAAAAAAAATGGAGCATTGAAGAAAGATTAGTTACACTGGCAGAACAAGATTCATGGCGGAGTCTGCATGTAGAGTACAGAAAGACAGATATCTTCCATGGAAAGATAAGGGCCAGCATTCATGAGACAACACCAAGACCGATACCGCCTGACACTGTCACCGTCGTAGTTTTGTATCAAATAACCAGATATCTCTCTTCGTGTTACACAAGCCAGTTATACATCACAGAGACTTTCGTTGATAACCTCCATCCTGTCACAATGGTACTAGCCACATATTGTTTTAACCAGTTGGTACTCGATGGATAAATATCATGATGGTCGCATTTACGTTACAGGGAATTTCCTGGTACTCATTTCAGGCTAAGTCGACTTAGGAGCATTAGTCGATTTTCGTAACCTATCTCCGACTCCATGGGGGTTTGAACACATGGCCACCGAGGCCGCGGGCCAGCGTGAAACACTGCGGTGACCACCCCCTGCTACCCCAAATTCAACAATGTGGTTTTACTTTATTCGCCAGGTCCTGTACAACATTCCGCACTTGTTTGTGAATCTCAGATAGTCAGACCCTTGTTGTTCAGCCCCTTATCACATTGTGCCGGGGGGCATACAGAACTACACTGTGTTATAAGCGAATCAGCAGGCAGTGTTAAACAAATCTGGCCGTTTACTCTGTCCTCATATTCAGTCTCGGTGGAGATTTGTCCGCAACAGACGAGCAATATCTCCGGCTGGCCTATTCTCGCTGGTCGCGAGATCCGCACAGTGGAAGGATGGGAGATTTGCTCGCACCAGACGAACAATATCTCCGGCGGGCCTATTCCCGATGGTTGCGGGATCCGCAAAAGTCAGGCGGGGAGTCTGACGATAGTGCACGCTTTACACAGGTCTGGACACTTGTGATTGACAGATGTACGCGCCCTACAGTTCAGGCGCGTACGAGACCCTCACCTGTGGGACTTGGCTGAACGCCTCTAAGTCGGGTCCCTTGGGTTCCAGAGTCTAGCCACCAGTCGCCACCTGCTCATGGAGGCGAGGTCTCGGAGGTTTGACGCTGAGCCGCCAGCGTCTGCAGCCTACCTTGTGCCAGACGTATTGGTTACCCATTCCTCTGGAAAACACAAGGCAAGGCCGAGAGAGGGAACATGTTGTTTGGGCACCACATGTTTCTCTGAAGCTCTGCCCAGGCATTGTGATGGAATTTTGGCCACATTCCAACTCACATACTTTGGTATGTCAAGGCTGCAAGGTGCCACTTAGTGTCAACCAGATATTGAATCCCAAGCGTGTGGTTCCTCTTTGTGATAAATGCATATTCTAGAACAACAATAGGTTCCGCAAAAACAGCGGCACTTGAGAAGCAATAATCTATGTGAGGATGTTAATTGAAAACTATTTAGAAGTTCAGAAAAATATATATGTATGTTTTATACACTACAAGAAAGCTTTTGATGGAGTACACCGTGAACGATTAATTATATGCCTTCAAACATAAAGAGTAGACGGAAAGGACATCAGACTTATTCGTAACTTGTACTGGGAACAAGTCGCGTCAATTCTTCTTCTTCTTCAGCGTTCCGAGCCATTGAGGTTCTTTGCTGCAAATACAATCCGTCTCCATTCGTCTCTCTGGTGGACCTTCTCTTGCCAGTCGTTGATTCCAAGTGCTTGTAGGTCTGTACATGTATTATCTCTCCACCGTCTTCTTGGTCTACCTCGGGGTCTACGGCCATTTATTTCCTGAGTGTAAGCGAGTTTTGTTTCCCTATTATCTTCCATTCTTTCTATATGCCCCAGCCATTGTAGTCTATTAGCCTTCATGATACCAGTGATTAGCGGGGACTTAAACAGATCATAAATGTCTTTGTTACTTCTTCTTTTCCACTCTCCACTTTGTGTATCCCTAATGGGTCCAAAGATGCGTCTTAAAATTTTGTTCTCAAAGGTTTGTAACAAGGCTTCGTCTCCTTTCGTTGTACTCCAGGTTTCAGAGCCATACAGCACAACTGGTCTGATCAGTGTTTTGTATATTGTGATTTTGGTATTACGAGATAGCGCCTTTGATTTTAGTAGATGTTGTAGTGCATATATCTTATTTCCAGAGTTGATTCTAGTTTGTATTTCTTCCCTTATGATGTTGGAGCAGTTGAAGATCGTACCCAGGTATTTGTATGTTTCCGTTCTTTTAATGGTCATATTATCTATTTGTATGTGGCCAGAGTTTCTAGCCATTCCGTCTCTTGAAATTACCATATATTCTGTCTTATCTTGGTTGATAACCAGCCCCATCTACAGGGATGCGTGTTGTCTCCAAGCCTTTTCACTACAAGCAAGTCGAACTGCCTGGACTTAACATCAACGCAAGAATCATAAACAATCTTAGGTATGCTGACGATACAGTCCTACTACTAGCAGAAAGTGAGCAAGAGTTACAAGACCTAGTGGAACGAGTAAACATGCATAGTGCAGAATGTGGCTTAGATATTAACATCCAAAAAACAAAAACTATGATAATTAGCAGTGGAAAGGAAATGTCATCAATGAACATCACAGTAAACGGGGAGATACTAGAACAAGTAACAAGTTTCTCCTATCTTGGACATGCAATAAACAAATGATGGCAGAAGTAAAACAGATATCAAAAAGAGAATAGGAATGGCCAAAAATGCTTTCAACAGCATGAAATCAGTATTAACATCAAAAGAGATTAACAACGTATTAAAAATGAGAATTGACAACTGTTGTGTATATTCAACACTACTATATGCACATTGAACAAGAAATTAGAAAGTCGAATACAGGCCCTGGAGATGTGGATATACAGAAGAATATGTCGTATTCCATGGAAACAAAATCAATCAAATAAAGAGATTCTAGAAAAACTGGGAATGAAAAGAGAGTTGATGATAGAAATAAAAAAGAGGCAAATGGAATAATTCGGCCACGTTAAAAAAAAAACATAACACTCTTATATAAACCATACTGGAGGGTAAGCTTGAAGGCAAGCGAGCAAGAGGTGGACAACGATACAAGTGAGAAGATAACATCAAGAGATGGACGAACAGCAGTCTGACAGAATGTAGTCAGGGCGAGAGACTGACTGTGTTGGAAATCCATTGCAGCCATCTTTGATTGTGGAGACAGCACCAGATTGATTGAGAACAACAATAGATACCTCAGTTTTTATTCCTTATTATTAATATATTGTGGCCTGGTACCATCTGCCACCAAGAGCCAAGTTGAAGACATATAATGGACACACTGCAGGGGGAGGACACGTAAAAGATGGAGTGACGATAACAAGAACAACTTTAGAGAAATGAATACCAACTTACAAAGAGCATTAGACAGAGCCCATAAATGATCTTTACATCTCCCCCCAACACTTCACTGCGGTAAATGGAGGAAGAGAAGAAGAAGAATATATCGTACAATAAAGTATTTCATATGTAAGTTATTAACTGATTCAGTGCCACACAGAAAATAGGTTTGGACCGAACATGGTAAACAATCAAACGAACAAGTATTACTGTATAACGTAAATGTCACTGAGCTTTAAAATTGCGGAACATACCACGAAACAAAACAAATAACACGATGGCCCTAGTATAGTGATATATTGTCCTTCTGTCCAAATACGAGGTCACAAGTGGAGATATAATATCCTTCAGCACTCTGCCAGTTAAGAATAAATTTACAAGAAAATAAAGGGCCCATTTACCAGCATTACGGTATAGTGGGCATATGGTGTTAAACCCATGTTTGTATAGATGGATCGGCAGTCCAGGGAAGATGTGGTCAGTCATTAATTAATATGATCACAATTTTACTCAGATACACAAGCAAATAGATGTGAACTGTTTTGCCTCCATCCAGTGGCTTGCTCTGGGTAGAACTTTCCCCCTATAGCAGTCTTTGGAAATGACTTATAGATCATAAACCAGAAATCCTGCCTCTGTAGCTATATGTCTCAATTATCCATCACATCTTGAATCACCTCTGAAGTCGGAGTGGGTACGCCACTGTTAATAGGGAAAGCTAATCCACACGCAAAATTCAGATAAGGACTACTAGAAGTAGTGAGAATGGACTATGTTTGAGTTGAAAGCGAGCGCTAAAAAAATGAAGACATCTTGAATCCATCTTCCTCATCTTCTCTGCTTCCTCGATACACCTCCCTCCATTATAATTTTTTCCAATTATTCATGTCTTTTTACATGCCAAAAAATAAATTTCATTTCCCTCAATTTTAGTTGTCTTAATAACCAAATTGGAAGCACACTGCCTTGTGTTGGTTTTCATAAAATGGTATGAGTGCTGGTTGTTCAGAAAGCAATGGCAAACTACTGAATGTAAACTTGCCAAGAAATCACAAACAGCCAACAAAATGCTGGGGTTGACTGACGCCCTGTAAGGGATATTTAACCAATGTTCTTCGACATTGTTGGATAGATATATTGTTCTCTATTTTTATCGAATGCATTTTTTCTACATGATTTACATTTTCCCATTTAACAGTCTACTGATGTTTTAAAATTCATTTTCTATATTTAGTTTTGAGGGAAATGGAAATAATGACATCCATGTTTATTCAATCATGAAAAGTGACTATTTGAGTGCCATTCCTCCATCTTGTCCACTGACAACTTAACAAAACAGGGTGTTATAAAATGGGCAAGTAAACACATCTAATATACTCTTTGCTCAACTACTAAGCATGTATTAATAAATCTTCTTCTTCCTCTTCTTTTCATACACTTTCAGATATCAACCTGAATATATTTAAAGGAAGCAGCAGTGTATTTGAGGTGGTTGACATCTCTATAGTTTTACCTGATATAAGAGCAGGTCTAGGCCAAAATAATTGTCTCTGTTATGCATATGTTGGACAATCTTGCAACAAAAGTTACCCCTCTACCACTTCAAGAAGGAAACATACCAGAGGGAACATTAAGAAATGAACTTTAGAATTTACTTAAAGTCCAGTCTGAAAATCAATGCATTTCAATATGTGAAAAAACTGAACCATGCTTAATTTGTTTCATCAGCAGATTCACATTATAATGTCAATCATTCACGCTATAACTCAGCTGAGCTGAATTAAAATTCCAGGTGTTTTTTGTTAAACATTTGTTGTTTTCTTTTTAAAATAATTTTGCCTCATAAAAAGTAAATTAAATATGCATGAATTCATACGGTTGATACTCTTAGGATGGGAAAGAATGAAGTATCTGAGAAATAAGATTTCTTTTAAATGGTAGACTAAAGGCAGTCACAGGCAGACATTGCCACAGGGCTGTGAAATCTTAGGCCTTGATATATTCTAGGTCATGGCATAATGAGGTGGGCAGCCAGCTCCCTACATTGCCAGCTTTCTTTCCTGGACAATTATGAAAAGATTCTGAAAACTATTCAGGGCTTTAGAGCCACATTAATCAAAAAACAAAAGTCTTGACACAACTGGGGGATGAACCTGTACAAGTCTTGTCAAGGAAGCATATCAACCACCACTCCATAGGTTGGTTCAATCCTCTGGAAGGCAGTGAATTTTAATTAAGTAGGATGCACTGCTATTCAGGTTGTATGAGCCCCAGAAAGAGAAGCATCTACTGGAGTGATGTTGATGCAAAGACTCTTTTCTTAACTCATCTACTGGAGTGAGGTTGATGCTGAGACTCTTTTCTTACCTCATCTACTGGAGTGATGTTGATGCAGAGACTCTTTTCTTAACTCATCTACTGGAGTGATGTTGATGCAGAGACTCTTTTCTTAACTCATCTACTGGAGTGATGTTGATGCAGAGACTCTTTTCTTAACTCATCTACTGGAGTGATATTGATGCAGAGACTCTTTTCTTAACTCATCTACTGGAGTGATGTTGATGCAGAGACTCTTTTCTTAACTCATCTACTGGAGTGATGTTGATGCAGAGATTCTTTTCTCACCTCATCTACTGGAGTGATGTTGATGCAGAGACTCTTTTCTTAACTCATCTACTGGAGTGATGTTGATGCAGAGACTCTTTTCTTAACTCATCTACTGGAGTGATGTTGATGCAGAGACTCTTTTCTTACCTCATCTACTGGAGTGATGTTGATGCAAAGACTCTTTTCTTACCTCATCTACTGGAGTGATGTTGATGCAAAGACTCTTTTCTTAACTCATCTACTGGAGTGAGGTTGATGCCGAGACTCTTTTCTTAACTCATCTACTGGAGTGATGTTGATGCAGAGACTCTTTTCTTAACTCATCTACTTGAGTGATGTTGATGCAGAGACTCTTTTCTTAACTCATCTACTGGAGTGAGGTTGATGCAGAGACTCTTTTCTTAACTCATCTACTGGAGTGATGTTGATGCAGAGACTCTTTTCTTAACTCATCTACTGGAGTGAGGTTGATGCAGAGACTCTTCTAACTGACTTCAGCCCTGATAGATACATATTGTGTAGCATGGACTAGGCTGGCAAGTACTGACACCAATCAATTCTTCTAACTGACTTCAGCCCTGATAGATACATATTGTGCAGCATGGACTAGGCTGGCAGGTACTGACAACAATCAATTCTTCTAACTGACTTCAGACCTGATAGATACATATTGTGCAGCATGGACTAGGGTGGCAGGTACTGACAACAATCAATTCTTCTAACTGACTTCAGACCTGATAGATACATATTGTGCAGCATGGACTAGGGTGGCAGGTACTGACAACAATCAATTCTTCTAACTGACTTCAGCCCTGATAGATACATATTGTTCAGCATGGACTAGGCTGGCAGGTACTGACAACAATCAATTCTTCTAACTGACTTCAGCCCTGATAGATACATATTGTGTAGCATGGACTAGGCTGGCAAGTACTGACAAGACTGACAACAATCAATTCTTCTAACTGACTTCAGCCCTGATAGATACATATTGTGTAGCATGGACTAGGCTGGCAAGTACTGGCAACAATCAATTCTTCTAACTGACTTCAGACCTGATAGATACATATTGTGCAGCATGGACTAGGGTGGCAGGTACTGACAACAATCAATTCTTCTAACTGACTTCAGCCCTGATAGATACATATTGTTCAGCATGGACTAGGCTGGCAGGTACTGACAACAATCAATTCTTCTAACTGACTTCAGCCCTGATAGATACATATTGTGTAGCATGGACTAGGCTGGCAAGTACTGACAAGACTGACAACAATCAATTCTTCTAACTGACTTCAGCCCTGATAGATACATATTGTGCAGCATGGACTAGGCTGGCAAGTACTGACAACAATCAATTCTTCTAACTGACTTCAGCCCTGATAGATACATATTGTGCAGCATGGCCTAGGCTGGCAAGTACTGACAACAATCAATTCTTCTAACTGACTTCAGCCCTGATAGATACATATTGTGCAGCATGGCCTAGGCTGGCAAGTACTGACAACAATCAATTCTTCTAACTGACCTCAGCCCTGATAGATACATATTGTTCAGCATGGACTAGGCTGGCAAGCACTGACAAGACTGACAACAATCAATTCTTCTAACTGACTTCAGCCCTGATAGATACATATTGTGCAGCATGGACTAGGCTGGCAAGTACTGACAAGACTGACAACAATCAATTCTTCTAACTGACTTCAGCCCTGATAGATACATATTGTGCAGCATGGACTAGGCTGGCAGGTACTGACAACAATCAATTCTTCTAACTGACTTCAGCCCTGATAGATACATTTTGTGCAGCATGGACTAGGCTGGCAGGTACTGACAGCAATCAATTCTTCTAACTGACTTCAGCCCTGATAGATACATATTGTGCAGCATGGACTAGGCTAGCAAGTACTGACAACAATCAATTCTTCTAACTGACTTCAGCCCTGATAGATACATATTGTGTAGCATGGACTAGGCTGGCAAGTACTGGCAACAATCAATTCTTCTAACTGACTTCAGCCCTGATAGATACATATTGTGCAGCATGGACTAGGCTGGCAGGTACTGACAACAATCAATTCTTCTAACTAACTTCAGCCCTGATATATACATATTGTGTAGCATGGACTAGGCTGGCAAGTACTGGCAACAATCAATTCTTCTTACTGACTTCAGCCCTGATAGATACATATTGTGTAGCATGGACTAGGCTGGCAAGTACTGACAACAATCAATTCTTCTAACTGACTTCAGCCCTGATAGATACATATTGTGCAGCATGGACTAGGCTGGCAGGTACTGACAACAATCAATTCTTCTAACTGGCTTCAGCCCTGATAGATACATATTGTGCAGCATGGACTAGGGTGGCAGGTACTGACAACAATCAATTCTTCTAACTGACTTCAGCCCTGATAGATACATATTGTGCAGCATGGACTAGGCTGGCAGGTACTGACAACAATCAATTCTTCTAACTGACTTCAGCCCTGATAGATACATATTGTGTAGCATGGACTAGGCTGGCAAGTACTGACAAGACTGACAACAATCAATTCTTCTAACTGACTTCAGCCCTGATAGATACATATTGTGCAGCATGGACTAGGCTGGCAAGTACTGACAACAATCAATTCTTCTAACTGACTTCAGCCCTGATAGATACATATTGTGCAGCATGGCCTAGGCTGGCAAGTACTGACAACAATCAGATCTTCTAACTGACTTCAGCCCTGATAGATACATATTGTGCAGCATGGACTAGGCTGGCAAGTACTGACAAGACTCTGGCCAGACTACACAAACTGGGAGTGAAGCCTGGTCAAGCCCGGCAGTGCCATCTTTTAGGTCAAAAGAGGAGATATCATAACTAGATGCTCATGGCAACTCTAAGCAAAATTACTTTGGGATGGCTGCTGCATCAGAGGACTGAGTACGCATGGAAATGCCCAATGTGCAGTGTCATGATTTGACATACTATAACATAACATACATATTGTGCTACAGCTGTTTCTTTTGGTGTCAATTAGCAATATAAGTGCCAGCTGTCTTGTATATTAATCAAATGTATTCAATAATAGATATTGCAATCTTTGTTGCGCTGTCTAGGGTAGTCATGAAATGTTGAAAACCCATTTTAATTTCTACATTTTGATGAAGGTATCATGCCAGCTCGCCTGTGTGTTATCAGAGCCCATAAGAGAAACAAAGAATAGGAAGACTGTAACCTTCCATGAATGTTGGAATGGGTGACTAGGAAGGGTTGACATGTGACTTGCTACCTCATCCTGCAGAAAACATTAGCTGCAAAATCTGACCAATGATAATCCAGTCCACAAAGGTCTGGGTGTGAGTTAGTCGAGGCATATGTTCCATTGGGATATGAAAGATAGAAGGAAAAAAAAAGAAGAATAATTATGCTAACTTGCTTTGTTTTCTGTATCATCATTTAGACTCCACACAGGACATAGACTGATAAACTACTAGTTCAAGTTGGGTGATACTGGTGAATGTAGCTATTAAATTGGTAAAATGATGACTAAACATTTACTACAAACATGTTCAACATATGCAGAACCCATGAAATAATTCTGGCCTACACTGACTCCAACTGAGGACAAACTCTATGGAGATGTCAACAACCTCCAGCTGACTGCTGCTTTCTTTAAGTATATTTAGGTTGACATAAGAAGGTATCAAATGAAGAACATTTTGTGTAATAAGTCATAGTCCTTGAAAGCTATAAAGAGAGTTCTTGCTTGTTATATAAAACCAGTTTTACATACAGCTGCGAATCCTAGACAATTGGTAAACAGGCAAAAAAAAATCCATGGAAGTCTTGAAGATGTGGTTTTATATAAGAATGCTGAAAATTAATTGGACAGCCAAAATGAGCAGTCAGGACATTTTGAGGGAAGCTAAGTCGCAAAGACAACTACTCACAAACATCAGAAAGAGGCAGTCATCGTTTTTTGGCCACTTTATGAGAAGACAAAAACTGGAAAATGTTGTGACAACCGGGAAGATCTGCAGAAAGAGAGATAGAAGAAGACAACGTGGGAAGATTCTTGACAGTCTTGTATCATGGCCTGGAAGGAAGTCAACACATGATTTGATCCATGCCTTCGGAGATTGCAATTTATGGAGAGGCATGATCGCCCAAGCCAGCCGCCAAGGCACTGTATGATGATGATGATGAAGGTGTCATCATCATTCAGTGCCTTGCTGGCTGGCATGGGCGATCATGCTTCTCCACAAATTGTGATCTCCAAGAATTTTCTCACATTGTCTTCCTTTATCTCTCTTTTCCCAAATCTTTCAGGCTGTCATAACATGTTCCAGTTTTGTCTTCTCATAATGTGGCCAAATATCAATGCCTGCTTCTTTATGATGGTTATGTTAAGTTGACTTGACGACTTAGCCTCCCTCAAAATGTCCAGATGATTCATTTTGGCTGTCCAATGTATGCTCAGCATTCTTCTATAAAAGCACATCTCCAAGTTTCTGGGGGTTTACTAATTGTCCAGGATTTGCAGCTGTATATTAAAACTGGATCTATGTATCATGTAAGAATTCTTTTTCTAACTTCCAAGAACAAGGACCTATTTTTATCAAATGTTCTTCTGAAGGTGTACGAAGAAAAGGCAGAATACAGTACACACACATTATATAAAACATGCACTTATTACTTACCATGAATCTGTATTTGAATTGAAAGTAGCAGAAGATACTGGCAGTGTCACTAAAGACAGCTTCCACAAATTGTGTCCAACAACAAAATCACAATACAGTTAAAACTGTTGATTATATAGAATGAACTTCCTGTAACATAAAATAATCATCATAATATTATACTATGCAGTGCACGGTAAAGGTAGAAAGAAACTGATCTGATAGCCTTAAAAAATAGCACAATTTCTAGACTGACTGTTAAACTAACACTTACCACTAAAAAACTTATAAATATAAAATTTATTGCTATTAATTACTACCTCCTGTGAATATTATTAATTATACCAGCATTCCACTTTTATTAAATTCGTGTATAAGAAATGAAGAAATGTGATAAATAAGCAAACACACAAATTAACCAATTATATAAATCACTTTATATGGCAGGATCTACTGTAATTTACTAATAACTAATACAAAGCAGCGGATAGCACACTAGCTTCTTAACACAGTTATCTGGGTTCACTCCCCAGCTGTGCGGGGAACGTCTCCCACCGCATGTTGCTCTGGAACTCAGCTCAGCCTCGCAAAATAAGCATTCAAGAGATGTGACTTGTCTCAGTGAGTCAAGAAAAGGAGGAGAGGAGTTGAGCCGGATCCCCCACCATCTCGCAGTGGTATGATCAACATCTATCAGCTCATAACCTTAAGGCTTAAGGTAATAAGTGCCATGGACAATCTTTACTTTGCTATAATACGGTTTCTCTCTTGCAATCCTTGAAATGTAATCTTGTAACAACTATTCTGTAAAACAATCTCAGGATTCTGAGTCACTGCTACTGCTATGCTGGGCGATAAAAACTTAAAACGGCGCTAAACAACTCTACGTTATAATTCAATTAACTAACAATCACAATACCCTGCTGCTTCCTAATTAGCAATCAACTAACGTAGTATCAATTAGCGTGTCAAACAGATGAAAATCGACGCATAAAACAGTAAAATGTTTCTAAGAACCAGCCTCAAGAAACTACAACCATCAACTAACGGCGCGACCAGACTACCATCCCCCGCGGTGTAGCAGACGAGGAATCTGTAACTAGGTCGTTTATTTTTGCGGCTCGATATTTGTATTTACCGTCTATTAAAAACTACAATTCTCTCTAGCCCGGAAAATGTGCTCTCAGAGAGAAACAAATGTTCTACCTGCTACTAATTATCTACAACATATGTTAGTTGAATGTCCTTTACAGAACGTTGTAATCAACTCCATCATTTACTGGCTGTTTGTGGTGTATAGGTAATTGTACGGTGTTGTGGCTTAGGGACAGTAAACGCGTTTCACAATTGCCCGTCATATTTAGAATCAGCTGCGGGAGATTTGGAAGCAGAGAACTTTGCGTTGATTTCGGTGTTATGATGCATTGCGCTCTCAGAAAGCAATGGCAGCCTTGTTTCATATCCTTTTTTTCACAGGACATCGCAATAAACACCAGCATTTCTGCCGCTGTGATCTCTTGGCAAGTTCACGTTCAGTAACTTGCCATTACTTTCTGAACGACCGGCACCGATACCAATGCGAAACTAACGCAACGCGGTCTGCTACCACATCACGCGCAGCTGTTTCAAACGCGGGTATATGGGATTACGAACCGCGTCCGTAACACCTTCGCCACGGAGACCAGCAACGGCAGACTACTGGACGTAAAATTTGCATAGTGAGTATATCACAAACAGCTAAACAATGCTGGGGTTGATCACGACGTCATGTAAAGGATGCGCAACTAACAGTTTGCCATTACTTTCTGAACGGCCGACGCTAATACCATTACAATCAACGCAAAACGTTCTGCTCCCAAGAAACTTGAGGTTGAATTCGGAGCATCGACCGGTAGATGTGTTGGGGAATTGTCAAAAGGTTTAACTAAACACGAAGCCGCAGACGCAGCGCAGGAAGCAGTAAAATACTAGAAAACAAATCATTGAAGTGTAGGAGATATGTGTCCTTCAACTATACGTCAGCCATCATCATCAAGTGCCATGTCAGCTGGCATAGGCGTTCCTGTCTCTCCGCAGATCTCGGTCTTTGGTTTTCTGGGTCAACTATGTTGCTGATATTCCTCCATACCACCATCTCAATCCTTCCTGCATCATTTCTCTTGGTCGGCCTCTGCCTCTCTTCCCTTCGATCTTTCCAGTCTTCGCGATGTTCCCCGATACCTTTCTTCTCATCACGTGACCAAAGAAAGCTGTTTGTCTCTTTGTTATTGTTGTGTATAATGTTCTAGTTTCATTAGCCTCTTTCAGGCAATCGTTGATAGTTACTCTGGCAGTCCAGAGAATTCACAACATACGTCTTAGGAATCACATCTCTGTTGCTTCCAAGCTCTTCCTAATTTGTTCATTTACATTCCATTCCAAGATTCATTGCTATGCAGCAAAACAGGTTCTATATAGCACTTTAGCGCTATCTTTCTTACATTTAATGATAGTGACTTATTGCATAAGATACCCATTTCATTTTCTGAAATGCAGCATATGCTTGCCCTATTCTGCTCTTATTATGGATTGTCAGTCAAAATGTAAAAAAGGGAAGCCCAGTGGTAGCACAGTGGTTCTCAACCTTTTTTTTTACCCATGCACTCCTACACCGTGTGTTCAGAATGTCACCCCCCCCCCCACTTTTTTTTCGTATTTCCTCTCTATAAAATAAATCCCCCCCCCCCCACAGTATACGTAAAAATGGAAGCTAAATTTAATAACATAACTAAGTTTAATAACATATACTAGAACAAGTCTAGACGTCTACATAAAACGTGATTTGCGGGTCTACTTACGTTATAAAAAGAATTTCAGAAGGACGAGACGTACAGAACCGTAAAGTGTGGAGGAAAAAACAATATCGAGTAATCGGTTCTTATATTAACGCGGTCTTGAAATAATCTTAATTCCTCCCCGGGAAACCCTAAAATCCCCGGAGCGGGGGGGGGGGGCGGGGGGGGGAATTCCCCACCCGTTGAGAACCACTGCGGCATAGCAGATACTGCCGTGTGAGTCAGAAGTGTTAAGCCTTCACATCTTTTAGGACATGACATTCGAGGTGAGTTGCCATTTGTCCTCCCTCATCGCCTTTTCTTCCCAGACAATTATGAAAATTGTCCAGTACCTATATTTATGAGGCTGGGTCGACCCCAGAAAAGTACTGATTGTAAATAATCCTATCTCAGCTGGGAATTGAACCAGGGCGACTGTCTTGACAGGAAAGAGCACTAACCACCATTCATCGGCGTCTCCTCACAATGTAATAGACGAAATGTTTGCATTACATCATTACATCTCTGCTAACATGATAATTATATGATGTAAATAAGGATCACTGTGGCTTTGGGATAAAGAACGTGTTTCACAATTACCCCACATACCGAGCGAGGGTTCTGAATCAGCTGTGGGCGATTTGGAAACAGGCCACTTTGCGTTGTTTTAGATGGTATGAGCCATCGGCCGTTCAGAAAGCAATAGCAAACTACTGCACGTAAACATTGCCTAGTAAATTACAACCAGCCAAAAAATGCGACGTCAGAAAACCAAATTGACCACGTCTGTCTCAACAAGACATTTAGATCGTCTCTATATGAGAGTATTTAGAGGAGCAGGCGCATATTCGGATCTTCAGATAGGTAAAAATTAACATGAAGCTCAAGAGACAAATAACATCAAATAAACACAAAAAGCAATGCAATATGGTATACTTCAGAAATCGGGAAATTTAGGAACAATTCACTGCCCGTCTAAAATAAATAGCAGACCTTACAACATGCAGTAGATGAAGTGAGTACAGAAGTCTGCTAGCAGCACGCTAAAAACATTTGGAGCAAATTGTGTTAGAAGTACTTAGCAAATAGCTTGGCAAAAGAGAAAGCAGCCATAAAGCGCGAATAACACCGAAAGCCTTTGACAAGACAGAAGAGATGAGAAGCAAGAAAGCAGATTTAAACAACAGCAAAACCAGAGTCCGGGGGAAATATGCTAAAGCTAATAAAGAAGTTAAGAAGCAGATAAAGGCAGATATTGACGTCATTGCAAGAGACGGGAAGGAGCAACATTGAAAGGAAACTCCAGAGACCTCTACCGCGCCACAAAGAAGATAGCGGGAAAGTGTAATCAATCAAGTCGACAGATCAAACACAGAAATTGGAAAGTTCTTACTAACATTAAAGATCAACTAAACAGATGGGGTGAATACTTTGAGAAATTCCCAAATAGACCAGTCCGAGAAGATCCGCCAGATATCCAGCCCGAATAAGAGGAGCTGGATATCAATTGCGAGAAACCATTCAAGGGAAAGATTAGCAAAGCCATCAAACTATTAAAGGATGATAAAGCTGCTCTTCCAGATGGCATCCCAGCAGAGGTCATTAAAATTAACGTAAATATTTCAATTGGATTATTGCACATATTATTTAGCAGTATCTGGAAAACTGAAGAATGACCAGAAGACTGGGTAGAAAGATATCTAGTGAAGATGCTGAAGAATGACCAGAAGACTGGGTAGAAAGATATCTAGTGAAGATGCTGAAGAATGGAGATCTACAGGGTTGTGAAAATTATAGAGGAATGATATTACTGTTAATTCCGGAGAAGATATTAAGCAGGACCATTCTGGAGAGATTACGAGATGCCGCTGACAAACAACTAAGGGATAACAGATCGGCGGACGATCAAATTGATCCTGCGCGGATCAAATATTTACACTGTGCTTAATAATAAAGCATCCATCCATCCATCATGTGCCATGCCGGTAAGCGTGGGCGGTCATGTTCTGCCATCTCACTCGATCAACAGAGTCGTGGATCAGTTCCGTGTTTCTGTCTCGACCATGCCACAAGGCCAAGCCATCCAGATACTTGTTTCTAGGTCTTCCCCTTGGTCTGTTCCCCTCGATCTTACCAGTTGTCACCAAGTTCTCCAAATCATTTCTTCTCATAACATGCCCAAAAAATTGTGACTGTCTACGTCTAATGTCTCTGATCAGTTTACGATCTTCATTTGTTTCTTGAAGGACTTGTTCATTGGTCTTTCTGGCTGTCCATGGTATTCTTTGCATTTTCCTCAGAAACCACATTTCTACAGCCATCAGATGTTTTTCAGCCTGGCTGCTCATTGTCCAAGCTTCACATCCATATAAAAGTACAGGTTCTATGTAGCATCTCAACACTCTTTTTCTCGTTTCAATTGACATCTTTTTATTGGTCAGTATGTTTTTCATCTTGCTAAAGGCTACTTTTGCCATGGCGATTCTTGTTCTAATCTCTTCAAGGCATCTCCCATCAGATGTTATTACTGTTCCGAGATAATTGTACCTGCTCACTTGTTGAAGAATATTCCCATTTACTTGTATATTACATTGTGGTATTTCGTCCTTCCTAGTGACGACCATAATCTGTGTCTTTTTACAATTTAATAAAGCATAGCCACTTTATATTGGATTCGTGGGCAACGAAAAGGCATTTGATAGCACTGATACGGAATCTCATATCGAAATTGATGAGGTATTATGGGATACCACAGAAAATAATTAATTGAGTAAAAGTAACATATAGAGGGACATATTAAGGACTATGAACTCATAATTGAGGGACATATATTAAGGACTATATTCTATAAAAACATAGTTGAAGGACATATATTAAGGACTATAACACATAGTTGGGGGATACATAATGTTTACTGTAAAAGCATAGTTGAGGCACATATATTAAGGAATATAAACATATAGTTAGGGATATATAATAATTACTATAAATACAAAGTGGAGGGACATATATTAAGATCTATAAACACATTTCGAGGGACATATATTAAAGACTAAAGGTTCATAGTTTAGTGACCGGAGAGGTTAGAGAAATGGTCGTTCTGCAACCTCTTATCAAGACGAGTATCCCAGCTGAGGGTGGATTACCGTTTCATGAGATTACGATGTTTATTGTATATAATACTGTGGATAAAGTGTAGACTCGTATCTCGTAGGATAAGTGGAGACCTCTGAAAAACTAGCCGTATCTAGTTGGTCGCAATTCTTCTACAGGACGTCGCAATCAACCCCCAGCATTTTTATTGCTCTAAGCTATGTTACGTTCAATGACATGCCATTTAACCGGCGGCTGCGTTTTAGAAGATAGTGATAAGCACAGTTTTAGAAGATAGTGAGAAGCACAGTTTTAAAAAAATAGTGAAGATAGAAGATATCAACTGATCCATGACTCAGGTGATCGTGTGAGATAGCGAAATATAACCGCACACGCTTATCGGCATGGCAGATGATGATGATGATGATGATGATGATGATGATGATGATGATGATGATGTGACGATGATGATGATGATGATGATGATGATGATGATGATGATGATGATGATGATGATGATGATGATGGTGGTGGTGGTGGTGGTGGTGGTGGTGGTGGTGGTGGTGGTGGTGGTGGTGGTGGTGATGATGATGATGATGATGATGATGATGATGATGATGATTTCTCTTTATTACAGCTATGCTTGCCTGCTTGCTTGTGTTCGCTGGCTGTGAACTCCAGCGTGAAGTCCTGTATGCCGGATGAAAACATCCTGTTGTCCAACATCAGTGTGATGTCAAACAGGACCTGAGGTTTGCGTGAGTATCCGTTGTCCCATGTCTGGCTTATTGGTGTGCAAACTGGTGGTCCCTCGCCGTGCAGGCAGACACTCTCCAACTTCGGAGGAATCAACGATCCTACTGACTTTAGCCAGCACCCCGAAGGGACCTGTTGCCCAGGCCGCTCGGCGAGGACGCACCAATAGGTCTTGGCCAGTATAGAACCCATCCCTGGTGCCTTGGAAACATCTCCGCGTCCCATTACAGCTATGTATAATGCTCAGCTTTCATTACCCTCTTCCAAACAATCGCTGGCTGTTGTGATCGCCCAATGTTTTCACAATATTCGTCTCAGAAGAATACCTGACGGCTTTCTCCAAGCTTCTTTACTTTGTTTGTTCGCGTTCCAAGATTCACACAAGAACGGGTTCCATTTCATAATTCATTATTACCTCACGTTTAATACATTTTTAAAAAGTAAGTTGTTAATTGCAATTCCTTTACAGGACGTCGCAGTCAATCCCAGCATGTTTTGACTGTTTGTGATTTACTTGTAAAGTTTACGGTCAGTAGTTTGTCATTGCTTTCTGAACGACCGACGCTCAAAACCATTGTATGAAATACCAGCGCAAGGCGGTCTGCTGCCAAATCGTCTGCAGCTGTGTTTCGAATGCGGTATGCGGGATTACGAATCACGCTCGTAACGCCTTCGCCACGGTGCCTACATTCAATACATACGTCTTATACAAATAAAACACATATGGTTGCTACATGTTACAATACGTGGGGCGTTGAACAAGTAATGCACCACATCATTGTTCTCAGCTAATAATGTAGATAGAAACTTGAACATTTGCACGCTTTAACGCCAATTGTGTGTACCAAATTGCAACCCAACCGGCCAAATAATATGGCTGCCCTAAACCGAGTGAATAAAGCGTGTCAGTAACTTGCGTTTTAAGCAGAGAATTGCGTTAGAATTTCTTGTTGCAGAGAAGACAACTGTTGTGAACAATAGCAAACAACCATATGATGAGTATGGAAGTTTTGCAGTCAACAAGAGAATAGTCAGTCGCTGTGTTAAGAGAATCAAAGCATCTTGAAGTGGAGATACGGAGCTGCTTGATTGGCCACGCCGTGGACGTCCTGCCACAGCCGCCAACGCAACAATGTTGAAATGATCTGAATGCATTACTCATAGGCGAATCACTACTCAACAATTGGCCTTACAGATGTCAGTCAGCAATAGTAGTGCAAAAATAGTTATAAAAACTCTAGGATTTTCTATGGTTTGCGCAGAATAGGTTCCTCGAAGTCTCACATATGACCATCGATTGCAAAGGAAAGCAATTTCTTCTGAATTGTTGGAGTGTTTCAAAGCTGTTGGAGATAACTTTTCGTCTAAGATCGTTACAGGTGAGGAAACTGGGTACATCATTTTGAACCTGAGACAAAAAGGCAGTAAATGGAGTGACATCATCTACAATCACCATGAAGAAATAAATTCAAGACAACTCCTTCAGCAGGAAAGGTCATGATCACTGTCTTTTGGGTCACTGAAGGTGTGATGCTCGTGGATGTTATGCCAAGAGGAGAGACAATCAAATCACAAGCTTACATTAAGACAATGGGTAAAAAAAACCTCAATCAACGATTTCACAGAGTTTGGTCGCACAAGAATCCAGCAGACCTACTTTATCAGGACAATGCGCGTCCTCACACTAGTCTGGCAACTTGGGAAGCAATCATTGAATTGGGTTGGACTGTGCTTCCTCATCCACCCTATAGTCCTGATTTGGCACCCTCTGATTTTCTTCTGTTTGGTCCACTTAAAGATGCACTCTTTGTGACAAGATTTGAAATTGATAAAGAAGTCATTCATGCGCCGAAGAAATGGCTACATGATCAAGACAAAATCTGGTACGGGCAAGGAATACATGCACTTGTTTCTCGCTGGCATAAAGTCGTACAAGTTGATGGGGATTATGTTGAACATTACCGATGTTTACAAGACATGCCCAGGTATATTATGTATAAATTACATGCTTTTTGAATAAACAGTTCCTGAGAAAGACGAAAAGATTGGAAGAGAACTATCTTCATTCCAATGCCAAAAAAGTTTAACCTGAAATTATGCACCAATTATAGAACTGTTGCCCTGATCAGTCATGCAAGTAAACTTCCACTAAAAATCATAATGGGAAGACTTCGTAAGAAAATGGAAGAAGAAATTAACGTCGTTCAAACTGGATTTATACACGGAAGGGGAACACGAGATCAAATACTCAACATGCGTTTAGTAATAGAGAAATGCAGAGAATTTAATGTAAGCTATTCTCATGTTTTGTGGATTATTCAAATAAATTTGACTGTGTACAACATCAGAAACTTTGGGAAATGATAGGGAATATGGATTTTCCATAAAATGTAATACAACTCATAAAACTACTATATCTAGACCAAGAAGGAGCGGCTAGAATAGATGGCGAGACATAAGATTGATTTGATATCAAGCAAGCAGTCCGCCAGGACTATGTGCTGTCCTCTTATTTGTTTAACCTGTACGCCGAAAATATAATGAAAAATGTCACAGATGATATAAACAGGGAGCAGTATGATGTCCTAAGTATCGGTGGTCATGACATCCCAGAGGTTCGGTATGCTGATGATACTGTATTGCTATCCACAATACAGAATGGTATAGAAAACCTAATAGCCTCAACTCAATTGAATATTGAAAATCACAACGTATATCTTAATATAGCAAAAACAAAGATAAAACTACTATAGGGAAAGAAATAAATGTTAATGAGGAAAAATTGGAGGTGGTTGAAAATTTCTAATATCTTGGGTCACTGATTACCAACAATAGTGACACAATGAAATAAATTAAAAGACGAACATCTATTGCTCTTTAAAGACTAAAACAACTGAATAAATTGTGGAGTGGGAGAGATAGAACTACACAAATTAGATTTGTGTCTATTGCATCGCTCTCATTGCAACATACGCCTGTGAGACCTGGACACTTGCTAACCAAGCTGAACATCGCATACATGCCTTTGAATATAAATGTTATAGGCGAGTTCTAAGAATATCTTGGGTAAAGAAAAGAACAAATACATCCATACTTCAAGAACTGAATATTGAAGAAGGTTGGCTATTAAAGACGATACAACAAAGAAAACTGAAATATTTTGGTCACTTGAAACGTCACGAAAGTTTCGAGAGAACAATAATGGAGGGGTATATGCCTGGGAAGAGAGGAAGAGGAAAGCTAAAGAGAATATGGATACAGAATGTGACAGATAACACCAGATGGGTGTATCTGACGCGGGATATTTTGCTTATCATCGAGAGATTTTCCAGAAGGTTGTTATGGGAGCGAGGTTCTGCAAAGTACATGCTAATGAATGAATGTATGAATGAATGAATGAATGAATGAATGAATGAATGAATGAATGAATGAGAAAAACAATGTGGTGCTTTACTTTCTGAACGCCCCTTGTATCTAGCCAGGTGTTTTTCAGCATGCTCAGACCTAACGTACAAGGTATATTAACACAGCATGGGTTGCTTCATTCATCCAAACAAAAGCCAATGGCACTTGGTCCACTGATTAGGAGGCCAAGAATGACAAGAGGTGTCGTTGTCTGGTCTGTAGTCATCACGTGTCCTCCTTTCTCAGCGGTTTAAGTTGGGTGGTTAATCTGTCTGTTATCAACCATCGTTGCTGTTCAAGTACTGTCCATCCTGGATGTCATCTTCTTATCTTACCTGGCCATACACAAGGAGAAGTGACTCGGACAACAGGTGTGTATTTAAGTGAATCAACATGCTTGTATGTCTCCCTGTCTATCTATCTATCTATCTATCTATCTATCTATCTATCTATCTATTTATCTATCTATCTATCTATCTATCTATCTATCTATCTATCTATATATCTGTCTGTCTGTCTGTCTGTCTGTCTGTCTGTCTGTCTGTCTGTCTGTCTGTCTGTCTGTCTGTCTGTCTGTCTGTCTGTCTGTCTGTCTGTCTGTCTGTCTGTCTGTCTGTCTGTCTGTCTGTCTGTCTGTCTGTCTGTCTGTCTGTCTGTCTGTCTGTCTGTCTGTCTGTCTGTCTGTCTGTCTGTCTGTCTGTCTGTCTGTCTGTCTGTCTGTCTGTCTGTCTGTCTGTCTGTCTGTCTGTCTGTCTGTCTGTCTGTCTGTCTGTCTGTCTGTCTGTCTGTCTGTCTGTCTGTCTGTCTGTCTGTCTGTCTGTCTGTCTGTCTGTCTGTCTGTCTGTCTGTCTGTCTGTCTGTCTGTCTGTCTGTCTGTCTGTCTGTCTGTCTGTCCGTCTTCTACACAAGGTGAAGTGACTCGGGCAACTTGTGTGTATTTAAGTAAATCAACATTCTTGTATGTCTCCCTGTCTATCAATCGATCTATCTACGATGAATCTATCATTCTGTCTGTGTGTGTGTCTGCCTGCCTGCCTGCCTGCCTGCCTGCTTGCCTGTCTGTCTGTCTGTCTGTCTGTCTATCTATATATCTATATGTCTATTCATCCATTCATAAACCCGCCCATTCATCCATCCATCCGTGCGTCCGTCTGTCTGCCTATCTCTCCATACATCTGTCTGTTTGTCCGTCCGTACGTCTGTCTTTCTGTCTGTCTGTCTGTCTGTCTATCCGTCCGTCCATCCGTCCGTCCGCCCTTCCGCTCGTCCGTTCGTTCGTTCGTCCTCCCGTCTATCCGACGGTCCATCCGTCCACCCATCCATCCATCCGTCCGTCCGTCCGTCCCTCCCTCCATCCGTCCGGCTGTCTGTCCTTTCGCCCTCCCGCCCGCAGTCCGCATGCTCTTCTTCTTCTTCTTCTTCTTCTTCTTCTTCTTCTTCTTCTTCTTCTTCTTCCTCCTCCTCCTCCTCCTCCTCCTCCTCCTCCTCCTCCCCCATCTTCTTTTTCTTTCGTTCATTTGAAACTGATTGTCTATATCTGCAATGTTGTCTCTCTTGTATAAACTTCAGTCTTTTTTAGCTCACTTAGTTTTATATAAAGTAACTTCTGTTGTTTCTTGGCCTAGATTTGTTATATTCGGGAAAGTCTTGGAGTAGATGATCTACTGTCTGCGATGCCAATCCACGTGTTCGCTTTTCTAATTTACCAGTCTCCGAGTTTGCAGTCTGCTCTCTGTGACGCCAATCCACACGTTCACATGCCTGATTTACCAGTCTTGGGCGAATGATGCTCCCCTCAAACTCCTACATACCTGGTACGAGAATGTGAACGGTATGGATGTTCACATAACAAGATCCCCCCCCCCCTCCCCCCTTGTATGTTCCGAAGGTAGTGAATCGGACGTCCAGCCTTTTGGGATAATGGCAAAAAATTTGTTGAATCCTTCACGGACGCTAAAAGTCCATCAACAGTTGAAAGAAAAGAGCTGACCGAATGGATCGGTGCCCTGGCTACATGTCAATTGAGAAAATCCAGCGCAAAGAAAGACAGCAAAAGAATATGTATAAACCTTGTGATCACGGAATGTGTATTTTTGAATCCTCTTCGGTGTGATGGAGATGAGTTCTCTTTGTGTGATCTGTTGAAGGAAACAGTGGACTTATGGAGGAATATTTGTGCAATGAAACCGATCCTTTACAAATCAAACCAATATTGCAGACCAAATCAACATTACATACTAAACTAATATTTTTTTTTCTTCAAACCTATCCAATAGCACAGCCTACACCAATTTTAAAACCAGTCAACAATTACAAAATAAACAAATATTACAAACCAAACAAACATTTAAAGCCAACCCAACATTACTAATCAAACCAAAATTATATTCTTCTTCTTCAGCATTCCGAGCCATTGAGGTTCTTTTTCTGCAGATACAAGCCATCTCCATTCGTCTCTCTGGTTGACCTTCTCTTGCCAGTCGCTGATTCCAAGTGCTTGTAGGTCTGTACATGTATTATCTCTCCACCGTCTTCTTGGTCTACCTCGGGGTCTACGGTCATTTATTTCCTGAGTGTAAGCGAGTTTTGTTTCCCTATTATCTTCTATTCTTTCTATATGCACCAGCCATTGCAGTCTATTAGCCTTCATGATACCAGTTTATAATTAATTATATAACAAATTAATATTTTATAAACCAATATTGCAACCCAAACTAATATTTCCCAAACCAAGCCACATTTGCAAACCAAGTCGATATTACAAATCAAACCATTATACACCACAATAGTGTTTTCTAAACCAATATTGCAAACGAATATGTCATGTCTTAATCAGATATGACTGAGCTACCGTATGACAGTAGGCGGTACTATCTACTGATTGTTATATTGGGCAGCACTCACCAAACCCGACACCCCACATTGGGAATTGGGAGGGGAGGGGAGGGGGGCGGGGTTCCGAGCCTTTAGTTCGATACATGCAGCCTAAAGACTAAATGTCATTGCAGGGCAGACCAGGCCTTAAGCCTTGGTCGGCAAATGGTCTAGGATGAGCTCCCGACAGGCGGACCTTTAGAGTACTGCTTTGCTGATCCCGCGGCTTCTGCAGCTTGTCTTGTTCCAGATGTATTGGTGTTACCTTTCCCCTGGAGTAAAGTAGGCAGACCGAGAGAGCGATCATGATCGTGAATGGGCAACACGTGGTTTCTAAATTAAGCCCGGAATTTGTGCTATGGAGAGATATAACTCAATTTTACAAACTATCGTCTGTCAAGGCGGCTAGTTGCCAGTAAATCAGTCATTGCAAACGAAACCAATATTAGAAACCAAATTAACATTTTACAAACCAAACCAATATTACAACCCAAACCAATATTACTGATCAAACCAGCATCACACAGCAAATCGATATTACTAGCCAATCTATTATTACTAAACAAAATAACATTAAAAACTATTTATTTTTTTTAAAGTTAAAAAAAAAAACTACACAACATTACCGCCAAATCAAGATTACATACAAAACCAACATTAGAAGCACAAACCAATAGTTTACTGCCTAAACGAACATTACAAAATAAACTCACATTACTAACGAAACCAATCTTGTATAAACCACATTGGCACCTCAATTACTCCGTTTATTGTTTATCGTTTATGGTAATAAACCGCTTTTTCTTTGTTCGCGCCATGAACATATTTTATCAGATTTTGAGATACCATACATTATGATCACATCCAGCAGCTGAGTGATGCTGAAACACAATGTGGTGTGAGGAATTTCAATGTCGTATAGCAAATTCCAAGGCACTAGATGACTGGTTACATAGCCATCTGAAACCATTGCCATAACCTGGGAGAGATCCTTCACATCTGAAGAGTTATAGAATCAGCACATAGCAGAATGTATCTGATAAATTGCTAGAAAAAAAATATAGACGAAGAAAGCGATGTCACATCTGGAAAGAACATATATGCTCTCGGACAGTATGGATAGCAACAGGGTATCAAAAGCACCACAGGACAGTTCTGCGAAGGTTTGCATACAATGTATTTGATATATTTCAAAGCACACAAGAAATAGTTGCTGTGGCGATAGATCTTGATTAGGCCAAATTGGAACCGCTGGACCACGCCGTGCAATGATGATCGCCGATAATTTTTTGTATCGGACTGGTTCGGAGAGTATATAATGAATCAAAAAGTTATTATTAGATACTGAAGACACAATAAAAACAAACACATACACATACCTAACTAAGTGCTGACTCCACGTAAACAAAACAGTATCTGGTTCGGAGAGGCGTGATACTATCTGAGATACACGTAGGACTTCGCACTAGATGGCCACATGATGTCAACAGACACATCATAGGTTAATCACGTGAAGGTCAATGTATTGTGGTGCTCTTTAAATAACATGGGAAAACAGTCCTGCCATTTATAGCTATAACATTATGAGTATTAAGAGTGGTGATCGGCTAAAATATTTATAATTGACATTTGTTTGCAGCCTGTCGTTTAAATATCACGTATAGCTAGCAGACTATTATTAAATGCAAATGTCCCCCCCCCCCCCCGATTTGTCTCCACCTTGTCGCGGTGGGAGGGAGGAGGGGGGGGGGGGCTTGGGTGTCCCAAAGACCCCAAGAACTAAGCCGACGGAAGCACAACTATGTATCGGATAGGACTTGGGTTAGGGGCCAAACTAAGAGAGACACTGCAAGTAGACTGAGGAAAGCAGTCAAAAGCCAAAATCGGGCGCACTAAGGCAGAAATCTTGGTCCAGACACATACTCAAAGGCTCTCAGCCGAGGTATATGGCTGAACGCTTCTAAGCCATAAACCCTTGGATGTGAGAGCTGTCTGATACTCACCTACCGAAAAATGGAGGTGAGATGCTGAGCACGCTACATGCGTGGCTCAGATACTTGTTCGAAGGTTCTCAGCTGGGGGATACGAGGGATCTCCGGATGAGAGGGCCTGGTCGTTACTTGCTCAATGTTGCATGGAGGTAAGGTGCTGAGCCGGCAGCACATGTAGCCTACCTCGTGAGCGGTACCTTACGGTGGCAAAGCGGTTCAGTCGCACGAAGTGGTTACGATGAAAGTCTGTATCTATACCCATAGAGTGAGCGTAGCCAAAGGTGGAAAAAACGTCTCCAAAACACGAAATGGAACGCTTGGCTAGCGAATCCAACTCGTAGAAGTCCGAAGCGAAAGCTATATGAGTGGATGTCGTCCGCAGACTGTCCGTCCCTGGTTTGTGTGGGGAGCGACCAGTGGCAAAACGAAATGCCCAACACATGGAAGTGGAGAATTAAAGCAGCCACGAGCAAGATGTGGCGACTCCTCGGGTGAGCTCAGTCTTAGAGCGCTATGTGCCTGCTCTGCATTTATAAAAGCCTCCTTGGATAGCGGGGAATGCCCATGGTCTGCCCCTGCCTTCCCTTGAGGGTTGACCGTGATGTCTTTGACCGTTCTACCTTGACCAGCTGAGATGTGGGCGACACCACAGCAGTAAATGTCTAACGTCTCTCGAAACCTCGGGAAGGCAAACCCGTAAAAATTCCCGCTGAAGTCGGATGTGCTGGCCTACGGGTGCAAATAAAAAAGGTACAACGCATAAACGTCCGAGTGAAATGTCTTTCGTGCTAGGAACCGCTCTGACTACCTAGTTCTTCGAATGCCCCTCGTGGCCGGAACAGCTCTGACTAGGTAGTTTTCCGAATGTCTGTTGTGCCCGGAACAGCTCTGACGGGCACAGCGACAAGCACATGTTCGAATCGAAAACTCACTGAGTGGATACCGTTTGCAGACCGGCCTGGTTTGTGCGGGAACGGCCCGTAGCGAACGAAATGCCCAATATATTGAAGTGAGGAATTAAAGCAGCCATGAGCAGGACGTGAGGATTCCTTCGGTGAGCCCAGCACCAGGGCGCTATGTGTCGGCTCTGCAACTATGGAAGCCACCCTGGATGGTGGAAAATGCCATGGACTGTCCCTGCCTTCCCTTGGGTTTTGACCGTGAAGTCTTCGACCGTTCCAACTTGACAAGCTGAGATGTGTACGGTACCGCAAAAGTGAGTCTCCCAGGAATGCTAACCTGGTCAAAATTGCACACTAAAGTCGGATGTGTTGGCCTAAGGGCTTCGGCCCAAGGGTACCTAACCGGACACATCGCAATTGCATCTGGGGGAAAAAACACTCCGGGTGAACGCAAAGAAGAAGAAATGCAAATGTCGTTTGAGTGCAATACAGACTATGGTTGCAATACAAATGGAACAGAAACTGCTTGTCTTATTGTTAGGCTATCTGGTTCTCTTTGTAATTGATTTTGGCCTTTGAGTTATCTGCTTCACGGTTTAACACTATCTGCTTCACATTGTAAAACCACGATCACGATAAAGGAATCGGAATCATCTTGGGTTGTACACGAAACACCCGGATCAAAACTATGAGGCATATCCATGGGATATCATTCGATAAAACTATGCGTAATATCTATGGGATAACATCAGTGAAGTCGAGTCTCGCATTGGCACATACCAAGGTCTGCACGCAAGTTACGACGATGCCAAACATCGACTGCCTGATAACCTGAATCATCTCAAAGGAAGCCGATTAAAGAAAGGAAACTTCCAGTGTGCTGATGCCGAGGTAGTGGGTTCAAATCCTACACCTGTCAGTTGGACTAAAATGTTGACCTCTCGTCCTTGACTTGGGGACGTAAGTTACAAGTAACTCCGAAGTCGGAGTAGGTTCGCCTGATGGCGAGGAACACTGGTAATATAGAAAGTTAATCAGTTCAGTACACTATATGCACGTGTATGGACTACACTTGGGTTCAAAGCGAGTGAACGCAAAACAAAACAAAAGAAAGGAAGCCGATTAAAGAGCGGAGACAGATACTCAGGGGACATAAATGGATCGTAGCGGCACACATAAGAGGAGCTCCCACAGGGTAATCAATCATTACATGATGTAGAAATTGTAGCGAGTGGTGTAATGCTTTGGAATGGTGTATTTTTAATGACTGTGCAGCGTTTGAAAATATTGCCGGTCAAAGTTTTGCATTTACCTATTTTGTTGCATGAACTTTACAGAGGATGAATACAAAACTTGGACCGGAAATATATTCAAACACTGCACAGTCATTAAAAATACACACTATACAACTGGCGGAGAAAATGCTGTGGATATTGATGAAATGGTGCACACTGATGGTTATTTGCAGCGAGGTCGAGATTTGTCAGCTAAAAGGAAGACTGTAGCTGGGCAAAATGGTGCCTAAAGTAACTCAAGTCTGAGTCCGGAGACTCTCAATTCAGTGCACGAACTCCGTAGCACCGATGAGGTTCCTGAAATACTTAGGGTAGATTTTTAACTCGAAATTTTACCCGGGCAGCGCCGTTAGGCTGCTCTTTTTCGATTTCCAATTGCAAAGGGATTTTTTTTTAACGTGCGCAAAAATAAACACGGGCCTCCGATCTCACTACCCAGGGACCAGGGAAAATTTTGTTACTATAAGTCCACGTAAAAAAAACCCGGCCCTCACCGGGCTTTAATCCGGGACCTCCAGCACTCGAGGTGGACACCATACCCCGAGTCCACTCCGCCCCCTAAGTTTGTATGATTTGTTGTTGATATATGTATTTGATATATATTTGGTTTGATACATGTTTTACATATATGTATTTGATATATATTTGGTTTGATACATGTTTTACATATATGTATGCATAAACGTAAATATAGCAGAAACCCAACAACAGAATTCTCCAAGACAAATAGATGTTTGTTTAAGGAATTCAAAGTTTCTTCTTCTTTCCTTCACTTGACATGTGTCTATATCTGCAATGTTGTCTTTTGCATGAACTTCACTGTCTTTATTTGTTTAGTTCACTCAATGGTCTATAAAGTTTATCTTCCACTGTTGTTTCTCTAGGTAGACAGTTTGCCTAGATATGTTGTATTTGGAGCAGTCTTTGAGTATATGATCTGCTGTCTGCGGCGCCAAACTACATGTGCACATGGCTGATTCGCCAATCTTGAAATTGTGTATGCATGTGGCTGCGTAATCTTATTACTCTACTAATGAAGAATCAGATTCGCTGGGCTGGTCACCTGACTCGCATGCCAGATCACAGGTTCCCTAAACGAATTTTTTACGGCGAGCTGCGCTGTGGTAAACGCTTCCAAGATGCCCAGAGGAAACGCTTTAAAGACACTCTGAAGATCTTCTTCTTCTGCGTTCATCCGGAGTTTTTTTTCGGATATCTTCTTCTTCGTTCATCCGGAGTTTTGTTTTTTTCGGATGTGATTGCGTTGTGCCTGTTTACAGCAGAGCTGTGTTCTTGCGCCGTTAGGCCGACACATCCGACTTCTGCGGGCATTTGTTGACCGGGTTAACCTTCCCGGGGTTTCTTAGGACGTTTGACTCTCACTGTTGTGGTGTTATCCCCCATCCTAGCTGGCCCATATAGAACAGCCAAAGATCCTGGTCAGCCCTCAAGGGAAGGCAGGGGCAGACCATGGGCATTCCCCGCCATCCAAGGAGGCTTCCATACTTGCAGAGCCGATACATAGCGCTCTGATACTGGGCTCACCCAAGGAATCGTCACGTCCTGCACATGGCTGCTTAGCCTCACTTCCGTATATTGGGCCTTCCATTCACCATAGGCTGTTCTTCCGGAAACCAGAAGTATGCAGTCTGCAGATGACATCCACACAGTGAGCTTTCGATTCGGACTTTCCATGTAATGGATTTGCTATCCAAGCAATATTCCATTTCGTGCCACTAGGACACTTTTCCACCTTTTTATGAAGCTCACACAGTGGGCTTTTGATTCGGACTTTCCATATAATGGATTTGCTATCCAAGCAATACTCCATTTCATGCCACTAGGACACTTTTCCACCTTTTATGAAGCCCACACAATGGGCTTTTGATTCGGACTTTCCACGTAATGGATTTGCTATCCAAGCAATATTCCATTTCGTGCCACTAGGACACTTTTCCACCTTTTATGAAGCCCACACAATGGGCTTTTGATTCGGACTTTCCACGTAATGGATTTGCTATCCAAGCAATATTCCATTTCATGCCACTAGGACACTTTTCCACCTTTTATGAAGCCCACACAATGGGCTTTTGATTCGGACTTTCCACGTAATGGATTTGCTATCCAAGCAATATTCCATTTCATGCCACTAGGACACTTTTCCACCTTTTATGAAGCCCACACAATGGGCTTTTGATTCGGACTTTCCACGTAATGGATTTGCTATCCAAGCAATATTCCATTTCATGCCACTAGGACACTTTTCCACCTTTTATGAAGCCCACCCAATGGGCTTTTGATTCGGACTTTCCACGTAATGGATTTGCTATCCAAGCAATATTCCATTTCATGCCACTAGGACACTTTTCCACCTTTTATGAAGCCCACACAATGGGCTTTTGATTCGGACTTTCCACGTAATGGATTTGCTATCCAAGCAATATTCCATTTCGTGCCACTAGGACACTTTTCCACCTTTTATGAAGCCCACACAATGGGCTTTTGATTCGGACTTTCCACATAATGGATTTGCTATCCAAGCAATATTCCATTTCATGCCACTAGGACACTTTTCCACCTTTTATGAAGCCCACACAATGGGCTTTTGATTCGGACTTTCCACGTAATGGATTTGCTATCCAAGCAATATTCCATTTCATGCCACTAGGACACTTTTCCACCTTTTATGAAGCCCACACAATGGGCTTTTGATTCGGACTTTCCACGTAATGGATTTGCTATCCAAGCAATATTCCATTTCGTGCCACTAGGACACTTTTCCACCTTTTATGAAGCCCACACAGCGAGCTTTCTATTTGGACTTTCCACATAATGGATTTGCTATCCAAGCAATATTCCATTTCATGCCTCTGGGTCTTCGTGCACCTTTAAATGTCAACCTGTATGTAGTTTAAGTAAGCTGCGGTCAACTTTAGCTTGTTGATATCTCCATAGAGCTTGTCCTCAAATGAAGCAGGTGTGGGCCAAAATATCTTTCTCTGTTCTGCATACGTTGGGCAATCCTGCAGCAAATGTTTTGCTGTCATTTTTCCAGTTCTACAATTACATTCATCGGTATCTCCTATCTTTAGTTTATTGAACAAGTGGTATTTCAGCCTGTTATGTCCTGTGCGGAGTCTGAAGATTGCTACTTGTTCTCTTCGGTCGAGTTTGTAATATGCATCATCCTACTGATGGCCTGGATGCTCTGATTCCCATTTGGTTCTATAAGTGCTTTTTATCAACCTCTTTGCCTCATTATAGGTTATGTCTATGTCAGGCTGTGGTAGTCGTCCGCCCTCTTTTGCCAGTCTGTCAGCCTCTTCGTTTCCAGGTATACTGCAATGTGATGGGATCCACTGTATTACAACTTTTTTGGATTTCTGGCATAGACCATGGAGTGCTGCTCTTATGTCAGTTAGTTCTATGCTGTTATTGCTCTTCAGTATTGAGACAGCTGACTTTGCATCTGTGAAGATAGCTATTTGCTTCTCTTTATTTTCCTCCATCAGGAGCATTTCTGCTGCAGTTTTCAGAGCCTCTACCTCCGCTTTGAAGTTACTTGAAAATTTTCCAGTTGCCATTGAATGTGTTTTTTTTCACTCCATTTTTTAAATTTAGGAGAATTCCTCCTCCTCCATTCTCTATTGAATTTTTGGCTGATCCATCTGTATATGCATGGGTCCAATTCCTGCTTGGGTAATGTTCTTTTATGTAGTTTAGGGTTATTTCTCTTCTTTCGGTTTCATGCTGAGTGTTCTTTTTCTCAATACCAGGAATGCTTTCTATCATCTCAGGCAGTTGCTGCTGTTTCCAAGCTGGGAACTTGTGTGCATTGTGTATGGGCTTGACTGTTGATATGTTAAGTATAGGATCTGCCCTAATCCTTCGTTTTGCAGTTTCTACAAAGTTGCTACGCTTCAGTCTTCCCTTTCCAAAACCATTAAATCTGTTGTACATAGGGTGGTCTGTCAATCTTCTAAATTTTTCTGCTTGTTGCTGGGCTCTGCTATCTCTTCTATCCTGCATTGGTTGTAAACAAGTGATCTTTTCTAGTTCATTAATAGGCGTTGTCTTCAGGCTTCCAGTTATGATTCGCATTCCTTGGTTTTGGACTCTACTTATTTTGTTAAAGTTTGACTTAGCTGCTGTTGCTCAAGCTGCAATGCCATATTCCAGTACTGGCCTCACCCGTCCAGTATATAACTTCTTGAGAACTTTCTCATCTGCTCCCCACGTTGTACCAGCAAGCTTTTTCATGATTGCCATTCTCTGCCTTGCTCTTGTTCGATTTTTCTCAACCTGTGTTTTCCATGTCAGGCGACGATCAAAGGTGACTCCTAGATAGTTTGGATTCTCTTCATGGCGCAATATTTTTCCATTCAATACCAGCTTAGGTTGCTGAGTTTTATTTGAGAGGGAGAACACTGTGCATGTTGTTTTCTCCTCACTTATCTTCACTAGCCATGATTTTGACCAGTCCTCTAGCGCTAATAAGGCTTGCTGTATTCTGCTGTTAGCTGTACTAATATATTCTTCAGATGTCCATATGGCTAGTTATCTGCAAAGGAGGATGTGTGTACTCTGGCTGGAAAATTTTCTGTGATGTCATTTATATATGCTAGGAATAATGTTGGTGAAAGAACTCCTCCTTGGGGGACACCTTGCTCCAGCAGCATCATTTTGCTTGTTTGTCCTTGTACTTTTGTCCTGGCAGTTCTGTTCTCAAGGTAGTGGCTGATCCATTTATACATTTTTCCACAAACATGCATGTTTTGCAGTTTTACTTTCAGTCCTTCCTTCCATACTTTATCAAATGCTTTTTCTAAATCTATCCAGACTGCTAGTGTGTGCTTTTTCTCTTGGAAGGCATCCTCTATTTCCTGAGCTATATAGGTTATTTGATCTTCAGTGGATCTGTACTTTCTGAATCCTGCTTGGTGTGGTGTTAAGAGTTTGTTTTCTTCCAGATGCCATGTTAGCCTGCCATTGATAATGCGTTCCATTAATTTTCCTACACAGCTAAGTAGACTGATAGGTCGATAGCCATTTGGTTCTTCCAGGTCTTTTCCTTTCTTTGGGACTGGTATTAGTATAGCTTCCTTCCATGCCTGTGGGACTATTCCTCTCTTCCAGCTGTTATTTAGGACTGCTAGTAGTTTCTTCTTTGCCTTGGTGCCTAGTCCTATTAGCATTTCATTTGTGATTCCATCCTTTCCTGGTGATTTCTTCTTTTTTAGGGTATTCATTGCCTGTTCCATTTCTTCCATTGTTAGATTTGCCATCATATATTCTGCTGCTGTCTCTGTATTTCTATGATGTATCTGTTTGTCTTTGATTGCTTTCTTCTGTTCGGTTGTAATATCAATGTGATTTGCATTTGCATAGTGTTCCATTAGTGCATTTGCAGCCTTTTTTCCTGTAAGCAAGGCATTTCCTTGTTTAATTGTTATTTGTTTGTTTCTAGGTCCTTCATTGTTCATGGCTTTCACTAGTTTCCATAGTTTGTTTCCATCCCTGTCAAAATTCAGGTTTTCTGTTTTTTCCCTCCAACAATCTCTTGTTGTTTGATTTACTGTTCTTTTATATTTTGCTGAGATGGCTTTGAGAGAGATATTCGCTTCAATTGTTTGTTCTCTCTCTGCTGTCTTCCTGGCATCTTCAACTTTGTCCTCCAAACTTTGTAGTTCTTCAGTCCAGTATGGTTTGTAATGTTTCCTCGCTCCTCTAGGAATGGACTCAGTGGCTGCCTGTATTATCGCTCTGTTTAGACTTTCCACCATTTGCTTTATGTTGCCATATCGTGTATTTATGTTTTCACAATATTTGTCTGTTAGTATGGCAAATCTGTCCCAATCTGCTCGTTTGTAATTCCAGCGGGGCAAGGGCTTTTGCTCCTGTGGAACATACTCCATATTCATTACAAGCTTGATTGGTCTGTGGTCACTACCTGCTAATTGGTCCAGCACATGGCGATCGATTTTGTGGAGGATGTCTCCTGTGCAGAAAGCTAGGTCTGGAGTAGAAGTGGTAAGCCATCTTCTGGAGTAGAAGCTCGGTGTGTCATTCGCTTTGTTGAGTAGATGGAGATTTGAGTCTATTTCCCAGTCCTCCAATTCATCTCCTCTTTTGTCAGTATCTGGGTATCCCCATCTTTCTGAACGGCTATTAAAGTCTCCGACAATAATGCAGTTTGTGTCAGTTATTTTCATGTTTGAGAGTGTAAGGTCCTTATCTGCTGGGCTATACAGATTGTAGATTCTTATTTTCACGTCCTTTATCATTATATCAACACCTATAATTTCCGTTTGGTTGTCAGAGATCACAGATACTTCGCTGCAAGGTATTGTATTTTGTGTAAGTATTAGAACTCCTCCTTTGTGTCCTTCGCGGTCGAAACGTGTGGCCTGATATCCTCTGACTGAGAATTTGTGATTGGCGTTGAGGTGTGTCTCTTGAATGCATGCCACATCTATTCTATCTTTATGTAGACGCTGTGTTAGGGAGTCTTTCTTCTTGTAAACTCCTTCGGCATTCCACTGTAGTATGTTGAGTGTCCGGGGTATTTGGTCAATAGCTCTTAACCTACTCCTTTGTGTCTTGACTCCACAGCACAGGGGAAGGTGACCACCAGTGGTCATGGGTGGACCCCCTCGAGGCAGGGGGCCCGGCACTATCGCCGCCTGATGGGACTTCACGGGATTAGCACCATATCGATTAATTTTGATTTGTGACATCATGAATTAAGTTACGTTGCACTGCTTTGTCAAGCCTGTGGCTCAGTGCATCCGATTTTGACAAGCATGTATTCTGGGTGCTTTCCCTAGCCTTTGACTGTCCCGAGTCTACCTACAAGGCAGCAGGTTTGTGTGTCTCTTCGTCTGGTCCCTCTCCCTTGACCTGTCCGACATGGGTGGCCCTACCAGTAGCTGGGCTACCGTCGGCATAGCTCTTGGGGTCATTGGGACGCACAAGCCCCTCTACCTCGTCACGGTGGACACACAGCAGAGGTTGTTTTTTTTTTTTTTTTTTTTTTTTTTCCGGATATGATTGCGTTATGCCTGTTTACAGCAGAGCTGCGTTCTTGCGCCGTTAGGCCGACACATCCGACTTCTGCGGGCATTTGTTGACCGGGTTAACCTTCCCGGGGGTTTCTTAGGACGTTTGATTCTCACTGTTGTGGTGTTATCTCCCATCCCAGCTGGCCCATATAGAACAGCCAAAGACATCCTGGTCAGCCCTCAAGGGAAGGCAGGGGCAGTGGGCATTCCCCGCCATCCAAGGAGGCTTCCATACTTGCAGAGCCAACACACAGCGCTCTGGTACTGGGCTCACCCAAGGAATCGTCACGTCCTGCACATGGCTGCTTAGCCTCACTTCCGTATATTGGGCCTTCCGTTCACCATAGGCTGTTCTTCCGGAAACCAGAAGAATGCAGTCTGCAGATGACATCCACACAGTGAGCTTTCGATTCGGACTTTCCTCGCAATGGATTTGCTTTCCGAGCAATATTCCATTTCGTGCCACTAGGACACTTTTTCCACCTTTTTTGAAGCCCACACAGTGAGCTTTTGATTCGGACTTTCCACGTAATGTATTTGCTATCCAAGCAATATTCCTCTGAAGATCTGACTAAAGGCTTTTGGAATTCATCACAACACGTGGGGGACTGCTGCCAAAGACCGAAATTCGTGGCGTACATCATTACGCACGGGTGTAGTCACCTGTGAAGCAATGAATGCAAGAGCTGTGATAAAAAAAAAAAGACAGGAAAAATAAACCACTTCAGGAGAGCCTCCTCCGGGACGTCAAGCATTCTTTGCCCACATTGTCAAAGAACATTTCGAGCCAAAATAGGCTTTACCAGCCATCTTCGAACTCGCGGCTGCAAACTTTTAATCCCACTGGATTAAATCTCCTTCTTCTTCTGCGTTCGTCCGGGGGTGTTTTTTTTCCCGGACATGATTGCATTGTGCTTGTTTACAGCAGAGCTGCGTTCTTGCGCCGTTAGGCCAACACGTCCAACTTCTGCGGGCATTTGTTGACCGGGTTAACCTTCCCGAAAGGATTAAATCAATAGTCATCATCATTCTTGATGGACAAACACCAATCTTATTATGTTCTGTTCTGAGGTGCAGAATATTGATTTGTTCTGGTCTGTTCATAAAGTGGTAGTCATCTTGTGCTGGTGTTGGTGACTGTCTCATTGATTTGATCATCCTCCCTGTTCCCTCGTTGATAAGTTGTTTTACCAACTTCCACATCTTTCTTGTGTCTCTTTCAAAGTTCAGTGACTGTTTTCTCCTGCCAGCTATTACGGCTAGCCTGCAACTTGGTCTTTTGAAATTTGGCTTTTGCGTGCTATTATTTATTGTGGTGCTCTTGATTGGGTTTGGCCTGTGCTTACTTTTTACACACTTCCACATCATTATGTAACTGTTCCAGTTCACTACTCCAGTAGGGTTTATAATGTTTACGAGCTCCTCTTGGTACTGTTTCTCGCGCTGCCTGTAGTATGCTTTGCCGAACTCTTCAACTACTTTATTTATGTCTTTGTCTGTCTTCAGGTTTCTAACCAGTATGCTGGTGCGATGTTTGTACCTTGTCCAGCTTGCTTTCTTGTATTTCCTCCTAGAGATGGTACTACTTTCACTTACAAGCTCATTTTCTACAGTTAGAGAGAGCGGCTGGTGGTCACTGCCAATAAGGTGTTTCCAAACAATTCGTCCCATAGTCCATTCCGTCTGGTGAATGAAAAGCCAGGTCAGGTGTAATTGTAGTATGACATGACCTTGAGTAGAAGATGTGTGGGTAAGATGGCTTGTTATGCCGAGATACGGGGTTCAACCCCTACACTGGACAGTTGGACTAATTGTCCTTGACTTGGTAGCGTTAATTACAAGTACCTCTGAAGTCGGAGAGGATTCGCCTAATGGTGAGGGACACTGTTAATATGTAAAAAGCTAATCCACAAGCAAAATTCAATCCAGCACTACTGGAAGTAGTGTGAATGGATTACGCTTAAGTTCAAAGCGTGCGAGAGCCCAAAAAAAAAAAAAAAAGTTGGCTTGTTAATGAAGATGAATATTTTCTCGTCCTGCCAGTCTTCCAGTCTCTCTCCTCTCTGGTCCACGTGATCATAGCCCCAGCTCTGCTAGTGGCTGTTAAAATCACCACCCACAATCATGTTTTCTTGTAGTAGGAATGCATCTAGTGCATGTGGGCGGTCACGTGGACAATAGTCATTGATCAGATGTAGATCTGTATAGAGGAGCGGCTGACCAAGTGACTAGAATGCCGAGTTCTCTTTCGGTAGACCCGGATTTGAGTCCTCGGAAAGTTTGGAGTTTTTTTCTGTCCGGGCAATAAAGAAAACCCTAGCCTGCACAGTTCGCGGCGACTGCACTAGCTAGGTGGCCTCAATTCCTCAGGCCTCAAGGCGCCCCTGTCTTACACAAAGGCAGTAGATGACAGTGGCAGTGACAGTAGATCTGTATAGTCTGCCTTAAGTTTGAGTGTCTGATACTCGGCCCCTTCAATGTAAAATTCAATTTGGGAAGCAATTATTTTATTCTTGACAAGAGTCAGTTTCCCACACTTTCGCTTGTCTTTTCGGTTTGGTCGGTAGCACTGGTAGTCTCTGATGATGAAAGTTATGTTTTCGTTAAGGTGAGTTTCTTGCAGGTAACTTATATTTTCTTATTTTTCATTCAAAATGTTGTCCAGCTCTATTTTGTTGTTGTTGTTGCTGACTTCCTTCGCATTTCAGTGCATTATTTCCAGTTTGGGTATGACCAGACGCTTTATTTTCATGTCCCCTGACTCTACAGGACATCCAAGAAGGACCTCCAGTAATTGTGATTGGACCCTTTCGAGGCATAGAGCCCGGTACTGCACCTGCCCAGGGGTCCATAGCAGGGCAAGCATCAAAACGTTTGCAGTAATATAATTTTTTATATCGTGTTTGCTTATATATCTGTGGTGCTCCTCCTGGCTAGTTGCCTCCGTCTTCGGCACCTTTCTTTTTCTAGACTGTGATCTTACTCGTGTTTATATATGTATGTGAACGGTTGTATGGGCATGTATTGCGTAGATGCACGTACATGCATGTCTAGAGTAGTCCGGAATTACATCGCCATAAACTCGGTGACACACTGAGGGGGGGGGGGGGTGTGTGTGAGTGGTCTAGAGGTATGGTGTCCGCCTCGAGTGCTGGAGGTCCCGGGTTCAGGCTCCAATGAGGACCGGGATTTATTTAAAAAATCCACCTTGACTTCCAGTAATAAAATTTCCCCTGGTCTCTGGGTAGTGAGATCGGACGCCCGTGTGTATGTTGCGCACGTAAAAAATCCCTTGGCAGTTGGAAATCGAAAAAGAGTAGCCTAACGGCGCTGTCCGGGAAAAATTTCGAGTTAAAAATCTACCCAAAGTATTTCAGGGTCCTCGCTGAGTTTCTTCAGACTCAGGTTTGAGTTAGGAGGAAAACGGAGCACTTATGGGTTAAACCGTGTGCCGTGATGTTGATCCAACGACTAAACTAAACTAAACTAAACTCAAAACAATGTTTTCCCGTAGTGAATTTGAATAACGAAGACACAAACAATAGATTGCACGATTTATTGCCTGGCATATTTCGCTGCATCTCGTCAGGTACATACTGCAGAAATCACACAACTTACGTGAATTAACTAGATAAATCCTTCATATTTCAACTTGAAGGATTTATCTAGTTAATTCACTTAAGTTGTGTGATTTCTGCAGTATGTACCTGACGAGATGCAGCGAAATATGCCAGGCAATAAATCGTGTAAACTAAACTCGCTGATGACCCTTCTCCTGTTAATTAAAACAAGTTCGCCAGGTGACGGCCAGTAGTTGGATTTTTGCTGCCAGAAGTTTTGAATGCACAAGCCATGGTGGGTATTTTGCAAGGTTGAGCGTTCACCCCAAACTCTGCAGCCTCGGCTTTAACAGCAGTTTGGAACCAGGAATTCGAATGTACTCGTTGTAGCAGCCCTCTGTCAGTCCTGTAGGACTATAGAGTTGTGGGAGGCACATGACTGCACCGCTGGTGACTGTATAGTCCACTGCGAGAGTGACAATCTCTGTCATTATTTCAGTATCTATAAGACGAAGCAGGTCCCGCAACAAGTGACTGCATTTTATGCTTGTGCCTCTTATCCTCAGTTTGTTGGATCAGACTGCGCTCAAAGAGCACCAGTCCGTTTCGTACATCTCTTCTCCAGGAACATCTGTCAGCTGAACTCATTCCCACGTATCTGGATCTATGCCGAGGGTTTTCATATCTTGTTTACACACATCCTTACATCGCATTTGGGGTCTTCTTCCCTGTGTACTCGTACCCGGTCATCTATTATCGTAGACTAAGAACAGCAACCCATACACTTAACAAAGTATTTAATTCGCATGGTTATATCCCTTAGTTACAGTTAATGAAAGTTAATAATGAATTGCTCTAAATCTAGAAATATTGATTGCTAGTCATAAAGAACAAGAGGACAAAATCAATCGTTGAGGGTGGGGCGAGGAGGGGGGAAGGGGGGAGGTCTTTGTCATTGAAATAAAGTAAGAAGTAACATGATAAATAAATTCATAAATCTATATTGCGCAATTAGAAGCACATTAAAAAATCAGAGCGTCTGTGAGTGTTTAGCATTGCTTGTGAATTATTTTCATGATATAAAAGTAGTTAGCCGATAACACACCGTTCAACAAAAAAGTAAAGATTGTGGCAATCAATATCAATACAGTTATACCATTTATTGCTATATTCTGCTGTTATTATTAAAAGATTGAAGATGTAGTAAGAAAGTTACTCGAAGAATGGTAGTGTTTGTCCATCAAGAATGATGATTTCCATTCATTTCATCCAGTGAGTTTGAAAGTTTGGAACCCTGAGTTCTAAGATGGCTGATAAGGCCTATTTTGGCTCGAAATGCTCTTTGATAACGTGGGCAAAGAATGCTTGACGTTCCAGGAGGAGCATGTGGAACAACACAAGCAAAGACAGCATTTCCCAAGATGCCGAATATTATCTGCAATTTATCTTTGTCAACTGAAGTGAAGAAAAGTTTTATTGGAAGCTATACCGAGTCGATCCCGATATAAGGAAGCTAATCATGGAGAATTAGCAGACAAGAGATGTGGTTTAATTGAAGCATGATGAGAACACCGTGGACCTATAGAAAGAGCAATGAAGACGTCATGAAAGAACAAACAGAACTGTCTCTCGCGTCAGAAGAAGACAGCCGACATTCTTTGGGCATAACCATCAGAAGAGGAAATCTGGAGGATGTCGTCACAACTGGGAGGTTGGGGAGGGGAGGCAGGGGTTGACCGTGAGAGAATATGCCGGACAGTTTGACATAATTGCATGGAGGAACGTCGATATCAGAAACGACTGGCAGCACAAGAGACAGAAGGTTATGGAGAGACATGATCACCAACGCCACACGGCATGAACTGCCAGAAGAAGATTCAATTCCCCTCAGACGTTCTCCAGTCTCTATATTCCCTTATACACTTTGCTTCCGTGTGTATCATTGGCGGAATCGTCCAACGGTTAAAAACATGTCACGGACAAATAAACGAAACGAAACAGCGTGACAGTGGGCGGCTTTGTTCTCCGAGTCACTTTCTTAAACATTGTCAATTTCTTGTTGTCGTTCCCGTTGTGAAATATGTAATCCAGATAAGGTCAGTCGTTTTTAACTCTCTGCATGCTTGTTTTACTTGTAATTTTAAGATGCGAACGTCCGTATGGTTTAAAACTAGATGCGTTGTTTATTTGAAATTAGCCATATTTATTCATGATTAATTACTGCAAGTGGCAGTGAAAGGTGGCATGATCGCGACCAAGTAAACCCAATCGCGGTGATTTCCAGACAAATGCAATTGAGATATTTGATTTTGCTGTCATGTCTTCTTTGGCCTAATGTTGTGATACTGTTTATGAAATATGTGAACTTTCGGTCACTTGTTGGGTTGTTATTATGGATTTTAATTATTTTAATACTTCATGGTAATATAATTAATGATTCAGTAATTAGTTTGTTGGTCACAAACTTATTTATTTGAGTAATTAATTGAGTTTACTTGTATCTTTTTAAAACTTTTTCGTTTTATGCCAATGGCTGTAAATAGTTAAATAGTTTGAAATTAAATTTTAATGCTTATTGTTTTAACCCTTCAGATGATTAATTATTACTATAAAGTATTAATTACATAAATTTTTATACTTATGTAATATAATGTAGTTTGTTAGGATGATAGTGAAGTATAATATAATGGAGCTGAGAGCACTGTAAGAATATTTAACAAAATAACTAATTAAATGCCTATTATTGCCATACAAAAAGTGTCTTGTAAGATTTTTACCATTTAAATGAACTGCTTGTTTTCTGTTTACATGTTATTAGACTATTGTCAATTAAGTTGTCTTAATGGACTTTCCTCATTCACTCAACATCCCACTACCTTACCCTCTCCCATGTTTGGGATAAATAGTTATTAATTTAAAATGTGTATTATTTATAATAATAATATTTTAATTATATGATAACATAATTATAAATAATCTTATAATTAAATATCATTTAAGCATTATTTATAATAAATTCTTACCAAATTCTTTTAATTTTCTTATAATGGTTCTTTGGCGGTTGGTTTTCTCTGCCATAATCAGATCTCTTGTGATTTGCATTTCGAAGTGTCTATTCGTAGAGCCCTACGAATAGACAAAGTGTCTATTCGTAGGGCCCTACGAATAAACAAAGCGTCTATTCGTAGGGCACGGCTGGTCACGTGATTTAACGTAAGTTTGCGGCTATATTATACATTTTCGTTGATTGGAAAACGTGTCGTCAGTGGCATAGTTGATTGTGCGCCCACCTGATGGGCGGGAGCTCGAGGTTCGTTTCCTTTCCGGACCTTTTTTTATTTTTTTTATAATGGTTCAGCAATTCATTGGATTGTCAAATGTCAATCGTTCGTTTCCTTGCCCAGCAATGTTTTTTTTTAATTTTTCAGCAATTCATTTAGAATTGTGTTGTTTAAAATGAGTGTAATTTAGTTAGTACCAGTTTCTCCAGTATTGGTCCTCGTTGCTTTGCACTACGGCAATTCCAATACCCAACCCACACATTTTTGAGTCCCAAACGTTCCGTTTTCCTTCTACCCCTTCTGGCTCCAGCCCTCTTCTTTCTTTTCCTTCCCCCCTCTCCCCTACCTCTTCTCCTCCGCTTAATTCTCTCCCCGCTGGCTGTTGTCAAAAGTATCGAGCTCAAAGCACGTACTCCGTTGATTCGGCGATAATTCTTTGTAATATTCATAGTTTTCATATTCATAGACACGAAAGTGGTTAAGTAGGCAGGTAGAAGGGTGGGTAGGTAGACAGGTAAGTAGTTAAGTAAGCAGGTATGTGGGTAGCTAGGCAGGTAGGTGGATAGTAGGTACACAGGTAGATGGGTAGCTAGATCCAACCAGACACTCGCTCGTCGATCATCTGTGTTCCACCATGCCAATTCATACATCTCTTTCAACCTCTCCCTGCAATACTCTGAACAGGCAGGTTGACCGGCCGAGAGAGAGAGAGAGAGAGAGAGAGAGGGGGGGGGGGCAGTCAGAGATACAGACAAATAAACAACTGATATAAACTGGCAGACAGATAGAGAGTCAGACACACGCATACATACACACAGAGAGTCAACCAGACGTACATATGCATATGGACAGACAGACAGTTTGTTAGATAGAGATTCAGATAGACATATATACAAATGGACAGATACAAGTAGGCTGATAGAGAACAAGAAATCACGCAGGCTGTCAGACGGACGGACAGACAGAGACAGAGAGACATCCGGGCATGTAGAGAGACATCCAGACAGGTGGACAAATAGAGAGGCATACAGACAGGCGGACATATAGAGAGGCATACAGACATCTCTCTCTCTTCTTCTCTATCTCCCTCCTCCCCCTCTCTCTTTCTTGTCTTTATCACTTTTTTATGTCTTTCAACACATCTTTCTCATATCTCACATATCTGTCTCGCACACTATCTTCATTATCTATCTCTCTCTTCTCTCTTTTCAACCCGCTTCACATATACCAGGTTTTCCTGCACTTTATATCCGTAGCATTTCCTTGTTTATTTGTTAATTCATGAGGGCAATCAGTCGAAAGCCTGGTGTTTGTATTGCCTAACGACCCTAATCATGTCTCTCTGAGGTGACGCATATTACTGTCAGCTTGGACCAGAATTATCAGGTCATAAATAGTAGGAAATAGTAGGTCAGTAACGTAAACAAAGATGGATGCCTGTAAACAGTAAGTGTACAGAAACGCAAGTTAACAATTCTTAAACTCGCCTGATATTTAAACAGCCATACTTCAACTAAGTATAAAGTATCGATTCATAGGGCCCTGTGTATAAACAAAGTGTCTATTCGTAGGGCCCTGCGAATAAACGCTTTGTTTATTCGTAGGGCTCTACGAATAAACGCTTTGTTTATTCGTAGAGCTCTACGAATAAACTCTCCCTTTGCATTTACCAATCTATTGGCTTTGAGAAAAATAAGGCTGAGAGGACAGGGCCAAATAAGGTTCCATTGATTGGTCAATGCGGTAGTTGTTTCTTGGAATTATTTTTATGATCTCCTTTCTTGGTTTTGTCTGCTGCTGACTTTTTTTTTCTATTTCTGTCAAAGATTACCAAGGTAATTTAGAGAGCTAGAAAGGTGATGAAGAGCAAGTGGCCAAGCCATTAGTGCTCCAGTCCCTCAGACCTGGAGGCATGTGTTCTAATACCCAGTTAGGTGTTTAGATCTATCCAAGGCAAACATAAATCTGGCTGTCCATTGTATGGTAATAGACTGTAGAACGGGACAATGGCCTCCAGGATGTTCTGTTTTATGAGATGTTTACTTCTGTTGATGACGAACGCTATGTGACTGTTCTGTTGTATGCTTAGTTCTTATGTTACATTAGATGTACCATATACATACAGTGCAGACCTGATAACTCACCTGGAACTCAAGAAATACTTCTAATAATAGTGACTAAAAAGAGACAAAGAAAAAAAATTGCTGGGGATAAATAAATTGTTCTTCACACCAGAAATTCGCCATGATCACCTTACTTTCTCCATTGTAATATCCCATGTTCTCATCTTCATAAACTACTACTCCTCCCCTTCTATCTCAGTCACCTTCTTCTGATTCTGTTACTCTCCTAAAGGAGCATAGACCCTCAACCTACCCAAGACATTTTGTAGACTTCTTCATAACTGGTTGGATTTTGTAGCTAAAGTTTCCCAGGGGTGAGGTAGCCAGTGTCATTCTAACCCTTCCCTTAGTCTCCTCATTCAACATGCATGGTAGGTTGTAGTGCCACTGTTTTTTGCTTCCATTATTTGCCTGGATAATACACACAGTATAAGGGCATTGTGTTGGGTATGAAGGATACACTTTACCTGTCTTTGGGTGTCAGAGACTATGCTGGTTGTAGGGAGATCTCATGATCTCATGCAAGAGTTCTGCCTCATATCCTTGTACAGCAGTCAGAGACTATGCTGGTTTTAGAGAAACCTCATGCAAGAGTTCTGCCTCATATCCTTGTACAGCAGTCAGAGACTATGCTGGTTTTAAGGAAACCTCAGACAAGAGTTCTTTCTGTCTTATGCCCTTGTTGTACAAAGTCAGAGACTATGCTGGTTTTAGGGAAACCTCATGCAAGAGTTCTGCCTTATATCCTTTTACAGCAGTCAGAGACTATGCTGGTTTTAAGGAAACCTCAGACAAGAGTTCTTTCTGTCTTATGCCCTTGTTGTACAAAGTCAGAGACTATGCTGGTTTTAGGGAAACCTCATGCAATAGTTCTGCCTTATATCCTTTTACAGCAGTCAGAGACTATACTGGTTTTAGAGAAACCTCATGCAAGAGTTCTGCCTCATATCCTTGTACAGCGGCCAGACTATGCTGGTTTTAGGGAAACCTCATGCAAGAGTTCTGCCTTATATCCTTGTTGTACAGCAGTCAGAGACTATACTGGTTGTAGAGAAACCTCATGCAAGAGTTCTGCCTTATATCCTTGTTGTACAGCAGTCAGAGACTATACTGTTGTAGAGAAACCTCATGCAAGAGTTCTGCCTCATATCCTTGTTGTACAGCGGTCAGACTATGCTGGTTTTAGGGAAACCTCATGCAAGAGTTATGATCTGCCTTATATCCTTGTCGTACAGCAGTCGCTCAAAGAGCAATGGCACAATTTTTTTGCATATCCTTTTTACAGGACATTGCTGTCAACACCAGCATTTTACTGCTGTTGCTGATGTCTTGGCAAGTTTACATTCTTCTTCTTCTTCTGCGTTCAACAGTACTTTTTTTCCCGGACGTGATTGCGTTGTGCCTGTTTACAGCAGAGCTGCGTTCTTGCGCCGTTAGGCTGACACATCCGACTTCTGCAGGCATTTGTTGACCGGGTTAACCTTCACAGGGAAGTTTATATTCAGTAGTTTGCCATTGCTTTCTGAATGACCAGCTCCCATACCAATTCGTTAAAACCCTGCGCGGCGCGTCTGCTGCTAAATCGGTCACAGCTGTGTTTTGAACGCAGGTAAGTGGAATTACAAACTGTGTCCTAACGCCTTCGCCACGTAGACCGGCAAGGGCAGATTACTGAACATAAAATTGCCTAGAAAAATCATACAACCAAAACATGCTGGAGTTAATTGTGATGTCCTGTAAAGGACATATAGCTGACTTCGACAGCATGGATAATTGGCCATCACAGGCCTGAGCTTTTTTTTTTTTATTTGAACTGGCAAGTGACTTCGAAGTTGGTAGACTTTCAGAAATGTAGTGACCAAAAACTATGAAGTGGAAGATCTTTGGCCTCCATCAGCCCACTTCCAAATCATGGGTAAATGATATCCATTGTATGTCAATCAATCAGGTGCCATCTCCATAATGAAGGCATTGGATCTCCCAATACTGTCAGTCACCCTGACTAAACATTCTGTCACATTGCTGTTCGTCCATCTCTTGATGTTATCTTCCCACTTGTTTGTTGTCTACTTCTTGCTTGCTTGCCATCTTGTCCTCCAGTGTGGTTTTTGTATGAGCATTATGTCTTTTAACATGGCTGAAATGTTTCATTTGCCATTTTAAAATTTCTTTTATCAACTATCTTTTCATTCCCAGTTTTTCTAGAACCTCTGTGTTTGATTGTTTTTTTTCCCATGAAAAACAACATACTCTGTATATCCACATCACCAGGACGTCTATTCAACTTTCTAATTGCTTGTTCAATGTCCAGGCTTCCGCGCCTTATGGTGATGTTGAATATACATCTCATCTCATCATGTTCCTCTTGTACCTTGCGGTGTCGAGGTTAAGTATAAACAGCGGGAGAGTGCCCGCTTATGGGCTTCATGTATCGATATTCCCATGGAGTCTGTTATTCCCTGCGTCCATCATTTACATGGTCGGCCTCTTCCTCTGCTTCTCTCTGGTCTGTACATCATTGCTTGTTGTGGTATACTGTTAGTTGGTAATCTAGTTACATGGCTAAACCATTTGACTTGCTGCTTTCTAATAAAATATAGTGCAGCTATAACCCCCACTTTAGTCCTGATTTCTTTATTTCTGATCTTATCTCTTCTTGATACATTGAGTATTCTTCTCAGGAATCTCATTTCTGTTGTTGTGATTTTTCTTTTCTCTTTTTCTGTCATTGTCCAGGTTTGGCATTGGTAACTAAAGTTGGTAGGAAGATTGTGTTGTAAAGTGCTTTCTTAGTAGTTATTGATACATGTGTGTTCTTTAGTATTGAATATACATAACATTTTATTATTCTCATTTTCCATGCGTTGGTAAACTCTTCTAGATGTTAACACTGATTTCATGATGTTGAAAGTATGTGCCGTCTGTTAAATGATAAGCTTGTGCAAATAGTGGGTACATTAGTGTTAGGACAATGGGCCGACTGTCTTTGACGTGGATGGACGAGGGTTTGGTGTCAGTTATAGGAGATAAAGACTGAACACCTCTTCTTCAGACCTACACGATGAGCTTTGTCCAAAAACTTCACATACCTAACACAGATCCCTGCTATGGAAATACCATTTTTTAAATGAAATTTTCTTGGAGGGTTTAATTGTTCATCAACCACATGTTCTATGATATAATAAATCAGTTCAAATGTCCATCAATTGCATGCTTTACAAAATGTCCAACCAGTGTCATGAGAGACAATTTGGGGCTGATCATATCACTCCTTTGTTCTCGGCAGTTGTCTTCAGTTCAGCATAAGTTTCATTTGTGGTATCCCAGCATGCTTGTGTGATGTATTTGTTTATTGAGTGTCCTCATTTTCTTGTCTCCTGGGGCTTGACCTTGAGAATGTTAATTAATAGATCTCCCTCCATGTTTCATAATGTGGCCAAGACCCACAAAAAAAAAAAAAAACATATTTAGTATATTTTCAATAGTTTTCTGTTTTCCCAGTGTTTCAAAAAATGTATTCAGTTGATAATTTTTTCTTGCAGCCTTCTCTTTGCATCTTGCAATAAATTCATGTCTCAGAAACTTCTAAATTGGTTTTATCTTTTATGTTAACTGTCCATTTTTGAGAGTTGTATAGTGCTACAAACCATTAGGGAGTATCTGAATGAGATAATCATACTCCTTAGAACATAGATAATAAATGTGAATGAAAATGTAATTTAAAATAAAAAAATTTTCGTGTGCCATTTGAATGGTTTGCAGTTTTGTTTCTTTAGGGATGATTAAACCTTTGTCACTTTGGCCTACATTTTGCATGTGTTTACTGATATACAGGTCCATATCCATTAATTATTTAAAACCAGTTATTTTAATTTTATTTTCTTTGTTACATTTTAATAATCGTATTTCTGTGATTCTAATTTTTGAATATCCTTTGTTGATTGATGTAAATAGCATCTTCATCACATAGTGCATTGAATGCAAATCCATGAATATTTTTCGCAGCAAGTTCTCAAAACAAGGGCTTCTTCTATACTCTTCCACGGAGACTTTGGTATCATTGTTTGCTGGATTTTGGAATCCATAAACAAACTATTTGTATATTCAGGCGAACAATTCTTATGGACTGCTCTCATTCTTTCCCATGACTAACGTTTGTTGGCAAGATTGATATCTCTTCCATTCCCTCTGGGTATTGGGTTGGAGTCGTCTGTTGTCAGTGAGATAGTTATATGTTGTTAGTGAGATAGCCATCTGTTGCCAGTGAGATAGCTATGTGTTGTCAGTGAGATAGCCATGTGTTATCAGTGAGATAGCCGTCTGTTGTCAGTGAGATAGCTGTCTCTTGTCAGTGAGATAGCCATGTGTTATCTGTGACATAGCCATGTGTTGTCAGTGAGGTTGCTAACATATGCGGAAGAAACTTTACTAACCTTGTCCAATTCCAATTAGTACAAAGTGCTGTGCTGAATCATGTCCTAGTTACATCTTAATATGTCCCTCAGCAAACATGGTTTCAGTACCAGACATGCATCCCTCACTGGTTTCTGAGCTTGGAACATTGAAGGAGAGTTCTGAGCTTGGAACATTGAAAGAGAGTTCTGAGCTTGGAACATTGAAGGAGAGTTCTGAGCTTGGAACATTGAAGGAGAGTTCTGAGCTTGGAACATTGAAAGAGAGTTCTGAGCTTGGAACATTGAAGGAGAGTTCTGAGCTTGGAACATTGAAGGAGAGTTCTGAGCTTGGAACATTGGAGGAGAGTTCTGAGCTTGGAACATTGGAGGAGAGTTCTGATCTTGGAACATTGAAGGAGAGTTCTGAGCTTGGAACATTGAAGGAGAGTTCTGAGCTTGGAGCATTGAAGGAGAGTTCTGAGCTTGGAACATTGAAGGAGAGTTCTGAGCTTGGAACATTGAAGGAGAGTTCTGAGCTTGGAACATTGAAGGAGAGTTCTGCAGTCCCTGTAGAGATCACACTTCCGCACCGGGTCGGGAGATGCCTCAACATCAACCTTACTCCGATACATGCAAGCCATTTTCAGGGCTCAAACAACATCAATGTCAAAGCATCAGTCTTAACGATTCCTTATCTAGTGGATTCACAAACCAACCAAACAATTTCTTCCACGATTGTGAAAACCCAATGTTTATTCCTGTTTAACTGTTTGAGAAAGTTCCTTTCAATGAAACACCCTTGAATGTATGGTACCCTCTTTTGTAACTGTCATCTACTGCATATAGTACCTCGCAGTGTAGAACGAGGGGGTCTTGAGCCTGAGGAATTAAGGCTGCCTGGCTAGTGCAGTCACCATGAATTGTGCAGGGTAATGTTTTCTGTTTTTCCCCAACAGAAAAAAATTCACACCTTATTGAGGATTTAAACTCAGGTCTCCCAAAAGAGAACCCGACATTCTAGTCATTCGGCCAGCCCCTCCCCTCTATTGTAACAAAAACGTCATATTTAGTCATCAAAATAATCAGTGAATTTTCCAACTGCCATCTCCACATTGAAGGTTGGCTACAATAGAACTCCAAATCTCTCTGCCTCTCAACCATGCACACTCTACTAGACTGCTGTTTGCCCATCTCTTGAAGTGTTCCCCACTTGTATCGTTGTCTACCACATGCAACCTTGCTCGTCTGCCTGCAGTTCTTCCCTCCAGTAAGAATTTTACAAGTGCTATGTCTTTTAATGTGGCTAAAATGTGTAACTTGTGTCGTTTTTTTATTTCTTTCACCAACTCTTTTTTATTCCCAACCTCTGAATGTGTTTTTGTTCCCAGGAAATAATAACCTATTCTGTTTTAATTATTGTTTGGCTCGTTATACCCAGCAGTTGTTACTTAACTTTCTGTCCCGCATATTGTTTTAACTTCTACTGGCTTATGGCATTAGTTACTGTGAAATAACAATTTCGGGCAGGGGCAAATTAAAACAACCACATGATGCATGGAGTAACCAGTGAAAGTATGGTTAGCTAGTAGGTATAGAAAGAGTTAACTGTGGTTGTCACAATTTTAAGCAAAACTGGCTTTTTGAGGTATACCTCAATATGGTTTTCATCTTCACTGAAATAGGTTAATTAAAGTATAACATTAAGAAAGAGGCAAACAGTGTTCTTTGATCACATAAAGAGAAGAGAGGCAGTGGAGAAATTGTGATGATTGGAAAGATCAAAAGAAGAAAGGCAAAACCAAACAGATGGTTCTGGATAGACTGAGATGGTGGCATGGAGGAATATCATCAATAAAGTTCATCTGGAGCACTAGGTAGGTCTGTCTGTGGAGGGACATGAACACCTACTCCAGTTGGCAGGTCACATGATAATAATCCTGATGGCTTTTATGGCTATGAGCTTATTTACTTCCTACATTTAGTGTCTCCTATTTCAAGTGTGTTCAAGTGTACTTACGTTTTTCTTTGGTTAACAATTGACGTGTTATTGTGAAAGCTTAGTAACTTCTTCATTACAAATGAATAGGAATTCTTGCCTATTCAGCCACAAAATGAATAAACCAAATTTAGCTGAACAAGTCTTAATTCTACTTTGTATGTTTACATAGTATTGATTCCAGACAATGAACAGGATCTGCAGCATTTAGTAGATGCGGTTATTGTACACAGTGAACAACGTGGGTTAGAATTAAATTGTAAGAAGACAGAGATCATGGTCGTCTCTAGGAAGAAATAAATACCACAATGTAATATATGAGTAAATGAGAATATTCTTAAGCAAGTGAACCAGTACAAATATCTCGGAAGTCTGATGGGAGGGCCTTGAAGAAGATTAGAACAAGAATCATTGTGGTAAAGGCAGCCTTTTGCAAGATGGAAAACATACTGACCAATAAAAAGATGTCAATTGCAACGAGAATAACTGTTGAAGTGCTACATAAAAACTATTTTTGTATGGATGTGAGATTGGACAAGAAACAGACAAGCTTAAAAACATCTAATGGCAGTGAAATTGTGGTTTCTGGGAAAATGCAAAGAATACCATGGACAGACAGAAAAACCAATGAGCAAGTCCTACAAGAGATAAATGAAAACCGCAAACTGATTAGAGAAATTCAGGCATAGACAGTCAACATTTTTAGATATGTTTGAGAAGAAATAAACTAGAGAACTTGGTTACAACTGGCAAAATTGAGTGGAAAATAACCAGGGAAAGCCAGGGAAGTAAATATCTGGATGGCTTAGCCACATGGCATGGTCGAGACAAGAACATAGAGCTGATCCACAACTCTGGTGATTGTGTAAGATGGTGCAACACATGACTTCCCATGCTTATTGGCTTGGCACATTATATTGTATGTGTGCATTGTTTATTCAGTAGAGTTCAGATTGGCAGAATGTGTGTTCCTTCCTTCTTGATCCAGGCTTCTTCTACTGCCTTTCATATTTCCCACCCTCTACCATCTCGTGCCAAGCTCTTTGTAGACTACTTATTCCTGATTGGTTGGATTTTGCAGATACAACTTTCTACAGGATGAGTTAGCCAGTCTCACGCCAACCCTCCTTAGTTGATTCTTATGGCATGCATGCTAGGTTACAGTGTTACTATTCTATGCTTGAATTATGGGCCCTGTTGTCACAGGCATTGTTTTATAATATTCTATGAATTATATTGTAATATCCTAGTTTTAAAAATCTAGGTTTCCTTCTTTAGTGTTTATGACATGTTATCACAGACATTGGGTTATGGTATTCTAAGAATTGTAATATTGAAGTTTAAAAGTATAGGTTTCCTTCTTTAGTGTTTGTGACATGGTCCGTGATTCTTCAAACCCGTATGTTGCCACAAGAAAGATTCATATTCTTAGAGTGTTTACGTGGATTCAGCATACGATTTGTCCTAGTGGTCCTTGGCCCAAATCTCTCTTGACATGGAAGTCTTTCATAACCACATGATTCTGGGGTAGTCATCCCAGCCTCATAAAATGGGCACTAAAACATTTTGTGGGAGGTCAGGTGGCCGGTTCTATCATTTGCTATCTCCTGCAGCTCCCTATGTGTAGATAGGATGGCCTGGCATGGTTTGGTTGAAGACCTATGCTCCAATGGGGGTTAAGGGCAGAAGAAGAAGGTGTGTTATCGACCATATCACTGCCCAGTGTCATATTCATTCATTCATATAGGGGGGGGGGGGGGGGCTGAGTGGTCTCGGGGTATGGTGTCCACCTCGAGTGCTGGAGGACCCGGATTCAAGCCCCGCGAGGGCCGTTTTTTTTTTTTTTTCATGTGGACATATAGTAACAAAATTTCCCCTGGTCTCTGGGTAGTGAGATCGGACACCCGCGTGTATTGTTGCGCGTGTAAGAAAATCCCTTGGTAATTGGAAATCGAAAAAGAGTAGCCCAACGGTGCTGCCCAGGCAAACACTTGAGTTAAAAATCTACAAAGTATTTTAGGATCCTCGTCGGTGCTACAGAGTTCGTGCACTGAGCTGAGATTCTCTGGACTCTGGCTTGAGTTAGGAGTAGAACAGAGCACTTATGGGTTACACCCGTGTGCCGTGATGTTGATCCATTGACTAAAACTAAACTATATTCATTCAGTCCATCCGTCCATCATGTGCCATGCCGGTAAGCGTGGGCGGTCATGTTCTGCCATCTCACTCGATCAACAGAGTCGTGGATCAGTTCCGTGTTTCTGTCTCGACCATGCCACAAGGCCAAGCCATCCAGATACTTGTTTCTAGGTCTTCCCCTTGGTCTGTTCCCCTCGATCTTACCAGTTGTCACCAAGTTCTCCAAATCATTTCTTCTCATAACATGCCCAAAAAATTGTGACTGTCTACGTCTAATGTCTCTGATCAGTTTACGATCTTCATTTGTTTCTTGAAGGACTTGTTCATTGGTCTTTCTGGCTGTCCATGGTATTCTTTGCATTTTCCTCAGAAACCACATTTCTACAGCCATCAGATGTTTTTCAGCCCGGCTGCTCATTGTCCAAGCTTCACATCCATATAAAAGTACAGGTTCTATGTAGCATCTCAACACTCTTTTTCTCGTTTCAATTGACATCTTTTTATTGGTCAGTATGTTTTTCATCTTGCTAAAGGCTACTTTTGCCATGGCGATTCTTGTTCTAATCTCTTCAAGGCATCTCCCATCAGATGTTATTACTGTTCCGAGATAATTGTACCTGCTCACTTGTTGAAGAATATTCCCATTTACTTGTATATTACATTGTGGTATTTCGTCCTTCCTAGTGACGACCATAATCTGTGACTTTTTACAATTTAATTCTAACCCTAGTTGTTCACTGTGTGTAACAATCGCATCTACTAAATGTTGCAGGTCCAGTTCATTGTCTGCAATCAAGACTGTATCATCTGCATATCTAATGTTATTGATGCATCGTCCCCCAATGTTGATTCCTTCCATATCTTCAATATTTCTGAAAATACTTTCACTGTACAGGGAAAACAGATCTGGAGACATTACACATCCCTGTCTCACACCCCTTTTAATAGGCTGATATTGGCTTACTTCATTATCAACTCTTATGGCAGCTTGTTGTTTCCAATATATGTTTTTTACAAGTCTAAGATCTTTTCCATCAATTTGTAGATCTTCAAGCATCCTTATCATGTTGACATGTCTCACTTTATCAAAAGCCTTTGTGTAGTCAATAAAGCAAAGGTGTAGATCTTTGTTTATTTCTATAGAACGTTCGATTATGTTTCTCAGTATATACACAGCATTTACTGTACCCTTGCCTTCCACAAACCAGTAGCAAGTCCTTTTCAGAACCTCGCTCCCATAACAACCTTCCAGAAAACTTCTCACAGCAAGAAGTCCCTTGATTCCCTTCAATATTGGTATTCTTAGCTATCAGTGGGATTCTTGCCATTCTATGAAGAAATTATTTTTTTCTGAGGTGTCTAATGTCTCTCCAGTCTTGTTAAGCAGTGCCGGTGATTCACATTTGACTGGGCAGAATGTAAGATTCTATGCTCAATAATCGTTTTCTAACTTGTTTTCTGAATAACATGGACAGGGAGGGTTATATTACACATACTAATTTTAATTATGCTTATTGCACACAATGTTCTTTATCAGGGCTGTGTTAGACAGGATGTTCTTCTTCTTTATGGTTATGTTATACAGAATGTACTTTATCAGGGCTGTGTTAGATAGGATATTCTTCTTCGTTATGGTTATGTTACACAGAATGTTCTTTGTTATGGTTGTTAAGAGAATGTTCATCAGTTCTGTGTTGCACTTCACCAGGAATATATTATGCAGAATGGTCTTCGTTGGGTCTACATTAAACAAAATCGTCAGGCCAATGTTCTTTGTCAGGTCTATATTACACACAATGTTCTTTGTCAGAGCAATATTACACACAATGTTCTTCATCAGGTCTCTATATTATACAGTGTTCTTTGTCTGGTCTATATTACACAGAATGTTCTTTATCAAGTCTATATTACACAGTGTGCTTTGTCAGGTCTATATTACACTCAATGTTCTTTGTCAGGTCTATATTACACACACTGTTTTTCGTCAGAGCAATACTACACAGAATTGTGTTCATCAGGTTTATGTTATACAGTGTTCTTCATCAGGTCTATATTACACATACAGTGTTCTTCATCAGGTCTATATTACACACAGTGTTCTTCATCAAAGCTCTGCGTAAATAAATGTGAGAAACAACTGCATTAATGATGAGTGTTTTTCCATACGCTGACTCACTACTTATTGTTGTTTGAAAGTTACATACACCTACAAGGATGTCCTTTTTGGGGTAACATTGGTGTGGGGCGAGAGGTATATTATTTCAGCTTTAGTGACTGTTGTTAGAATCAACTTTGGTGACTGTTGTTAGAGTCAACTTTGATTTATACCGTTGTTGAGAGTCAACTTTGGTTACTGTTGTTAGGTTCAACATTGATTACTGTTGTTGAATCAACTTTGATTACTATTGTTAGAGTCAGCTTTGATTACTGTTCTTACAGTCAGTTTTGATTATTGTTAGAGTCAACTTTGATTACTGTTAGAGTCAACATTGATTACTGCTGTTAGAGTCTTCTTTGATTACTGTTGTTAGAGTCAGCTTTGATTTGTTGTTAGAGTCAGCTTTGATTACTGTTGTTAGAGACAGCTTTGATTACTGTTGGTAGAGTCAACTTTTATTACTGTATTTATAGTCAACTTTGGTTACTGTTATTAGAGTCAACATTGATAACTGTTGTTAGTCTTCTTTGATTACTGTTGTTATAGTCAACTTTGGTTACTGTTATTAGAGTCAACATTGATTACTGTTGTTAAAGTCAACATTGATTACTGTTGTTAACGTCAACATTGATTACTGTTGTTAAAGTCAGCATTGATTACTGTTGTTAAAGTCAACATTGATTACTGTTGTTAACGTCAACATTGATTACTGTTGTTAAAGTCAGCATTGGTTGTTAAGCGTGAGGTTATAGTAGCAGTACAAACGAGGATTGTTCTGATCGTTATTTAATTATTGGTTAAGGTGTAGAATTTCACTTGACTGGATCACGGTGATCGAGCTCAGGATGCATCTTGTGGTAACAGGAACCTGAAATGTTACCAGATTCTCCAAGCTGGTATTCAGGATTGCCACCGGTACTTAGTACAGCATATATGTTGAGGTGATGTGAATGTGATATCATCGTACTGTGTTTGTTAATAGATTCTTTCAGTCGCTTCTTGAAAAGACCTGTAAAAGATGGCTACCGGAAGTTGTTATTCTAATTTTTTTTTAAAGCTGCCCCGCGTGGAGCTACTTCTGAGATATTACATACGATTCCCATCTTTATAATTACATTCCTGCATGAGGTCACCTTTATAGTCGTAGTCCTTTTTGATTATTTGGTTGACGTAGTCCTTTTTCTCGGGGAAACAACCCGCCGAGGGAGTGAACTGTTCTTCACCTTCTGGTGCAGTGTTTGACTCCCTGCTTGGCTGATTGTGTGCCAAAGGGTTGCACTAAACGTGGTACATCTATATCTATAAAACAGAGTGTATGTTTGTTTGTGTGTGTGTGGGGATTTTTGTATTGGATGCGTTCGATAACGGTACATCCGATTGAGATGAAATTTTCTACACGTCTTCCTTTCATTCATTGGCAACCGACTATAATAATTTCTTAATGTAAAATCTTCGACTTATTTAATAACATTTACTTTTCCAGTTTCATTATATAATGTCTATATAGCAGGGGGACTTCACTCTAGAAAAGTTATTTCAAGGGGCATAACTTTTAATAACATTTCTATATACTTTATAGTCATATTGTTGGACTTACCTGCACTATTGTTAAACTCTATGTCTATAGTTATTTTTAGGCATATGAGTTATATTAAATAATGATATAATCTTTAAGGTATTTTTAAAGTTTGCATAAAAATAATGCATTATGCATATCATTTTAACCCATCTTTTTCTGCTTACAAAACTTATCAACTGTCATGTCGGTTCAGTTTTCATTAAAAATAATGAATGGTGTGTGGAAGGACATTCTTTTAAGTTACTGTGCGCCAGGAGCAGGGCGAAACCACGCCGGGTCAGATAGATAGACAGATAGTCGGGAACGGAAGCTTATTTGACTACTTATATGAATGAATTAAATGACATGCTCCCTACCAGGGACTGGGTGAAGCCGGGAATAATGATATAATCTTTAAGGTATTTTTAAAGTTTGCATAAAAATAATGCATTATGCATAACATTTTAACCCATCTTTTTCTGCTTACAAAACTTATCAACTGTCATGTCGGTGATTAAAAACAGTTTTCATTAAAAATAATGAATGGTGTGTGGAAGGACATTCTTTTAAGTTACTGTGCGCCAGGAGCTGGGCGAAACCACGCCGGGTCAGATAGATAGACAGATAGTCGGGAACGGAAGCTTATTTGACTACGTATATGAATTAAATGAGATGCTCCCCACCAGGGACTGGGTGAAGCCGGGTCAGACAGACAGACAGACAAACAAGCAGACAGACAGACAGACAGATAGTCGGGAACGGGAGAGCTTATATGACTACTTATATTAATTAAATGAGATGCTCCCCACCACGGACTGGGTGAAGCCGGGCCGGGTCAGACAGACAGACAGACAGACAAACAAGCAGACAGACTGATAGATAGATAGATCCCCTCCAGGGCCTGGGCGAAGCCGGGCCGGGTCAGCTAGTATTCAAATATAATATTGTGTTGGGGAATGAACAGGCAGACAGATTGGCTGGTTTTGCAAAACGTGATGGAGTATTGATGCATGATAAGGCAGACGTGGTTGCGGCCTTGTGGGAACACGTGTACACCTCGGAGGAGCAGATGGATCACCATGGTCTGGCAAGAATGCGACAGCGAGGAGTGACGAGGGGATCTGGCCGATGCTCGACGCTTAAAGGAAAGGCGAGACGCACATATAATCAGATTGCTACTGGTACTATTGGGGTTGGAACTCTTCGCTGGCTTCTGAGGATGAGGACAGAGCGCTTATGGGAATGTCCCGAATGCTGTGATGTCGGTTCCTAAATCAATCAATCAATCAATATAATATACATAATCAAATGAACACGTACTATAATTTAAATTTCCATTCACTGCGCATTTAAATTGCATAAGATGCCACAAAACAAATCAAAACACGATGACTATAGTATGTCGATATATCGCCCATCGAGGTCGCATTTGGTGATATATTATCCTTCGCAAATGATTCAGTTCATGCAGTAAAATTTCCCCCGTCTCCCGCCAGTGTTTGTAGCTTTCCTATCAGAGATTGACAGCTGAACTCCTTATATATAACATGTCCCGAAGCAGGAATCTCCTGAGGTCTGTGATTTGATTGGTCCATCATATTTTATAGGCCTGTTTACACGAGGAATAAGTCTGTCCCTCTGTTGGCGGATGACGAACGCTGGCGTCCAACCGTGACCCACCTCGTTCTTGGCATTATCATTGTAGCGCCATGTAAACTACACTGACAACGCCTCTATAAACTCCATGTCAGCAATTTACCACAAACATCAGAAAGAGGCAGTCATGTTTTTTTTTTTTGGGGGGGGGGGGGGGGGGCACGTTATGAAAAAGATAAAAACTGGAACATGTAGTGACAACCGGAAAGATTTGCGGAAAGAGAGATAGAGGAAAACAGCGGGAGAAGATTCTTGACAGTCTTGTGTCATGGCACGGAAGGGAGTCAACACACGAATTGATCCATGCCATCGGATATCGCTATTTGTAGAGAGGTATAATCGCCCACGCCAGCCGGCAAGGCACTGGATGATGACGAATAGTCGTTATGATTGTCAACGAACGTAAGTCGCGTCATAAATCGCTCTTATATACATAGTTCAATATAAGTGCATATATGTATGTCTAAGTGAATAATTCAATGTTCGGGCGGCACACAACAGTAGCTGTTTCACAAAAATCGCGCCAGGTGTTTCTGATAAACTCATGTGTGTGCTACCAGGAGTTACCTTTTTGGTTAACAATGTGAAAATGATAACTGCGGCATTCAGAACCACTCTTTCAGCTGTCAAGTGCCATGAATACAAAGACCTTATCACTGACCTGAGGGTTCAACGTAGTTTGTTTTTACAATTGTCTTTTGTTTGTTGAGGGCTGTTGGTTATAAACATTTAGATTCGATCATGTTCTGCACTTGATATTGTGCATCGCTGACAGTTTATTCATCGTAAGCAAACAGATACACCTGTCGTTGATAACTGGTTGTCAGAGGGTGATAAATGAGGTTGTTACAGGTAGATAAATAAGGTTGTTATAGGTAGATAAATGAGATAGTTAAGGTAGATAACCGAGGTAGTTAGGGTAGATAACTGAGGTAGTTAAGGTGGATAACCGTGGTAGTTAGGGTAGATAACTGAGGTAGTTAACGCTAAATAACTGGGGTAGCTAAAGGTAAATAACTCAGGAAGATAGAGATGGGGTGGGTCCGAAGAGAGTTGTTGCTGTCTCTGGAGCGGTCTTGGCTGGCAAAGATTAGTTTCATTTTCGTGCCAGGGCATGCGGATGTACAAGGAAATGAGCACTACGCAGGAAGCTACACGTTGCTGGATTTACTGAGGGGGCCGAGCACTTATGGACTGCATGGTTCGATGCGCAATGAGGATGGTCTGTCGACTGACTAAGTAACTTTTTTTTTTTTTTTTGCGTATCCTATTTACAGGACATAGCAGTCAACACCAGCATTTTTCAGCTGCTGTTGATGTCTTGGCAAGTTTTACGTTCAGTTATTTGCCATTGCTTTCTGAACGACCGGCTCACATACTCTCCGCAAGAATCCAATGCGACGCGATCCGATGCCGAATCTTGTGCAGCTGTGTTTCACACCTGAGTATATGGGATAACGAACAGCGTCCTTAAATCCTTCGCCATGGAGACCGGCGACTAACTAAGGCAGATAACTAACTAAGGTAAATAACTGAGGTAGCTAAAGGTAGGTAACTGAGGTAGTTAAGGTAGATAACAGTGGTAAGCAATGGGAGTTAACTGAGGTAAGCTAATCGTAGATAATTGAGGTTGGTAAATGTAAATAAATGTGGCGGGCAGAGGTTGAGCCCCTTGGCCAAGTCTTAACTCGTTCGTTCGATACCACTGTTGACACTCACCCCAGTCACGGACTTTAAAATACAGCCAAGATATTTGAATTTGCCCCTGTTTATTTCTTCTATCAGCTCTGTTTGCACTCCCGTGTTCTCTCTGCCTTCTTGAGTTGTTGCTGTTTATTCCTCCACCACATGCATTTCTTTTTTTTTTCTTTTTTATATTCACATTTAGTAGAACACCTCCATTAGATCTTGTAATTGCTTGTCGTTTCCTCGGCACCATACAGTAGTTTTGAATGTAGATAACGTTTTTTACAGATCTGATTTTAACCAAAAGGTGAAGAAAAGACGCAAATGTTGGGTGGGAGATACTTTGAGAATGTCTGAGAATAGTATAACTAGAAAGACGTTTGTCTGTTTGAGGAAAATAAATACAGGAGAACCTAAAATCGCACCAAGAACGAAAGTTCATCTTTGTTTTTTTTTTAAAGAATTATGTTCGGAAACACCAAGAAGAAAAGTGGAAACAAATGAATAACATGGAGAGGTTTTGGGTGGAGCTGCATGGAATAGTTAATGTAGGATAGGTGGGCCTATGCAAGAAGAATCATTCTCGTTTTAAATTTATTATCTCTCTATATGTTATCCCAATATTTTGGTCACTTGAAACGGCACAAAAGTTTGGAGAGAACAATAATGGAGGGGTATATGAATGGGAAGAGAGGACGAGTAAGGCCAAAGAGAAGATGGGTGCAGGATGTGGCGGATGATCTCCAGATGGGTGTATCGGACGCGGAATATCTTGCTTATGATCGAGAGGTTTTCCGGAAGGTTGTTATGGGAGCGAGGTTCTGCAAACGACATGCTACTGAATGAATGAATATGTTATCCCAGATCTGAACTCACAAAATCACAAAAACAAACAATAGATCAGTGTTTCCCAACCTTTTTTGTGCCATGCCCCACTTAAGCCTTTCTAAAATTCATATTGCCCCCCTCCCCAGCCCCACGCCCCCCCCCCCCACTCAACATATACATTATTTTTAATATTCAAAAATTGAAATGTTCACTAAAAAAACTTGAATGATAGGTTTTAGGAAGAAATCACTAGGTAATTATTGAGCAAACACAGTAAGTAAATTTTCAAAACATATAATGGAGAACTGAAATTCAAGTACAAAATAATTTTAATGAAAGATTTTTCTATATTATTTTAATTATTAGTAATTATTTATTATTTAAATTTAGTGAGATCCTTGCGCTTGATGCTTGCTGAAAAGAGATCTTAAGTCAGGTTCCAATTTAGTTAGTCTCAAATCTCCCCGTTTTGTTATATTCAGCCGATTTCTTCCATTTTCGAATTGCCCCCCTTAACAATCGAATTGCCCCCCTGTGGGGCGTGGGCCCCACGTTGGGAAACACTGCAATAGATAGTTTTAATTAATAATAAATTAGTCTTAATTTAGAAAATTGTGTCTGAATCATGTAGGAGCTCTTGTTGTGACGCTCGGGGCAATCTCCACGCGACTGTCAGATAGAACACATCCTAGGACATTTGTGGATGTCAAAGAAGATTAATTGGTTCGCCAAACTTGTGATGATTTAACTCTAACGTTGCAGATCAGCATGGTTGAATGGATACGAATGCGTGTTCTTAAACAGCCCGTGTGCTGATGCCGTTGTAAGGGGTTCAACCCCTTCAACCCCCTTCAACCCCGAACAGTGAGACTAAAATGTTGACCTGACATCCTTGACTTGGGGACGTAAAATACAATTACCTCTGAAGTCGGAGTGGGTTCGCTTGATGGCGAGGGACACTTGATAGGGAAAGATAATCCACACGCAAAATTCAGCCCAGCACTACTAGAAGTAGTGTGTATGAACTACACTTGAGTTCAAAGCGAGCGAGCGAAAAAATAAAAATAAGAACTCTGACGTTAAGTGTTATTGCCTCTTCTATCGACGATGAGCCTATATATATATATATATATGTGTGTGTGTGAGAGAGAGAGAGAGAGAGAGAGAGAGAGAGAGAAAGAGAGAGAGTTGCATATCCCTTACAGGACGCTGCAGTCAACACCAGCATTTTCAGCTGTTGATGTTCTTGGCAAGATTACGCTCAGTAGTTTGTCATTGCTTTCTGAGAGACCGGCTCACATACCCCGTAAGTAACCGACGCGACACGATCCGCTGCCGAATCTCGCGCAGCTGTGTCCTTCACGTGGATGTACGGGATGACGAAGAAAGTCGTTAACACCTTCGCCAGGGAGACCGGCAGCAATATATTACATGCATTCAATAATTAGTGCCTGTGCTGATTAGGCGTATTAGGACTAAAATGGTATGAGAGACTGACCAATATAGAGCTCACACAAATGCCGGCGAATCAGCTCGCGAGGGAAAGACGCTGTCGATGCGTTGAAGACCTTGAGAAAACTAGACACTCCTTTGTCCATAACCGACTAAGCTAACGAAGTAGAGGGAGATAAAAAAAAAAGAACAACGGAGAAAATTAGGTACAGAGATAAATAAAATGAGGTAAACGCGGAGAGAGCTAAAGAGAACATGCAGGATAGAACGTTTTTGCTTGAGTTGGGTGAGGGATCATCATTATGTGGCGTGCAGATACGCGTGGGCGGTCATTTTTCGCCATCTCACACGATCACCAGAGTCGTGGATCAGCTCCGTGTTGTTATCTTCATCTTTCCATCTTGTCAAGCCATTCAGATATTTACTTCTCTGCCTTCGGCTGGTTTTTTCCTCCGCAATCCTGCCAGTTGTCACCAAGTTCCGTAGTTTATTTCTTCTTATAACGTGCCCACAAAATGTTGACTGTCTACGTCTAATTTCTCTAACTAGTTTACGGTTTTCTTTGGTTTCTTGCAGGACTCGCTCGTTGGTTTTGGGTGTGTGATATGCTCCAGTTATTCATATCTGCCACTAGATAAAAGGGAAGGAGAAGAAGAAGAGGAAGAAGAAGCTTAAAGGGAAACAGATAGCTGACATGTTGGTGTGGTCGTTAGGAATCTACGCATCTCAAAGATCAGTGTGTCAGTATTCGACATGCGATTGTGTCAGATTTTGCTTGCAGTAGAAAGATGCAGTCCAAGGTCACGTGCTCTATCTACTCGTGGATAGATTGCCTTTCCTTAGTTTTGCCAGTGCGATGGTGTTACGGCCTACTGTTTGCTATTTCCAACTGTCGTGGGGTTTGTAATGTGCAAAACTTGCGCACGGGACCTCCGGTATTCGCCGTTATCCGAGAAGGCGAGGCATCAGATCTCACTGCCTATAAGGCCAGAGGGACGTGTGATATTAGATACCAGTGGGTCTTGGAACTATCCCCAGCCTTAAGCTGTGATCGACCCCGGTACCGTCTGAGCCCTAGGACACTGTAACCTCTCAGCCACGCCTACCTCAAAGGTGGATTGAAGAATCATAAAGCTTGACGTATTTCCTGCTTGATAATTATACAGTTTGTTAAATTTCTTCATGCCGTGAGTATAAATCCATTTCATACATATGTTTTCCTCATCTCGCCTTAAATATACTTTGTTAAAGTGCAACATGCTGTGTGTATACATTCATTTCATTCGTAGTTTTTCACAACCTCTCTTTAAGTACAGTTGATTAATGTGCTTTAAGTTATGTCTAATAATTCAGTTTTTGGACACTTTTTCCACTTCTAACGTTGCTTACAATTAGATATTAGATAATGCGAAGGAAACCTTAAATAAAGCATTAGCCCATGCATGATAAACATTCTTTGTGATATTAGATGATGCGGGTTAGTTAGTTAGTTAGTCGCGGTTCCAACTTCACAGCAAAAGGTCGCCCCATTATTTTTCGTTCCTGAGCCAGCGAATATCAAATGCGGGTGTTGAATACATCCCGGGCATACATTTACGTGCGCTTATAATTCCTACGTACTGATTAGCACTTATAGAAAAAGCACAATAGTGATGTAGACTTTGGGAACGACTGTTGTTGCTAGTGGCTGTAACTTGTGTTGTTTTCAGTCAGTCTGACAAGAGAAGCCCTGCCGTGAGGAGGACGGCTCCAGGGCTAAGATTAAACCCCTGGGAGTGGTAGGCCACTATTACCGACATAAGGCCGGCTCCAGGGCTAAGATTGAACCCCTGGGAGTGGTAGGCCACTATTACCGACATAAGGCCGGCTCCAGGGCTAAGATTGAACCCCTGGGAGTGGTAGGCCACTATTACCGACATAAGGCCGGCTCCAGGGCTAAGATTGAACCCCTGGGAGTGGTAGGCCACTATTACCGACATAAGTCCGGCTCCAGGGCTAAGATTGAACCCTTGGGAGTGGTAGGCCACTATTACCGACATAAGGCCGGCTCCAGGGCTAAGATTGAACCCCTGGGAGTGGTAGGCCACTATTACCGACATAAGGCCGGCTCCAGGGCTAAGATTGAACCCTTGGGAGTGGTAGGCCACTATTACCGACATAAGGCCGGCTCCAGGGCTAAGATTGAACCCCTGGGAGTGGTAGGCCACTATTACCGACATAAGGCCGGCTCCAGGGCTAAGATTGAACCCCTGGGAGTGGTAGGCCACTATTACCGACATAAGGCCGGCTCCAGGGCTAAGATTGAACCCTTGGGAGTGGTAGGCCACTATTACCGACATAAGGCCGGCTCCAGGGCTAAGATTGAACCCCTGGGAGTGGTAGGCCACTATTACCGACATAAGGCCGGCTCCAGGGCTAAGATTGAACCCCTGGGAGTGGTAGGCCACTATTACCGACATAAGGCCGGCTCCAGGGCTAAGATTGAACCCCTGGGAGTGGTAGGCCACTATTACCGACATAAGGCCGGCTCCAGGGCTAAGATTGAACCCCTGGGAGTGGTAGGCCACTATTACCGACATAAGGCCGGCTCCAGGGCTAAGATTGAACCCCTGGGAGTGGTAGGCCACTATTACCGACATAAGGCCGGCTCCAGGGCTAAGATTGAACCCCTGGGAGTGGTAGGCCACTATTACCGACATAAGGCCGGCTCCAGGGCTAAGATTGAACCCCTGGGAGTGGTAGGCCACTATTACCGACATAAGGCCGGCTCCAGGGCTAAGATTAAACCCCTGGGAGTGGTAGGCCACTATTACCGACATAAGGCCGGCTCCAGGGCTAAGATTAAACCCCTGGGAGTGGTAGGCCACTATTACCGACATAAGGCCGGCTCCAGGGCTAAGATTGAACCCCTGGGAGTGGTAGGCCACTATTACCGACATAAGGCCGGCTCCAGGGCTAAGATTAAACCCCTGGGAATGGTAGGCCACTATTACCGACATAAGGCCGGCTCCAGGGCTAAGATTGAACCCCTGGGAGTGGTAGGCCACTATTACCGACATAAGGCCGGCTCCAGGGCTAAGATTAAACCCCTGGGAATGGTAGGCCACTATTACCGACATAAGGCCGGCTCCAGGGCTAAGATTAAACCCTTGGGAGTGGTAGGCCACTATTACCGACATAAGGACGGCTCCAGGGCTAAGATTGAACCCTTGGGAGTGGTAGGCCACTATTACCGACATAAGGCCGGCTCCAGGGCTAAGATTGAACCCCTGGGAGTGGTAGGCCACTATTACCGACATAAGGCCGGCTCCAGGGCTAAGATTAAACCCTTGGGAGTGGTAGGCCACTATTACCGACATAAGGCCGGCTCCAGGGCTAAGATTAAACCCCTGGGAGTGGTAGGCCACTATTACCGACATAAGGCCGGCTCCAGGGCTAAGATTGAACCCCTGGGAGTGGTAGGCCACTATTACCGACATAAGGCCGGCCCCAGGGCTAAGATTGAACCCCTGGGAGTGGTAGGCCACTATTACCGACATAAGGCCGGGGTTTATATTACTGCATTGAGCAGGACATGTTTGAATGGCGTATTGGCGGGACACAACCACACCGAGAGGGATAAATTATTCACACCGTACAATTGTTAACGGCCTGAACGAATATATTCCGTGATGGATGCTGGCATTATAAAGATGAAAGGATCAATGTTCACGGTGTTACGTGGACAGCTAAATTGTTTCATGTCCTTTATAGGATGTTGCAATCAACCCCTAGGTGTATTTTCTCGGCAGTGTAGTTTGCCATGAACCTGCGATTGTGGCTTAAGAGATAGTGAGAAGCCAGGTTTGATAATTCCACGATTTGGAAGCAGGTCTCTTTGCGTTGATATCCTAGATATGAGGCGTCGGCTGTTCATAAAGCAGTGGCACTTTAAAAAGGGCTCTTATGTTCTTTACATGACGTTGCGATCAACCCCAGGTTGATATAATAGGAAATTGTACGTTCAGTAGTTTGCTGATGCTTTCTGGATGAGAATTCAACGTTGAACTCCAGCTGACCAATTGTGTAGTGAACCTGGGGTTGACAGGTACGTGGGCACCAACAGGAGGACATAATAAGACAAAAAGGAGAACATAATAAGACACAAAGGAGGACATAATAAGACAAAAAGGAGGACACAATAAGACAAAAAGAAGGACATAATAAGACAACAAGGAGGACATACTGAATGTTTCATTTAAATCGTTCCAGATTAAAACCAGAATCAGTACAATTTTATTACAATAGATGCCAATACATTTTTTATCATAGCAGGTGGTTGGTTTATTATATATAGAAAATAAAATATTCTTTCAAAGCAGTAGACAGCCTCAACAGCCTCTCAACAGTTGAAAACAAACTGAGCCATCTAGTTTTAGAGTGATAGAGTAGTTGCTGATAGTTAATGTTGACATAGTCACAAAAATCCTTTAAAGTTTCTGTTCTGCCAGTGAATATAGAAAAGTATATATAGATTTAACGTCAATCTGCATTAAATCTGCGCCGTGTTGGGTGCAGTTTTGCAGAACACCCAACGCCTACTAATGGATTGCTCAAGGCTTCCTTCAAATGCGAAAACACATTTCTACCTTCTCTTCTGTTAATGCCTTCAAAATTCACATTGGCATTGTCACCAGCAAAAGCAACACATTTGGAGTACAAATCATGTTTTTGGAGTGTTCTCAAAATATACTGTGATATAGTTTCTGAGGTTTCATTTAGTGTGTTGTCTTAACTCGAGAATCTTAGTTTGGATTCCACCTGCTTTCCAGTCAGAGTGCTGAACAACGATCGGAAATATTTTCTGCGATTGCTAGCATCTGTCGAAAGACCGAAACATGAAACACCACTTAAAGATTGATCCAATTCATCAACAGTGTGGGGGACAATCACCTGGTTTATTATTGCTTCAGTCTTTGTTTTTATGCGCAACCAATATTTTTAGCAATTTCCGAATCTTCAAATGATGTGTGCTTCAAACCAGCTGTGCAGGTCATCGTGTTGTAAGACTGATGATGACAAACTGTATGAAATGCCAAAGTTGCTTCAGCCGCTTGCGCTTTCAGCAACACATGTGAGTACTTAGGCTGAAAAAATAAAAGACGTCAATGTGCTAGATGGCGCGGACACTTTGATTAGGTTTCTATGTCTTTCACTGTCAACATGGCGCTTCAAGTCAGTAGTTCCTTTGTTAGCAACGGACAAGTAACTATCGCAAATCGTACACTTTGCCTCATTCTTGTTGCGTCCTTCATTGAAGCATGGAAACTTATTTTTCATAGTGTTCGAGAATTTGCGTTTTCTCTTTGTAGAAGCCATTTTCATAAACATAGACGGCAAAAATTACAAATTAAAAAAAAAAAAAATTTTAAGTGGCGTCTCTGCTTCCGGAACCGGAAATAACATTAACATTTTGACCATAGAGAGTTGCATAAATAAACGCACATAGTATTGTTTGGCGCTCACAGAAGGAGAGGAAGGAAATAGAGACGAGAGGCCGCACTAGACAACATAAAATTTGAAAGCTATAGGTACCGACTGGGATTCGAACCTGTCACCTCCAAATGGCAACAGTGCCTCGCTGCAGGAACAAGTGTACTTCGACGCAGACCAACTAGACAGTCCTAAGTAGGTTTATGTGTGTTTATTTATGTAACTGTCTAAGTGGCCTCAATGGGTTCCTTAATTGATTTCGTGACCAATAGAGACTACAGCATTGTTAGTGTTGCCAAATAGAGCAACAATTAGATTCAAATTATACAAATAATTTGTGTTTCACATTTGGTATAAAGAGGAAAATTAAATAAATATTATTAAGCAATGGGTTTTAATAAAGAATGTAAACACACGGTAGATTGTGGATACATTGTAAGTTGTAACAATAATACATAAATAATGCTAACATAAAATATTTTAAAAGCCGGACATTTTAAAGGTTTTTAGCTTTGCCTGCCAGACGGAGGACATTAGGCTAAAAAGGAGGACATGTCCTCTCTTTGCCGGACGTCTGGCAACCCTAAGTGAACCCGGTACCTAGCCGTCAGCGCTAAAGAAGTTTGAAACGCGAGTGCGATGAACCTCTCGGGCACACTGGCCTCTAACGTGAACATTTGTGACAGTGGTTCTCAATCGGTGGGGAGTGTCCCACTACCCCAGGGGGAATTTTAGGATTTCCCGGGGGCGGGGGGTGGGGTGGGGGTTTAGACCACAGATTGACAGACCCAAAATGGCTTCAGGCCCACACAAAACGTGAACGTCCCCCTTTCTTGAATTATGTATGAGCGCGCGTGTGTGTGAGTATGTGTGTGTGTGTGCATGTGCAGATTCCAGCTGTGGCTATGCGATGTACTAGGGCTATCATATGTTGTAGGGCTGAGTGCACGGAGCGATAATATAGAGCATCTTCTACCCCTATCTTTGTATAGACCAATCGGTACTCGATGCGTCATGTGGTCAGTCATTTGTTTGCCTGTTTGTTTTCTTTTGTGGCCGCTCGCTTTCAACTCAAGGTAGTCCATACACACTACTCCTGAACTGAATTTTGCGCGTTAATTGGCTTTCCCTATTACCGGTGTCCCTCGCCATCAGGCGCACCCACTCCGATTTCAGATGTACTTGTAATTTATGCCTCCAACTCAAGAACGAGAAGTCAACATTTTCGTCCAACTGACCGGTGTAAGGGTTGAACTCCCTACCCCAGTATTAGCACACCGGATGTTTAAGATCCAGCATTCTTTTCCACCCGGCCACGCTGACCTCCTGTGATCAGGATGACACCGGTTGTTTTTACTTCCCATGACATTTCCTGGTTCCCATTTTAGACCAGCGTACGCTTCTGAAGTCAAGGGTTACAGTCGCGCTGGCGGCTTGAACCTACCTCAGATGAAGATCCCTTGTCATGTCCGGGCTGTGGGCAGGATTTGTGTTGTCAGCCAGCGACAGGTACATTCGTGTGCTTATTAACAATAAGCACAGTTGTTAGGGGGGTTCATGTCTTGTGTGACAAGAAAGACATTATGTAATGTGGGTTAAATCCACCTTTCCTGGTGTAACTGCGTGCACGGACAAGCATTTAAACCAGGTTTATTGCTGGGAAATGTATAGCACGTATTCTTTCGTTGGGGACATAACGAGGGGTGTCATTATCTTTCTCTTCGGGTATCTGGTGTAGATATTTGCGAGTATGACACTCCAGTCTGCTCTGTCATCTGATATTATAATACAAGGGATAGAAGAAGACATAAAAACAAACGGAGAAGAGACGTAGAATGAAAGGAGGAGAAAGATCAGAGGACACATTACACAGTGCAGCTATTGCAAAGTGTGGGCGCACAGGGATTCGAACCCTTGCCTCCTCCAGACGAGAGCAGGATCCAATATACTTCAACTCCGATTAGTCCCTATGATTACATATATTTCTTGCGGTATTGTAATGACTTCAGGGGTTCCCAAACAATCGGTTGAAGTTACCTTCTGCGTTACTTTGACGTTCGAGTTGGCTATTTGTGTCGAGTTACTGGAAGGCCCCGCTATACATCGCTTCGGTTTACGTCGTTTCGCTATAACGTCGTTGTCACATAGGGGACTAACTTCACTTTACGTCGCTATGTCTCGCCATAACGTCGTTTTGAGGCTGGCGGTCGGGCTGTTGATATCGGTAAAATCCATGGTTTACCTCCAACCACGGTAAGGACAATTCATTCAGGTGTTCACAAAATCAAAGAGGGTGCTAAAAACGTAACCCTTTTGAATGCTTCCGTGATCACTCGTACCAGAAGTACTCTTATGGAGAACACGGAAGCAATATTGACCGTCTGGATTGAAGACCAGAACTAACGGAATATGCCTTTGAGCAATATGGTTATCCAAGAGAAAGTAAAGTCGCTCTATGAAGATACAGCTAAGAAAGTGGGCGAGAGCAGTACTAGTAGTGCTGATGATAGATTTGGAGCGAGTCGTGGTTGGTTTGAGCGCTTTAAGAAGCGTTCACACCTGCACAACATTCAGACAACAGGTGAAGCGGCGAGTGCTGATACTGCAGCTGCAGAGCGTTTCCCTGCAGAGTTAAAGGCCATGATTGAGGAGGGTGGTTACTGTGCAGTAGACATTGGACAAATGTTTTGTTCAAGCAGAGAAGAGCCAGAAAAAGAGGCAGGACGATGTTACATTTTCATCCTCTGATGAAGAGGCAGAATGTAATGTCTCTATGTCCCAACAACTCTACCATTCGCCCTCCAATCCATCTCTATTTAGCCAATAAATATGAACAACCATCAAAATAAAAAATTCTATGGAAAATAGTGTTTCTCTACACGTCGTTTCACATAAAGTCGCGTTTTTCAAGAACGTAACCCCAACGTTAACCGGGCCTTCCAGTAATTAGAGATTGCCATTTCTGTTGTATCACACAAGCTGGATAAGAACCATAGTGAGGGAAATGTAAGTGTGCTTATTGGCTTCTTAATTTGTTGGTTGATTGGTTGTGTATCCTCTGATCTGTGTGCTGATCGGCTTCTTGGTTGGCAGTGGCTGTGTGTTCTCTGAACTTAATTCCGATACATTGGTCATCTGAGGGCTGAAAAATAAAAAAATAAAAAGGCTTGAGCCTATCGGTGTCTAGTTGGTGTAGAGTAGTAGAGGCTGCCATCACCCCTACCTAAGTACCATCTTCACGGAGACTTTTTTGTGCTCTCCTTCCAAGGTCAGAACCCAAAGGAGAGATCAACATGGCCGAATGGATTAGAACGCTCGCTCTTAAACTTCCGGTGTGCTGATACCGGGGTAGCGTGTTCAACCCCTACACCGGTCAGTTGGACTAAAATGTTGACTTCTCGTCCTTGACTTGGGGACGTAAGTTAAAAATACCTCAGAAGCGAGCGAACGCAAGGAAAAAAAAGGTGTGCACGAACAGCATTAGAACCTCACTTTGGGGGGTTGTAACCAAGTTATTTAGCATAGCAAGGATTAGGCCTGGGTGGGTCATGTTTCCCCACCGGCTTTAGGTACTTCGTTGTCAACAGACTCCAGCACCTTGCCCAGAAGGCTGCTAGCTTCTGAAGATAAGCTTTATGTGTGTGTTTGTATGCTGTATGTTCACCCAACCATATCTCCACAGTGAGGGTAGGTTGAAATGGATCTCTCCCAGCAGCTTTCTTTACATTCCCCAGTTTCTTTGGGGGAACTTGCATTTGTTTGCCTTTGTTTCCGTGAAATTCAATATATTCTTTTGTAAATCCATATTTCTGTGGTCTTTATTCAAGTTTCTAATTGCCTGCTTGTTGTTCTTGTTCCTGCAACATGCAGTAGTTTTGTGTTTGTGTGTGCATACCACTTGGGGCCCTTCTAATTTCTATGCTATTGTTTGTCGTTTTAGATGTTGACGTCTTTTTCTCATGACAATAAGTTTATTTTTGGGTATTAGTAATTTATTTTTAAAATTTCTTCACAATCCTCAGCTAGCTGTTTTGTTGCTTGGACTGCTTTTCGGATGCTGAGGTAAGTATTCTTTTGTTCTGTGTTTTTATTTGTTTGTCTTCTTGATTGATAAGGCTTTGATCGAACCATTCGCCTGTAACTGTGCTTTTCCTTTCATCGAGCTTCTTAGACATGTGTTGTGTTTTTATTCGACCTCTCCCTGTTTCATTTGCCGCGTTTGTTCCAGGGGATATTCTAGTGTTACTGTGTACAAATGTTGGTAGTGTATGTCCTATCTAACGGAGACATCTTTTACCCACTTCTTGATTGGCTGGGACACGTCACTGCATGTTGGTTACAAATTATCTTAAACATCTGGCGTGCTGATGCTAGGGTAGGGGGTCTTGACTTGGGAACGTAAATGACAAGTACCTCTAAAGTTGAAGTGGGTTCGCCTGATGGCGAGGCGAGGGACACTGGTAATAGGGAAAAGCTAATCCACACGCAAAACTAAGTCCAATGCTACTTGAAATAGCGTGTATTGACTACGCTGGAGTTTAAAGTGAGTGAGCAAGCGCGTGCGAAAAATCAAAACATGTTTATATTCCACACATGTGAGTTCCGAGGGTATATAAATCCTAGTATAAGTTCATAGCGTTGTATGTGCATATTGTCCAATGTCACTACAGAATCAACAGTTAATAACTTGAAGCTGTAGCACATTTGGATTATCACAACCTGTGGCTGCCGGGGGTTGAACCTGATTCACTAATCACAGTACTACCTTACTCCAAACAGAACAATCGATGGGGCATATTAATGAGTGAGGCGAACACATATGCATGGAGATAGAGAGGAGAGAGAGAGAGAGAGAGAGAGAGAGAGAGAGAGAGAGAGAGAACGAACGAAACGAATGCTATTTTCACAGAGTTACGAATTGGGCACATGGACCCATGAATAGTCTGCCCTTCCTCTTCTTCTTCCCTCTCTTCATACCTCTCTTCATACATTATCACATCTGCTTCACTCATTGGCTAATCCTAACAACAACAACATTTGCATTACATGCACGTGGGAAATATGCTGAAATCATTGCTTCATGATTAACTAATTATTATTATTATTATTATTGTAATTGTAATAATACTAAGAAGTATATACTGTAGATAAATATACATGAATTTTTGATATACTATCATTGTTTCTGTACTAAGATAGTATTAATATATATTGCAATTGAAGAGAGAGAGAGAGAGAGAGACAGAGAGAGTCATGACAATAGAAACAAGAAGCACTATAATAGTGTGGATAAAGGGTTAGAATGTCGTTCACTCAACAGTAAAATTAATACACTGGCGCTGATCTGTGCCAAGACACGTGTGTAAACCACTAACACATGGTGTGTAGATCGGGAACTGTGTTGTAGCAAGTTGCTGGCTCAAGCACGCACGGCTGACCACGGGGATTATTGCTGCCGCGGTTTCTTCCCGATCTGCAAACAACACACTCATTTGGAGCATTCGGGAATTGTGCCCGCGCTGTGGGGGAACAAATGGGGGATGACCATCTACTGTGGTGGGGAAGAATTTTCGTGACTGGCAGTTTCTCAGGGTGTTACACTTGTCTTTGGAAGTCTTCATCACAAAGTGCATGGGCAATGTCCTGGTTGTTAGCGTGTCTATTGTCGTCTTCTTCATTTGTAGTGCATACATTTTTGTTGTTGCTGTTTAAGATGAACCTAATAAGAGATGTATAAAATTAACCTAATAAAGTGTTAAAGATTAACATAATCGAAGCCCGCTCCGTGGCGAAGGCGTTACAGTAGCAATTCATAATCCCGCAAACCCGCGAAAGAAATATAGCTGCATGCGATTTGGCAGCAGACCAACTTTGCGTTGTTGTTTTTTCTGGAAAAAAAAATGCCTGTCGTTCAGAAAGCGTTGACAAACTATTGAACGTAAACTTGCCAAGAAATCACAAACAGCCCAAAAAAAAAAAAAAATTCCAGGGTTGACTGCGACGTATAAGATGTTTAGGATTAACCCAATAAGAGATGTGTAAATAAACGTGTGTACGAAAGGAGAAGAACAGCATATTAGACTTCTTAATCCTTGACAATTTTCCCTTATTCTTGTTTCGGATGTCATTGCATTGTGTCTGTTAACAGTAGAGCTGTCATATTATCGCCTTTCGGCTGACACATCCAACTTCTTCCAGGGATTTGTTTACCGGGATGGCCTTATCGGGGTGATTTGTTTACCGGGATGGCCTTATCGGGGTGATTTGTTTACCGGGATGGCCTTATCGGGGTAGTTTTGTGGGGCATTTCACGGTCTCTTTGTCAGTTTGGTATAGACTGTCTTCAATGGGAATCATGTACCTATAACGTATTTTTTGTTTTGTTTTTTGACTGGGTGTGGACTGATGAGTGCCAGCACATCTTGGTGTCTGGTCACTGCATTGTCTAGGACCCACCAACCCCGAAATGCCCTGCCAGTTTGGCTCAGGTCTGTGATGACCATCTGTTCGTGGTGTACGGCAGGGACCCATGGCAGAAGTCTTGCTCGGGGTGTGTCTCTCCGTGGCGAAGTAGTCAAGCCGTCTGCCTAGCGCTCCGAAGGTTGTTGGCTCCATTCTTGGCTACGTCTTTCGGTTCACGAGTTCATTTTTCTCGGAGGCTCCTGGGAGTCGTCGCTGGAGCTATTGAGTTCGTGCTTTGTGAAACGCTTTCGGCAGGCCGCCCTGTGGAAAGAGACCAAGCCATATGGGATAAAACCCGGTGCAATGACGTCGACCCTCTCGACTTGTATGTCTTTTTCTTCGCTCGGGTGTGCCTAAAACCATCACAGAGCCCGCGGCGCCCCTATGTGCGGGACATGGTATCCCTGTATAGGCAACACACAGGTCTTAACTGCCCTCCCTTTCCCGCGCCAAACCCAGACCATTCCTATATAGCAAGTATACTAACCACGAGCGCTCTGCATAACCTTTACAGGACGTTGCAGTCAACCGCATCATAGTTTTGCTGTTTGTGATTTCTTGGCAAGTTTACGTTCAGTAGTTTGCCATGGATTTCTGAACGACCGGCACTAATTGTGGCGAAGTGGTCAAGCCGTTTGACTCGGGCTCCGAAGGTCGTGGGTTCGATTCCGGGCCGCGTACTTCGGTTTACGAGTTAAATGTTTCGGAGAGTCCTGTGGGTCGTCGCTAAAAGCTACGGAGTTCGTGCTTTGTGCGACGCTTTCCGTGCTGCGGAAAGAGACCGAGCCATATGGGATAAAACCCGGTGCAATGAAGTCGACCCTATCGACTTTTAAACGACTTTTTATGAAAACCAACACAAGGCGGTCTGCTGTCGAACCTCCCGCAGCTGTTTTTAACGCTGTATGTAAGATTGTGAACTGCGTGCGTAACCGCTGGCCACGGAGAATGCAGATGAGTACGTGCTTATATAAATCCCACGGTCATCCGTTAGCTATTAGCTCCGCGGACTTTGCGGGCGGGCCCCGCGCGACAATCGACCGTGCACCGTTTAAGTCAGAGGAAAAAAGTGTACACAGGTCTCCAAAGCCGGCTCCGTGGCCGAGGAGGTTAGCAGCTTTCTCCGCTAACCCCGAATACTCTCGTCACGTGACGCGACGAGAATTAGCAGTGGTTCGAATCGCAAAAGTGACTTATGAGAGTATGGAGCCGGTCGCTCAGAAAGTCGTGGCGTGCTGATGAGCGTAATCTAGCCTAGGAATCAACATACAGCTGAAAGATGCTGGTGTTGACCGCAATATCCTGAAACAGGATGGAAACGCGGGGGAAAAAAAAAACAGGTCTCCAAAGTACCATGAGTGCAAATAGTATTGTATTTATGATATAATCAACTATCTAAACATGTTTGTTATTGCATAACTCACGACAGTTGCACCACACCGCTGTGGGAATTGGGATGAATAAATGCTGGGGATGTTTACATCATAAACATGGCGGGTGGGTACGTACGTTATAAGTAGTGATTAGCCAAATGGAAACAGCGGAGGACATGCGGGTAAACTGGGGGGGGGGGGGGACGCTGGAAGCTCAGGGGGTTTTAATTCATTTCTTGAAATAATGGCCTGGCCTTCTTGTATGTTAGCTAATCGATGCCTGTTAACTCGTGTGTGTAGGTGTGATACTGTGTCCGTTTGGCTTACTCCCTGGCACCTTCCGTCTTGACTGACGATAGTTATTGTGCTACAAAAAAAAAAAGAGGGGGGGGGGGGGTAATAAACACTTCATAGCACAAAGTCTGGGCTGAGTTGTAGAGACCATGTGTTGCCTATGTAGCTTAAACAAAGTTGCTTAAAAGTCGTCAGGGTCGACTTCATTGCACCGGGTTTTATCCCATATGGCTCGGTCTCTTTCCGCAGCACGGAAAGCGTCGCACAAAGCACGAACTCCGTAGCTCTAGCGACGACCCACGGGAGTCTTCGAAAAATTTCACTCGTGAACCGAAGGACGCGGCCCGGAATCGAACCCACAACCTTCAGAACCCGAGTTAAACGTCTTGACCACTTCGCCACGGAGACTCCCGCAGCCTTCTGCCGCCGAAATCATTCAAAGACATCGTGGAGGTCAGCATGGCCGAATGGATAACAGCTCACGTTTTTAAGCGTCCGGTGTGCTGTTGCCAAGGTAGCAGGTTAAACCGGTGAGTTGCACTAAAATGTTGACTTCTTGATTTGGGACGTACATTACAAGTACCTGCGAGTGTTTTCCCCTTATGGCGTGGGGCACTGGTAAAGGGGAAAGCTAATCCTCATGCAAAAAAAAAAAAAAAACATCACTCTAGTGCACTAGGCGCAGTCGCGCGAGAATGGACTAAACTTGGGGTCAAAGCGAGCGATCGCAAAAACAATTAAAAGGGTCTGTTTCCAAATCTGCTGCGGCTGTTTCCTAACCCTCGACCCGGAATATAGAATCGAATAAGTTGAGGAAAGAGGTACCACGCCCAGTACGCCACTGTAACATCTTAATCCCGTATATCCCTTACCAACCAGTTCCAGGTCTTCTGTTAGTCTACAGTTTTCTACACAACTCCGCGCCTCCTTCCCTGTCACAGATCCACCTTTCACGAGTTGAGCGTGAGCCGTCTGACGCTCGCTCTCATACATCATGTATAAATTACATGTGTGTAAATATTGATTCCGCATTCGTGGCTGACATGAAAGCCCTATACATATGATTAGTTCGCCTGTTGCTTTTTGGATGTTTGAACCTCAAAGACAGCGTGTCCTTTCTCGGCTATTGGCATTTAGTCGCGGGCTATCCAATCATCTCTTTAATGTTTAATAAGTCGTTGTGGTATTTGCAGGGGTTGTTCGCAATGAATGTTTGTTAACGTGTAATGTTATTGGGCGCCACCTCCCCTTGTTAACTCCGGTAGGGAGAAAATGGCGTTGTAGAGATGAACTGTCGTGGCTTTAATGAAAGCGGCTCTTCCACTGCATCACATTCGTGTTTATTTTCTTGTTTGTGCTTTGTGGTATTAAATATTGATGTTATTATTGAGGAACTCACTGCTATCCAATCTATTATTTTTCTCGCTGCCTTTGTGGATTGTGCTAGGACCATTTCTTTTTTAAGGTGGGGGGGGGGGGGGGGGTGTTCCCTTCTGTATGGCCTGTGAACAGTACTGTTTCACCTGTGCTAAGTAGATTTTTCTGTCAATGTGGATGTGCTTAATATAAAACTGTGCGTGTTTTTTTTTTAAACCCTGATTTTGATTTCGATACTTAAGACTCTAAATCAGGGGTGGGTAAACTACGGCCCGCGGGCCGCATGCGGTCCGGCAACTGAGATTATGCGGCCCTCGAGGGCATTTAGAAATAAACATGTTTACTTCGTTTTAAAGGTATTTTGTTAATTTTACAGAATTTCATGTACCGTCATGATTGTTTTAATATTTTTGATAAAATTTCTTTCTAATTTTCTATTTTGTAAACTTTTATTATTGTTTGGATAAACATACATTTGCGATCAGTCATTTTCTTGCTTGAAGATCAAAACATCTAAGAATAGGTCTTTATTATCGGACTGCACCTTGCATGCTGTCATGCGAATTTCAGCACGTAAACGTGCTCCATATTTGAAGAATATTGTCAAAAATTGCAAGCAGTTACATACTTCTCATTAGAAATCAACAATTGTAGTGACAAAGTAGTCGGTTTGTGTCTAAATTAAAGCTATTGATAGATAATTAAAAAAAAATTATTGTAATAAAAACTTTTAAAAATCTTTTTAACAAATTAGTAAAATAAAAATTGTGTCCTTATTGTAAAATATAATGTATAAGTATAATCAAAATAAAATTGCAATAATTATTTATTTATACTGTTTAATGACATATACATAATTCATAATTACTTATTGTGATAGGTTGTTGTGAACGAAGTGGACATAATGTATATGCACCCCCACCCCCAATAGCTTACATGTGTCAGTGTGGCTCTCCGCACAAAGTTTGCCCACCCCTTCTCTAGATAGATTGTAAAGTAGATATTGACTGGCGCCTGTGACTTAGGGGTTATTAAAACGCAGTTTCACAATTCCCCGTCATGCCTGGTCGAAGGTTCGATATCCGCCGCGGGCGATTTGGAAGAAGATCGCTTTGTGTTGATTTCGATGGTATGTAGCGCCAGGTGTTCAGAGAACATGGCAAACTAAAATTACCTAGTAAATCTAGAACAGTCAATACATGCTGACATTAACTGCGCCGTCTTATAAAAGGTCATGCAACTAACTGTACTGACTCCAGAAAATGTTTCAAAGTTGACACTGATTAAAGTCGGATATTCAACATATGCGTTGACTCCCGACATGCTATCAAATCAACCCATATACTGACTAAGAATGATTGACGAATGTTTATTTTGAATATATGATCATTTTCTGTAAAAGCGCTGATTTCAGTTATATTGTAACTTCGACACAGACTCCAGAATGATTGCGAATGTCTACTTTGAATCCATGATCATTTTAAGTGACAATGGCGACTCTGTGAAATTTTAACGTCGACGTTGACTTCATAATGATTGCCTACACCAACTCTATGATAATTACCGTCATGATTCCTATGTGAGGGCCTTCAACATATCAATATGTCGATTTCTGGTATTATTTTCTTGTTGTCATCTTCTGGTACCTATCTCAGGCTGGGTCGACCAAGGAGGAGCCTGGGTATGTTGTAGAATTATCTCTTACCCCAGGGGATTCTAACACCGAGCCGGCAGGCAAGCGTGCTAACATAGATCGACATATAGAAAGTCAACTTTATACATGTTGACGTCATGCTTTTCTCGAAAGAGGGAGGAATAAGTATGGGAAAGTAATACCACTTCCAGCGGTAACATCTGTATCATCAAAAACTTTTGCGAGCGTTGTTTTGTGATGAATGAGTTAAAATACGCCGAGACCTTACACTGAACGACAAGATCTGCCATGGTACAGTCCTCACCTTTTTATACCCTGGAAAGGCATATCTGGTCATTATTTCCCGGGAAGAAGGCTAGATGGTCGACCAAAAAGCCCAAAATTTGCATCCTTGCTTAAAGACAACGCGAATAGTGCCCATGAATGTAAAAATACCGGGCGATTGAAGACGGGGAGGAAGAAGAAAGCCTACAGGTGGTAGAATAGTCAAGGTGATTTTGATGGGGGAAGGCAAATTAAGACCTACGTGGTGCTTTGCAGACGCGGAATGTGAAGAAGGAATGTTCTAAATAAACGGACTATGTAAATGGACGCATCTCAGAGGACGCCATTTATCCGGAAGAAAGGAGGGGATATTCTTGTCTATTCTTTAAGAAGCCATGGTAAAAATGCCCCGATGTTTATCTCAGTCCATACTATCCAATTATAGAAAGACAAAAGAAAGCCGGGGATATTTAGAAGAGCGGTAAACTTTTTGGCGAAACAAAATCGGCACCATCACCGTGAATATTTTTGAGTGGCCATAAATTATCTGAATAAATGAGACACCTAATAGTATTTGAGAATTAATTGATTTAATGCCGAAGGATGATATATCCGTACGTCTGACCTCCAATGTGGACAGAAGGGCGATATATCACCTCACTAGGGTCATCGTATTATTTGTTATTGTTTTATGTTATCTTCCGTATTTCCATTGCTCAGTGAATGGAAATTTATATTACAATACTTGTCCACTTAATTGTGTACAATTTTCTGTCCAAACCTACATTTTATCTAGCATTGAATCATACAAAACGCAATATTTCACAGGATTCATAACACCAAAGGCATATCATTTTTACGCTGTTTGTAACATTCGAATTTGAAATCTTGTACATTTCTCTAATCCTGTGGTGTAATTATCAAATGCGTAGTGCTTTTTCCCTATCCTTTCTGGGAGTTTGTATACCCACAGTCAGTTTTGTGTAGTTAATTCTCCGCGCTTTTATGTAGTTATTTTCAGTAAGTGACTTATGCCAATTTATCTTCTGCTTGCTAGCTTCTGCTTCTTTCTAGGAGAGTCAATATCCAGCATTGTTTGTGTTCATCCGGTTGCTTTATTATAAAAGTCACGTCTTTTCCCAACGCCAAAATAGACTGGCGTCGCTAGCAGAAACCATACGTAATAAAGATGAGAGCATACCGGGCAATAAATCCAGTTGTGGACAGCTCAGCACGGACAACACCGTAAACTCTAGAAGTTGTGTAAACTACTTGCCATCATCATTCGATTCTCAAACTGTTTGGAAAGGATGCGGTGTGGCTGAGAGATTAGAGTGCCCTATTTGACTAGGAAGTTACAGGGTGTGAATCCCAGCGTAATCCTACGAATGTTTAGAGAAACCATTTTATATTAACACTTCCATTTGTATATAGGGTACCTAGTCTTTTCTGAAAGGGCCGGGAAAACAGCAGGTCCCTAGTTCAGGTGTTTGTTTTTTTGTTGCATATCCTATTTACAGAATATCACTGTCAACACCAGCACTGCTGTTGTTGATGCCTTGGCAATTTTACGTCCAGTAGTTTGCCATTGCTTTTAGTTCAGGTTAGGCTGGTTAAAATTATATATCGGCAAGAGGTGACCATAAGGTCGTGGCTCTGGTGAAATTGTTAGTAAATGAATATCGTAAAGAGGTGACCATAAGGTCGTGGCTGAGGTGAATTTCTGATTACAGAAAACATTCTTACCGGTAGAATGGTCTGTTACCTGGGATGTAAACTGTCTAGAGGAAATAAACCTGAAACACGCGAATGCCGACGTCAGATACACTGACCTTTGAGCTAAAGAGGTGCACAAGGTGCAACGCACTCACATCGGCAGCAGCAGAAGACGAAAATAACAGGAAGAGAAGGGCATAACAGGGGGAGAAGAAAATAACAGAAGAGGAAAAGAAAAGAAGAAGAAAAGAAGAAGGAGAAGACGAACAGAAAGATTAAGGAGAAGAAGAGAATGAAGAAATTTAGAGAACGAAGGAGAAAGGAATGAAGGAAAAGAAGCGTGTTTGTTAGCCTGTGGTACTCTTAGTACACACAAAGTGTAGTGAGAAGTTTACAAACACTCGGTACACAGGGTTTGTCGCAAAATGGTTGCGAGCCAATGCTCCATTGGGCGGTAAAAGGAAGAAGAAGCAGACGAAGAAGAAGAAGAAGAAGAAGAAGAAGAAGAAGAAGAAGAAGAAGAAGAAGAAGAAGACTATAATCCTGAATCATATCGCACATCATTGCACTTGACGCATTCTTCTGCATGTTCAGCCAAGATATTGAAGATTTCCATAGCAGCAAGGAAGAATGTCCTTACCATTTTATGGAATGTCCAAGGAGTGCTGTTGGTTCGTTTCCCGGGAGAAAGGTGGGGATGGGAATGCTGCATCTAACTCTGAAATTCTGTTGAAGCTTCGGGGAGCGGTTGGAAGACATCACCAAGATCTGCTGCTTAATATCTGACTCAAGTCTCGGCTATTTAACGAAAGGGTTATCAGCGCAATTCGTAGTCCCGCATACCGTGTTTGAAACACAGCTGCGAGAGATTTGGAAGTAGACGGCCTTGCGTTGGTTTTCATACAATGGTATGAGTAGTGTCGGTCGTTCAGAAAGCGGTGGCAAACTACTGAACGTTAACTTGCCAAGAAATTACAAACACCCCTCCCCCAAATAAAAAATTTAAAAAAAAACAAACCGCCGGAGTTGATTGCTGCGTCCTGTAAAACAATATACAACTAACTAAACTTCATGTATTGGAATATGTAACCAACGTGTTTGCCAGAAAGCCTTCGTTTGATGATAGCAACGAGAAACAAGTCTTAACATCATTCGGTTAGAAGTCTATGATACCTGCGGGACATCTTATCCTACTTTCTGATCTGGACTCTGAGAGGAACATGCGCTGAAGCAGGAGCCAGCTATACGTATGTGATGTAATAGGGTCATTACCCGAGAAGGTTAACCCGGTCAGCAAATGCCCGCAGAAGTCGGATGTGTCGGCCTAACTGTGCAAGAACGCAGCTCTGCTGTAAAACAAGCACAACGCAATCACGTCCGAAAAATCTCTCTTGATGAACGCAGAAGAAGAAGGGCCATTACATTGTGTAGGGCTGAATGCGCGGATAAAAAGATGGCCAGTCTGTTCCTCTACTAGGGGACGACGGACGCAGACGTGAAACCGTCATTCGACATTATCACCCGGCGCTCAAGCCGATATCGGCGTGACCCTCTATCAGTCACATTAACGCGCCCGCATTTCTTGAATCAGAGATAACAGGGGGAAGGAGAGCATTTTTTTTATCGTGGTTCCCAAATGTCCTCCACCTCTTATTTGCTTCTTTTTAATCTTCACCTCTAGTGCTTTTATATCTACCCGGTATAACTCAAGCCAGCCTCTCCCCTGATCGCCAGAAAGGGGCTAAAGTAGCTGAATCGTGTGTTAACGGGAAGCCAATTCTGCTGATCAGGTTACCATTTGCTGATAAGCTGTCGAAAGAATTTTCTGACACTAGAAAGACAAGAAAACCAGATGCACGAGCCGCACAAACATCTTTAACATTCTACCCTGTTCTCGGAACATTTGCCTTCAAGATAGATCATTTCGCTACTCGGAGCGGGTAGGTGCAGATGAGGGTCTTCGGAAAACAGGATCCCGCACCCCTAGAACATGCCGGGGATGCCTAAACGAGACCGAGAGTTGTTTATGTTGTGGAAAGCGACTGTTTATTTTGTCTCTTGTACGCACTCTCTAGCTCTCAATTTAAGCATCTCTGTGTGTTTGCGGGTGTTTGGCGAGGCCAAGGTGTAAACACTGGGCCAGTTCTACAGTAGCCGATGATTGGATATATCTTCGTGTTGGTGTTGGGACGGGATGAAAAGGGCACCGCTTGGTGTGATATCGTTTGCGTGTTCGTGGTCCTTGGGTAGGTGTAGTAAGAAAGGGGTTATTCCGTGGTCTTGTATTTAGGTTAGGCGGGAACACGTGTCCTTTTTTTTGTTGTTTTGTGCGTGCACATGCTCATTTAAATATGAATAACCTCCGCTAGTTCCATGTATAAAGTTAGTTGCGTATCCTTTACAAAACGTCGCAGTCAACCCCAGTTTTTGTGATTTCCTGGCCTGTTTACGTTCAATACTTTGCTTTCCGAACGACAGGCACATATGCCAATGTATGAAAACCAACAATGAAGGTTGGCCGCAATGGATCTCCAACACTGTCCTCTCGCCCTGACTGTGCATTCTGTCAGATTGATGTTAATCCATTACTTGATGTTATCTTCCCACTTGTATAGTCTGTCTCTTGCTCGCTTGCCCTAAACCATAATCCTACCGCTATTGGGGATTGAAGCCTGACGCTGTCTTGGCCGGCAAACTGGACATCATCATACCACTATGGCTCTACCTGTACTTGAAATAGGGACTGATACTTCGTTTTTGAATTGCTAAGAACGTCACATATGCTAGGCTTTATACAGCTAGTTGGTTAGGTTCTCTCGATCCCGTAGGTTCAGACTTTATACAGGTAATTAATTATGTTCCTTGTTTCCCGTAGCTTCAGATTTATACAGCTAATTAATCAGATTTCTTCTACCTGTAGGTTCAGCTTCACACTTTATACATCTAATTAATTAGGTTCCTTGTTCCCTGCAGGTTCAGACTTTATTCCACAAATTTCTAACCGCAATGCGATGAGGTTGTTTATCAGGAAATCTTGTTATAAATCTTTAAACAGCCACCCATGTGTATCGACCGTCATTTCGAAACTCCTATTCAACAACAAAAAAAAATGCTTTCTTCTGGTGATAACATGGAGTGCAAAGAATTACCCCAGCAGATAACAGCTATTCGTTGCATATTGCTTCAAGGTGAACCGTGAAGCACATTTTTTGATGACGTCATGTACTTCATTTTTCAAATTTATTCTATATACAAAGTGTAGTGAGACTTTATAAGCATCCTGTATTATCATGTTTTGTCAATATGTGCCATGCCCAGCATCAGCGTGGTTTCTCCACCTCTTGATTCCCAGGTAGTTGTCTGTTACTTTCCATCAACTCCACATTGGTGATTCTGCCATACCATTGTAATCAATTTATCCGTCTCAGTCACCAATTAATAAATGTTTACAGTTTATAAATAGTTGTATTAGCCGTCCACGTTTCTGATTCCCCCCCCCCCCCCCCAAATAATAGTGAGTTAACGTGAAAGTTTGAAGCATGTTCTTCTTTCGTTGAAATGTGTCTATAACTGCAATGTTGTCTCTTGTATAAATATAACTGTCTTGTTTAGTTCGCTCATTGGTCCATATATATAGTTCCATAACTTTCACTGTTGTTTCTCTAGGCCAGAGGTACCCAAACCACGGCCCGCGGGCCACTTGTGGCCCGCCAGCTGTCAGAAAGTGGCACGCGAGGCCTCGTTATTTAATATAATATATTTCAGTAATTTCAAAAATGCACTCCGAGCTTGCGATAATTGACTCTGCTCGTGATTGTTATGCTAAGATGTTATCGAATGTGCCTGTTCAGTTCGAACGAAACGTTATGAAGTTCCCATATCCCAGCTAGTTAGTTAGTCGACAGATCATCCTCATTGCACATCGAACCATTCAGTCCATAAGTCCATATGTGCTCGGATCCCTATCTCAGCAAATACCGCAGCGTGTAGTGGCTCACGACACCAGTTCTGTGTTGGTTTATTACTCTTCTGTGGCTTTTGCGTAGTGTTCTTGTTTGACCACACCTCTTTCAACTTGCTGTTCTCGCAGCCTGACCTGACTCCTCCTTGATGCTAGCGCTCCCTATACTGTTGTTGTACATGTCTGCTAGTTTCTCTAGCTCGTTGTCGGTACACATATTTCTATCGTCATATCTTATGCCATCTGGCCCTGGAGCGCTGTTTTTTTTTTTTTTTTTTTATCGTTGAAGCACAGCCTTGATTTCTTTCACTGTCGCTGTGACTTCATCCGAAATGTTCTGGGCCTTACACCTGTCTGAGGTAACCTCTTTGGCAAGATTTCGGCCTCTCATGTCTGTCTGGCTGCTCTGCTCTAGATAGCGTTCGAAGAGGGCTTTACCCTTGTTCTCGTCAGTCCTCTGCCAGACTACCCTGCTCACGCCTTTATGCAGTCGCCAGAACAGTTTCAGTGACTTGTCTGTGCTTACTCTTTAGCATATTCTGGACATTTTTCACTTTTAACCACCTTAACCAGGTTTTTTAAAAAATAGCTTACGTATTAGAGGCGTTTCCTACCCTAAAGACGCTTGTGGTGGAAAATAAATGTGACTTGTTACAGTACAAAGTAAAAGTTGAATGTCTTCTGGATATCTTTCAGTCGCGATTTCAAGAGTTCAAAATAGAGGAGAATGTTGCCCTCTTGATAAATACGTTCTTATTTCCTGATGCCAAGCTCTGCCAATTACAGCAAAAGCTTCAGCACGAAGTAATTGATTTGAAATGCAATTCTGCACTGAGATGTAAATTTCTGGAGCTGCCTGCTTTACCTTCAGCTGATCATATGATTTCATTCTGACGACTATTGCCTGTCGAACAATTTGAACACTTGCGTTCATTCGCCCAGAGATACATTTGTCGTTTTGGTTCGACTTACAGATGCGAGCAGTCATTTTCCGCTGTGACCGTTATAAAAAAAACAAGCAATGTTCCAGACTCACCGACAGTAACCTAGCTGCGCTTATGACTTTGAGCACGACAGATTTGTGCCCAGACATTGATAAACTGGTATCTGAACTGAGGTAACTGGTTATGAAGAACAGTTACAATTGTAAATTAATTACATTAATAGCGATTTTCGAAACTGATGTAAAATTTATTGTCAAATGAACTTTTGAGTTTAAATCAAAAAATGACTGCAGTGTAGTACTGACACTGACTGCCTTTACAGTTTTAGAATTTTGTTGACGAAAGTTAAGAAAGGTAAGAATGATAATGCACGACTTTTATAATTCTATAACGGTGTGGCCCGCTTAACTACCTAAAATAGTAGATGTGGCCCTCTGCTTGAAAAGCTTGGGAAACACTGCTCTAGGCCAAACGGTTTGCCTAGATATGTTGTATTTTGGGCAGTCTTGGAGTATGTGATCTGTTGTCTGCAGCGCTAATCCACATGTGCAGATCGCGGATTCACTAGTATATGTGAAACCCGCAGTGTTTCACAACGCTGTTATAGGCTGTGGGATTACTTTTACCTTCCCTTCTCGGATTCCCTATTCTTGGAGTCCTCACCTCTCTTACAGTTTGTTTCTTTTGTTCTCCGTCAACAATCGCCCGGCAATTGTTTGATTCAGCCGACAGTTCTGAGAGAGTGTCTGGTCCTATCGTTTTCCATTCACAGCTCTAGTTGCCATCTTGGTCTTGCCAAGACCAACTTGCTCGTCTGTTTTCTATGGTATGGGATATCTCCCAAAGAAGAATAAATAAAGGATGCCCAATAAATAGACGGCAGTGAATACAGAGGCTGTTATTAGGGCAGGTAATTCCCGCGGTGAGAGGAAATCGTTTGCAGAGGCGGTCACCCTTAACGACCTTGGTGTGTTGACCTTTGAACGCAGAGTTAGCCTGAAACTTGTCGCCCTGTTTCTGTTAAATCTGTTCTGTCAACTGCCACCTCAGGTGTGTTTTTATACCCTTCACGAGGTTTCTCTCTCTCCATCTGTTGGGCCGGCCGTCAAAGCTTCCTTTTCCTTCCATTCCTTAGCTGTCTTGTCTTCTGCTGCTCTCTTTAATTCCACAAGTAAATGAAATGCGTTAAACTACTGTAAACAGGCACAATGCAGAATGAGGATTAGATATTAACATAAAAAAAAAAAAAAAAACTATGATAATTAGCAGTGAAAAGGAAAGGTCATCAATGAACATCACAGTAAATGGGCAGATGCTAGAACAAGTAACAACTCTCTCTTATCTTGGACATATAATAACAGTTGATGGCAGAAGTGAAATGGAAATCAAAAAAGATAATAGAAATGGCCAAAAATGCTTTCAACGGCATGAAATCAGTATTGACATGTAGAGAGATTAATAACGCATTAAAAATGAGAATTGTCAAATGCGACGTATATTCAACGCTACTGTATGGCGCGGAAGCCTGGACATTAACAAGCAACTAGAAAGTCGCATAGAAGCCCTGGAGATGTGGATATACAGACGAATAGGTCGCATTTCATGGAAACAAAAACAATCAAATGCAGAGGTTCTAGAAAAACTGGGAATGAACAGAGAGTTGATGAAAGAAATAAAGAGGAGGCAAGTGAAATATTTTGGCCACGTTAAAAGACATGATACTCTTATAAAAACCATACTGGAAGGCAAGGTTGAGGGCAAGCGAGCAAGAGGTAGACAACGATACAAGTGGGAGGATAACATCAAGAGATGGGCGAGCATCGAATGTACAGTCAGGGGGAGAGACAGACAGTGTTGGAGATCCATTGCAGCCAACCTTCATTGCGGAGACGGCACCTGATTGATTGATTGTATTGACTGTATAATTATGGAAATATAATCAGTTGGGAAACACAAATAGTCAGCGAAGGAACCTTGTACACGCATTGAAGCTCATCGAGCATATTCTGCTAGACCCATATATCTATTGACCAACCGGCACTTGATGAGTTATGTGGAGAATATCAGCTCGGTCGCATGAACTAGCCCAAGCCATCTCTTTCTACCCATTTTAGAATGCGTCGTCCAGTTCTAGTGAGCCTATAATGGGTGCCAGAAAATGTCGGGTGTAAAGGCGGCTGACGTGATACCGACCTCATCACTCACCATGTGCACAATGCGACTTAAGGCGTACATGGCTTACTTTTATTTAGGAGCTGGCAGACTAGAAACAAATCGCATGTCCTGGGCGGGGCATTGTGACCAGCCCCGTGTAGCTTTTAAAGGCAATTTTACGCACAGGTTAATAACTGCGTCGATTTGTTTAGTTTTGTTTAGTCTATGGATCAACATCACGGGACACGGGTGTAACCCGTTCTGTTCTACACCTAACTCATGCCTGAGTCCGGATAATCTCAGTCCAGTGTATGAACTCCGTAGCACCGGCGAAGATACTGAAATTCTTTGGGTAGATTTTTAACTTGAAATTTTGCCCGGGCAGCGCCATTAAGCTACTCTTTTTTGATTTCCAACTGCCAAGGATTTTTTTACGTGCGCAACAATACACACGGAAGTCCGATCTCACTACCCAGAGACCAGTAGAAATTTTGTTACTAGAAGTCCACGTGAAAAAATCCTGGCCCTCACCGGGGCTTGAACTCGGGACCCCCAGCACCCGAGGCGGACACCATACTTCGAGACCACTCAGCTCCTAGACCACTTAGCCCCGACCGCGTCGATTAAGATTCGTACACATGACTACAAGCAAGCAAGCAACCTAGTGCCAAACAACAGTCTTACTGCGCTAACACGGCTCACTGACCAAACCTGTGGTTGGAGTTCCATCCCCCGTCCGTACAGCACCGGGGTGGACCCCATCTGATCAAACCAGGAAGGGATAATGGTCGGGATATTTAGGGAGTTGTCTGGAAAAGTCAGGCAGTGAAGAAGGGAAATTGTCACTACATCTCATTATACTACAATATGTCAAGGCTATACACCGCGTGAAGGGAAACAAACGTGCGCGCGCGCGCACACACACACACACTCACACTGGTTCGTCCCATTTTTAATGACCGCATGTTTCCACACACACTGGTTCGTCCCCTTTTTAATGACCGAATGTTTCAGGTATGTGTTGTACCTGTTAGCCTGACCCGGATGTGTTCGTGTCAAGTATGCATGTTCTATGTTTACATCAACCAAGCAACACAGGCTTGATCTCTCGGTCACCACGACGCTACCCGTAGCGCCCCGAGCTCGGCGTAGGGTTACCTGTCTTTTTGGATAAATATTCCACTCATTGCTCTTGTGCCCTTTATTACCCATTAGAGTTTTGGCATGACGGATGGTCATTTTTTAGGTCGTTTTCTGGTTTACCTGGTACCCAATTGGTAATATAGAGAATATGGGATTACCACCATATATATACTCAATACACAATTTACAATTTTGTGTCAGGTCTTAGTCAGATATGACTGAGCTATCGTATAACAGTAGATGGTACTACCTGCTTTCTGTTAGCGCCGAACGGTTGGGCGGCGCTTACCAAACCCGACACCCCACATTGTGCTAACGGCTTCGGGCGGAAGAGCGCAATTGGGAGGGTGCAAGCCTCACCCTGGTGCGAGGAAATGCAACCTAAAGACATTGTCATGACAGGGCAGACCAGGCCCTAAGCCTTGGTTGGCGGCTGGTCTAGGATCGAAGCTCCGACAGGCGGACAATTAGAGCATTGCTTTGCTGCCCCGGCAACTTCTGCAGCTTGTCTTGTTCCAGATGTATAGGTGTTACCTTTCCTCTGGAGTGAACTAGGCAGGCCGAGAGAGGGATCATGTTGCATGGGCAACACATGATCTCTGTATTTTAGCCCAGGCTTTGTGCTATGGAGAGGCAATAACTCCATCCCTTACAAACTATCATCTGTCAAGACGGCAAGGTGCCAATGACTCAATACACTTCAAGGCACAGAAATGGGTCCTTTATTTTATTCTTTGGGGCTCGCTCGCTTTGAACTCAAGCGTAATCCGTACACCTGCCTCTACTTCTAGTGCACTGGACTGATGTTTGCATGTGGATTAGCTTTTTCTATTACCAGTGTCCACGCATCTGGCGAACTCACTCCGACTTCTGAGGTACTTGTGATTTACGTCCCAACGTCAAGGGCGAGAAGTCAACATCTTAGTCCAGCTGACTGGCGTAGGGGTTGAATCAGCTACGTCGGCATCAGCATACCGGAAGTTTAAGAGCAAGCGCTTTTATCAGTTCGACCATGCTGACTTCCCTTTATTTTTTGATATAATGGTTTGTTATAAACCACAGTCAATCACCCCACAAGTCGCCCAGTCAAAAGAACAATGGGTGATATACTGACATTAGCATGACCTGATTGATTGATTGAATGATTGATTGATTGATTAGTTAATTATGACGGGGATCTGCATTTATCGGAATGGGGTGGGTGTATTCTCCCAACTCATCACAGTGCCATCTCCACAGCAACTGGTAGAGCTCTCCTTCTCTCCACGCCCAGAAACCAGCGCGCTATGCAATGCTGCCGCAGGTACTGCACATCTGTGGTGAGACCGTGTGATGTCACCGGATGTGCCAGGCCGCCGCACCTACTGCACATCTGTGGTGAGACCGCGTGATGTCACCGGATGTGCCAGGCCGCCGCACCTACTTCACATCTGTGGTGAGACCGTGTGATGTCACCGGATGTGCCAGGCGGCCGCAGGTACTGCACATCTGTGGTGAGACCGTGTGATGTCACCGGATGTGCCAGGCTGTCGCAGGTACTGCACATCTGTGGTGAGACCGCGTGATGTCACCGGATGTGCCAGGCTGCCGCACCTACTGCACATCTGTGGCATGACCGCGTGATGTCACCGGATGTGCCAGGTTGCCGCACCTACTGCACATCTGTGGCATGACCGCATGATGTCACTGGATGTGCCAGGCTGCCGCAGGTACTGCACATCTGTGGTGAGACCGTGTGATGTCACCGGATGTGCCAGGTTGCCGCACCTACTGCACATCTGTGGCATGACCGCGTGATGTCACTGGATGTGCCAGGCTGCCGCAGGTACTGCACATCTGTGGTGAGACCGTGTGATGTCACCGGGTGTGCCAGGCCGCCGCAGGTACTGCACATCTGTGGTGAGACCGTGTGATGTCACCGGATGTGCCAGGCCGCCGCACCTACTGCACATCTGTGGTGAGACCGTGTGATGTCACCGGATGTGCCAGGCCGCCGCACCTACTGCACATCTGTGGTGAGACCGTGTGATGTCACCGGATGTGCCAGGCCGCCGCACCTACTGCACATCTGTGGTGAGACCGTGTGATGTCACCGGATGTGCCAGGCCGCCGCACCTACTGCACATCTGTGGTGAGACCGCGTGATGTCACCGGATGTGCCAGGCTGACGCAGGTACTGCACATCTGTGGCATGACCGCGTGATGTCACCGGATGTGCCAGGCTGCCGCACCTACTGCACATCTGTGGCATGACCGCGTGATGTCACCGGATGTGCCAGGTTGCCGCACCTACTGCACATCTGTGGCATGACCGCGTGATGTCACCGGATGTGCCAGGTTGCCGCACCTACTGCACATCTGTGGCATGACCGCGTGATGTCACTGGATGTGCCAGGCTGCCGCAGGTACTGCACATCTGTGGTGAGACCGTGTGATGTCACCGGATGTGCCAGGCCGCCGCACCTACTGCACATCTGTGGTGAGACCGTGTGATGTCACCGGATGTGCCAGGCCGCCGCACCTACTGCACATCTGTGGTGAGACCGTGTGATGTCACCGGATGTGCCAGGCCGCCGCACCTACTGCACATCTGTGGTGAGACCGTGTGATGTCACCGGATGTGCCAGGCCGCCGCACCTACTGCACATCTGTGGTGAGACCGCGTGATGTCACCGGATGTGCCAGGCTGCCGCACCTACTGCACATCTGTGGCATGACCCTGTGATGTCACCGGATGTGCCAGGTTGCCGCACCTACTGCACAACTGTGGCATGACCGCGTGATGTCACCGGATGTGCCAGGCTGCCGCCGGTACTGCACATCTGTGGTGAGACCGTGTGATGTCACCGGATGTGCCAAGCCGCCGCACCTACTGCACATCTGTGGTGAGACCGTGTGATGTCACCGGATGTACCAGGCCGCCGCAGGTACTGCACATCTGTGGTGAGACCGTGTGATGTCACCGGATGTGCCAGGCCGCCGCACCTACTGCACATCTGTGGTGAGACCGTGTGATGTCACCGGATCATGATTACGAACAGCAGACACGTGTTGGCTGGGATTTTGGTGGTTATGTTTCCCGCCATGGATTGAAGTATATCGTTGTCATTATACTCCAGCCCAATGTCCAGAGAGAAGATAAGCTGGTCTACAGGTGTGGTGATTTCTTGGCTGTTGTCTATTTGTTCATCTGTCGACTTCGCGACTGTTGTCTATTCGTTCATATGTCAACTTCGCGGCTGTTGTCTGTTCGTTCATATGTCGACTTCGCGGCTGTCGTCTGTTCATTCATCTGTCGACTTCACGGCTGTTGTCTGTTCGTTCATCTGTCGACTTCGAGGCTGTTGTCTGTTCGTTCATCCGCCTACTTCACTGCGGCTGTTGTCTATTCGTTCAACTGTCGACTTCACCGCGGCTGTTGTCTATTCGTTCATCTGTCGACTTCACCGCGGCTGTTGTCTATTCGTTCATCTGTCGACTTCACTGCGGCTGTTGTCTATACATTCATCTGTGGACTTCACGTTGTAACCCCGTAGCTGTTAGTATTTCAGTTAAAGTAAGGGAAGGAAGTACAGGAAATAGGTAAAGCAAAGTAATATATCACCATCATCATGTGCTATGCCGATAAGCGAGGCAAGGGCGGTCATGTTTCGCCATCTCACACGATCACCAGAGTCGTAAACTAGCTCTGTTTCTTTTCTCGATTGTTCCACGTGGCCAAGCTATCTATATATTTACCCCTCTGTCTTCCCCTTGTTCTCTCCCCCCCCCCACCCCTCAATCTTACCAGTTGTCACTAAGTTTTCCAGCTTATTAAAGCAATATATAGCAAGTGTGATTCTGGTTCACGCACATTTTTGGCTAATCGCCGACACGAGTTCGTGCGCTGTACTGAAATTATTCTTGTGCAATTTATGAAAGAGGTGGAGCACTTATGGAGAAGTCAGTGTGCAGTGAGGGTATTCCTCTTCAGATATAAACGGTTTTTCGCTTCCTTTCCCTTTCATTCCCCATTTGGGGCATATCCTCAACCAACTAACACCAATCCCATATTTGGCATCGCAGATCCGCCCATGTCCTTCCCGTTTAGTTCGTCTCTGTAATTTCCTTCTGCGTGTGTTGTTAGGTCTCCTGTTATTTTGTTTAAGCGACTATGGATTCCAGACAAGTGAGTATCTAGTTATACTATCGTCATCTTTTCTTGCTGTGTGTCCCATCCAGCTCCAGTGTTTTTTCCTCGCCTTTCATTCACTTAAATTTGTTTAGTTCTCTCCACGAACTCCATATTGGTGATTCTTTCACGCCATTTTATTGCCACACTTGGTTAGGCAACAGTTAGTTAATATTTGTAGTATACCAGTAATTGATCCATACTGTAGAACTGATTTAATACTGGAGTTAAATATTCCGTGTTTGGTGCTAAGTGTAATTGCCTGTGGCTTCAACTAATTTCGTCGGTGCCGTGACAGAGCACAGAGAGGTTACGAATGCAGTTCGCAATCTTGCATACCGAGTTCGAAATACAGCTGGGGGGGGGGGGGGATTTCAGAAGCCGACCACCTTTTGCTGGTTTTCATACAGTAATATGAGTGCCGGTCGTTCACAAAGCATGGCACACAATTGAACGTAAATCCCCGGGAAGGTTAACCCGGTCAACAAATGCCCGCAGAAGTCGGATGTGTCGGCCTAACGGCGCAAGAACGCAGCTCTTCTGTAAACAGGCACAACGCAGCCACGTCCGAAAAAAAAAATCCGGATGAACGCAGCAGAAGAAGAACGTAAATGTGCCAAGAAATCACAAACAGTCAAATAAATGCTGGTTTTAACTGCGACGTCCTGTAAAGTATATGAAGCTAGCTTTCCACTAATTTCCCAGTATTAGGAAAGCTTCGCGTGTCTTTTGCTTATTGTGATATCTCTATCCCTTCCCCGATCTGTGTCTACATCTCATCTCATCATGTTCCTCTTGTACCTTGCAGTGTCGAGGTGAAGTATAAACAGCGGGAGAGTGCCCGTGTATGGGCTTCGTATATCGATATTCCCACGGACTCTGCTATTCCCTCTGTTATCGTTTACATGATCGGCCTCTTCTTCTGCTTCGATCTGGTCTGTACATCATTGCTTGTTGTGGTATGCTGTTAGTTGGTAACCTTGTTACACGGCTAAACCATCTGACTTGCTGCCTTCTAATAAAATCGAGCGCTACTTTAACCCCCACTTTAGTCTTGATTTTGTCTACATGGCTACCCAAATAGGTATAAACATTTGCTGTGCGCCTATTCAAGCATGGGCCGCCGACAGGGCAGTACGCGTGGCGTCTTCACGGGTGGCTTATAATCTGTCTCGTAGCCTTGCCCCTAGGCACGCGGATAACATCACCTGGAAGATATATCGCTCAGATAAAGAACAGAAATAGGACAGGCCAAAACTGCATTTCATAAAGTGAAGAACATCTTACGAAATAAATCACTGTCATTAGAGGTTAGAAAAAATGTGCAGGCGTGTTATGTAGGAGCAGTTGTAACATACGGCTGTGAATCCTGGATAATTGGTAAACAAGCAAAAACTCCCTACAGACACGTCTTTTCCACCAGTGTTCTGTCGTCAGGGCTTGATCATAATTATAACTGCTCATGAAATAGTTGGGGCACGCTAGCCTCTCTACCACTACTAGGTAAACAATATTGCATTTTGTTTGCAGGAAGTTGCTATCGGGTTGACATTCTAGGCAAATTTACGCTCAGTTTGCCTTTCCTTTCTGAACGTGTAGTCAACGTTTAAGAGCAAGCGCTGTGATCCCTTAGACCATGTCGACGTGAACAATTGCCTGTGCTTTGCGGGACGCTGCGCTCAACCCCAGGTACAGGCAGTTTTACGTTCAGCATTTTGCCATGGCTTTTTGAACGAGAAATCAACGTTTAAGTGTAACTGATCGGTGTCTGGGTGAACCACCTACCCTGCTACCAGATCGCCGAAAGCTAAAGAGCTTGGGCACTGATGTTCTTTCGCCCACTTCGACTGCTACCACTACTAGGTAGAGGCACGAACAAAATGTCATACAAGATGGCTTACATTTTTCGTGATATGAATGTAATGATAGCAGCAAGTTCCGATTGAACTACAGAAAATGATAGATACAGCGGTTGTTACGAGTTGCAATGTCGCAACATTTTTAGCTTATGTAATTTAGTAGGGCCGGTCTCTCTGGTCTAGAGGTTACACGACTTTCTCCGTAATCTCGTATACTCTCGTAGGTAACGTGACGTTGCGCGAGAATTGGTAGCGGTTCTCTCCGCGTCGGTAACTTAGGGGTATTCTTCTTCTTTCGTTCGCTTGAAATATGTCTATATCTGCAATGTCGTCTCTTGCATGAATTGAACTGTTTTTTTCCAGTTCACACAGTGGTCCATAGAGTTTATCTTCCACTGTCGTCTCTCTAGGCCAGAAGGTTTGCCTAGATATGTTATATTTTGGGCAGTCTTGGAGTATGTGCTCTGCTGTCTGCGACGCCAATCCACATGTGCACATGGCTGTTTCACCAATCTTGAATTTTGTATACATGTGGTTGCGTAATCTATTGTGTCCTGTTCTGAGGCGCAGAATAATGACTTGTTCTGGTCTGTCCATAATGTGGTAGTCATCTTGAGCAGGTTTTGGTGGCTTTCTGACTGATTTGATCATTCTTTTCTTTTGGTGGTATGTAACGGGCACATCAGGCTGTTCCTCTTTGGCTCCTTCCTTAGCCAATTGATCAGCTCTGTCGTTTCCGGGTACTCCACAGTGGGATGGTATCCACTGTATGGTGACTTTATGCTGACTGCTAAGTTCAGAAAGTAGTGTCCTTAGTACTGGCAATTTCCCAGAGAGGAGCGCCTCGAGTACTGATTTTGCATCTGTTAGTAGCACCACAGGTTGTGTACCATTGCTGTTATTTAGTAATTTCTCTGTTGCTATCTTGATTGCCTCAATTTCGGCATCATAGTTATGGCAGTACTTTCCTGTCGGTACTCTAGCTGTGTCCCTAGTATTATTTGGGTATTCTATGTACACTCCCGCTCCTCCATTTCGAACAGCATTTTGTGCTGACCCATCTGTGTAGACTCGGATCCAGAGGTCCTGTGGGTATTCTTCATCAAGGAAGCTGAGAGTGGCTGTTCTGCGCTGCACACTGTTCTGTTCTTCCTTGTCAAATATTCCTCTCACTTTTGTCTGGATTTGTAACGATAGTCTATGCTCATCTTTCCATGGAGTTCGCTCTGGAATAGTTGTTAGGGGGATACCAACTGTGGGCAGATCAGTGGTTTCTCTGCAGAGTCGTTTGGCCTGGTGGATAAAACTACTTCTTTTCAACCGCCCCATAGCTAGGTTTTCAAATCTGTTCTTCATAGGGTGGCCTGGCAAGCTGAGGAACTTTTCTGCTTGTATTAGCGTTTTCGTATCTCTGCGCTCACTCAGTGCCTGTGTCCTCCCCATCTTCTCCATTTCCACTATAGGGGTTGATCTCATCCCTCCTGTGGTGACTCTAAGTGCTTGATTTTGCACCTTGTCCAGCTCTTGTAGTGTGGTATTTGATGCTGAACACCACGCGGTTGACCCATATTCCAGGTGTGGTCGTATGCTCTGTTGGTAAACTTTGCTAAGTATTTTCGTACTGGCTCCCCATGTGGTTCCACTTAGCTTTCTCAGGATGGCTATTTTCCTTCTGGCTTTTGCTACTGCTTTGTTGATGTGCTTTCTCCATGTCAGCTTGCCATCAAATGTTACTCCAAGGTATGTTGGTTCTTTATCTTCTCTTAGGGGTGTTCCATTTATCTGGATGATCCCTGCCTTTTGTTTTGGAGAGAGGGTAAATAGGGTGGTGCTGCACTTGTCAGTGTTTATGCTGACACACCATCTATTTGCCCATGCAGCAAATGTATCTACAGCTCTTTGTAGCAATCTGGTGGCCACTGATGCATATTCATTTGTGCTCCATAGAACCAGGTCATCGGCGTACATTGCCGCTTTAATTCCATGCGGTAGGTGAGCAACAAGATCATTGATGAAGATTAGAAAAAGTGTGGGGGACAAGACTCCGCCCTGGGGGACACCGTGACGCAGTAGTACTTTCTTGCTCTTGAGTCCGTCTATCTGTACTCGGGCTCTTCTGTTGTGCAAGTATGCTTTCACCCATTTGTACATTCTTCCATTGACTTTGCAGTTTCTCAGTTTCTTCATCAGACCTTCTTTCCAGACTTTGTCAAAGGCTTTCTTCAGATCTATCCATGCCGCAAGCACCAGCTTCTTCTCTTGGAATGCATCCTCAATTTCTTGAGAGAGGTAGGTTGTCTGATCTTCCGTAGAGTAGCACTGCCTAAAGCCAGCCTGCTGTGGCACAAGGATGTTTTTACTTTCAATGTACCACTGCAGTCTGTGATTGATGATGCGCTCCAGTGTTTTGCAGAGACAGCTGGTGAGGCTAATTGGTCTGTAGCTAGAGGCAATGGAACCATCTTTCCCTGATTTTAGGAGGGGTATCATGATTGCTTCTCTCCAGGCTTGTGGAACACTGCCTAAGGTCCAGCTGTTATTGAAGATCTGCAACAGCTTTGTTTTGGCCTCTGTTCCTAGGTTCCTGATCATTTCATTGGAGATACCATCAGCTCCTGGTGACTTTCTCATTTTCAGTTTTGATATGGCTAGCTCCAGTTCGCTGATTGTGATGGGTGCCTCCAGAACCTCATGTACTATTTCCTTCTGTCCTGTATGTTGTCGTTTCTCTCGAATCTCTTGTTGTTTCTCTGGACTAATTTTGATATTGCTATCTTGTGCGAACGAGTCCGCAAAATGGTCAGCTGCTTGCTTTCTTGTTAAGATTTTTCCATCTTTATGTAGTGCAATTTTTGAGTTTCTCCCTGTGCCCTCGTCATTAAGCTGTTTTATTAGCTTCCACAATTTCCTTGTGTCTCTTTCAAAGTTCAGAGACTCCGTTTTCTCCTGCCAGCTTTTCCGTCTAGCCTGCAGCTTGGCCCTTTGAAATTTGGCTTTTGCATGCTGGAATTTATTGTGGTGCTCTTGGCTGGGTGTGGCCTCTGCTTGCTTTCTACACACTTCAACATCATTATGCAACTGTTCCAGTTCACTACTCCAGTAGGGTTTATATTGTTTACGGGCTCCTCTTGGTACTGTTTCTCGCGCTGCCTGTAGTATGCATTTCTCAAACTCTTCAACTGCTTTATTTATGTCTTTCTCAGTGTTCAGGTTTCTAACCAGTATGCTGGTGCGATGCTTGTACATTGCCCAGTCTGCTTTCTTGTAGTTCCACCTCGAGAGGGTGCTGCTTTCACTTACAAGCTCATTTTCTACGGTTAGAAAGACTGGCCGATGGTCACTGCCACCAAGTTGTTTCCCAACAGTTCGTGTAATGTTCCACTCCAGGTCTGGTGAATGAAAAGCCAGGTCAGGTGTAGTTGTAGAGTGCCATGATCTCGAGTAGAAAGTTTGTGGGTCGGACGGCTTGTTAATCAACATGAATCTATTCTCATCTTGCCAGTCTTCCAGTCTCTCTCCTCTCTGGTCCATGTGATCATAGCCCCAGCTCTGCGAGTGGCTGTTGAAATCGCCACACACAATCATTTTTTCTTTTAGTGGTAGAGTGTCCAGTGCCTGTGGGCGGTCACTTGGACAGTAGTAATTGATCAGATGTAGATCTGTATTACCTGTCTTAAGTTTAAGTGTCTGATACTCAGCCCCTTCCATGTAGACTTTGATTTGGGAAGCCATGATGTTATTTCTTACAAGGGTCAGTATCCCACCTTTTTGCCTGTTCTTTCGGTCAGATCGGTAACACTGGTAGCCTCTGATTTTGAAGGCTATATTTTCATTGAGGTGAGTTTCTTGCAAGCAACATATGCTTACTTTTTCTTGGTCCAAGATTTTTTCTAATTCTATTTTTTTGTTGCTGACTCCCTCCGCATTCCAGTGCATTATTTTAAGTCTTCGTTTAGTATGGCCAGTCGTCCTATTCTCATGTCCCCTGGCTCCACAGGACATCTGAGAAGGACCTCCAGTAGTTGGGGTTGGACCCTTTCGAGACATAGGGCCCGGCACTGCACCTGCCTGGGGGTCCAAAGCAGGGCGAGCACCATAACGATTAGCAGTAGTCGACATATTCCATTTTGCGTGATTGCGTGGCATCCTGATTTCTGTGGTGCGCCTCTTGGCTGGTTGCCTCCGTCTTCAGCACCTTTCTTTGCTAGAGCAGACTGTGGTCTCACTCGAGTGTAGATGTGTACGCGCGCACACACCTGTCTGCGCATGCATGTACGTGCATACACATCTAGAGCATACTGGTTATTTTCCGGCGCCAGAGACTCGCCGTCGCCCCTTCTCCTGTTAGTTTAAACAGGTCCGCCACGTGAAGGCCAGGAGTTGGACTTTTGCTGCATAGGTTATGTATTCACGAGCCATTGAGGTATTTGAGCAATGTTGGGCGCTCACCCCAACACCGCGCCTCGGCTACATACAGCAACATTTGGAACCCACTTAGGGGTATTTGAGCCGGTCGCGCCGAAAGCAATGGCAAACTACTGAGCGTAATCTTGCCAAGAAATCAACAATCAGCTGAAAGATGCTGATGTTGACAGTGATGTCCTGTAATTGATATACGAAAAAAAATAATTAGTAGGCAATTTACGCTGGAAAGATCGAGGGGAAGAGAGGCAGAGGCAGACCAAGAGAAATGATGCTGTGGAAGGATGGATTGAGACGGTGGCGTGGAGGAATATCAACAGCGGAGATGATCCAGAAAACTAAAGAGCGAGATCTGTGGAGAGTCATGAACGCCTACGCCAGCCGGCATGGCACTTGATGGTGATGGTTTTCGCTCAATAATTTGCCATTGTTTACTGAACGAACGACCCTCATACCATCGACATCAGGGCAAGGCAGTCTGCTTCCAAATCGTCTGGGGGCTGGTTTCGAAACCTGGACTCTTGTGTTGGGGAATGATGAAGTGCGTTTACTGCCGAAAGCCACAGCGACTGAACAAGCAACAGTGGCTGCAGGAAGTGGAAACAATGGGCTTCGGCTTGGATAATATGACTTCTCGCCCCTGACTTGGGGACGTAAATTACAAGTATCTCAGAAGTCGGAGTGGGTTCGCCTGATGACGAGGGACACTGGTAGTAAGGAAGGCTAATCCACACGAAAAAACAATTCCAGTGCACGTGTATGGGACTATGCAAAAAAAAAAAAAAAATTTAATGGTAATATCAAAGAAACAGAGCATGCGTTTACAATTAAGGTAAATGGTCTAGATTTTTGGGACAAATGCAGGAATTTAAGAATCTATACATACGAATAACATCAATTGGAAGATGTGTCACAGGGATAAAGAACAGAATAGGACAAGCAAACATTGCATTGTTAAAAGGAACATCTTATGCAATAAATTCTTGTCACTGGCGGTTAGAAAAGGGATTCGTGCATGTTACATAGAGCCAGTTGGCTATGAATCCTGGGCCAATTAGCAAACAAACAAATTCACATCTCTTGAGACCTGGCAAATGTGGTTTTAAAGAAGTATGCTGGAAATTCCTTGGACAGCCAGAATGAGTAATCTAAACGTTATGAAATAGGCTAAGGCACAAAGATAACTGATCACAAACATCAGAAATAAACTGTCCTCATTCTTTGGACATATTATCAGAAGAGAAAACTGGATGTGTTGTGATAATTGGAGAGATGTGTAGAGAGAGATGGAGGAGCACGGAGAGAGAAGATTCTTGACAGTATTTTCTCGTGTGCGGGAAGTTTCCAGAACATGGGTCGTTGTGTGTAGAGAGAGAGAGAGAGAGATGGAGGAGCACGGAGAGAGAAGATTCTTGACAGTATTTTCTCGTGTGCGGGAAGTTTCCAGAACATGGGTCGTTGTGTGTAGAGAGAGAGAGAGAGAGAGAGAGATGGAGGAGCACGGAGAGAGAAGATTCTTGACAGTATTTTCTCGTGTGCGGAAAGTTTCCAGAACATGGGTCGTTGTGTGTAGAGAGAGAGAGAGAGAGAGAGAGAGAGATGAGAGAGAGAGAGAGAGAGAGAGAGAGAGAGAGAGAGAGAGAGAGATGGAGGAGCACGGAGAGAGAAGATTCTTGACAGTATTTTCTCGTGTGCGAGAAGTTTCCAGAACATGGGTCGTTGGTGTGGGGACGGGTGATTGCCCATGCCAGTCGGTAAGGTACTTGGTGATTTACAAGTATTGCAACTTCTTTATAGGTATTGTCTTTCTTCATGTCTGTCTGTCCGTCTGTCTCATTTCCCTCTCCCCCCTCTCTCTGTGTCTCTCATCTCTCTCTCTCTTTCTCCCCCCCCCCCCCCTCTCTTTCTCCCCTCTCTCTTCTCGCTCTTCTTCTCACTCACTCCTCCCTCTCTCCTTTTCTCTCCCTTCCCACCCTCTCTCTCCCCCCCTCTCTCAATACAGGTTGACAGACTGGGCTCTATAAAACCACTGCAGTAGGCAACTTAAGCACGTTGTAATAACACCGACGATAACATTCTCTACGTCAGCCAGCCCTTTCAATTCCTCGCCAGCTCTAGACTTTATAACTCGGCTGTATAAGGAGTCGCTTTTTGTGATTGCAGGGTGAAATACGGCAGTGATATTGTTGCTTGTCTGCGGTCCACCGGACATTTCTAAATACACAGTAGCCCCAAGGTGTGTTTGCAGGTCAAATACGGTAACGTCTGACGCGTATTTCAGACATGTGTGGTTGGACACACGTATAGGTAGGTAGTTAGATTGTTAGACCGGTGTATTTGTCATTCCAGCTATTAGATTGGTGGGTGGGTGGCTGGATGGATGAATGGATAGAGATAGTTAGGTCGGCTGATCTATCATTCGAGTTATTAGATGGGCGAGTGGATGGATAGATAGACCGGCTAATCTAGGATGGATTGATGAATGAGTTGGTGGATAGATAAACCGGTTAATCTGTCAATCGAGCGACCCATGGGGGGGGGGGGTGTTGCCGGGCATGCACATGGAGAGCTAAATACGTTGATGGTAAGTAGGTAAATATATTGCTAGGCAGTCAACGATAGATAGATTGGTGGGTGGGTGGGTTTGGAGGGGATAGATCGATAAACAGATAGAGGGGGATGGGTGGTTGGATGGAAGGACGGGTGGGTGGACGGACGGACTTATAGATAGACAGATAAATAGATATACATAGACAGATGGGCAGAGAGGTAGGTATGTAAATAGATGGGTGGGTGGGTAGGTAGGCAGATAGAATGAATACAGCTAACATTATGTCAGAATATCCCTCCTATTACTAGACATGAAAGACCCTGTACTATTTCCCTGTCGATTACTTGACATGAGGGACTCAGTACTATTTGCCGGTTAAGATATCTCATGTGCCATTCAAGTATTTTGTCGACTACCGTATACAGTGACATAAGCGCTCGCCGGCTGCGTCTGGTGTGTGGCCGGCATGCTAGTCTCAACACGCGTAGCTGTAACTTTCGGAGATTGGCGGAGGGCCGGCGATAAGGACCGGATTAGTCCTAGTCCTAACAACCAGACAATGTGCCTTCTCACTTACTTACTCTTGTGGTTGGCGGAATCTCCTCGACCCTGGAGTGATAGGGTAAGTAAATAACTTGATAATACAAATGTGATGGCAAACAGGTGTTTGGTTTGAGGTGTGTGCTTGCGTGATGACGGGATCTTCTACTGCCGGCTGGCATGCGAGGATATTGTCATGCGTAGTTCTTGTACGCAGGTTGAGCTGGGTGGTGGTGATGCATTTTATAATTTGTCGCTAGCAGTTTCCTGGTATGGATCTGTGATATGACATCACATTTGCAGGTCTAGATGCACGGAGGGCCGGACTTCGTGGCGAAGGACATTGGACGCGGTTCGTAATCCCGCTTACCCGCGTTCAAATACAGCTGCGCGCGATGTGGCAGTAGATCGCGTTGCGCTGGGTTTTAACGAATTTGTATGGGAGCCCCGCCGTTCAGAAAGCAATGGCAAACTACTTAACGTAAACTTGCCAAGACATCAACCGCAGTAAAATGCTAGTGTTGACGCGATGTCCTGTAAAAAAGGATATGAGAGAGAGAGAGAGAGAGAGAGAGAGAGAGAGAGAGAGAGAGACAGAGACAGACAGAGAGAGACAGACAGAGAGAGAGAGAGAGGTGCACGGATAGATAGGTGGCCACGGTGTCACTCACTTTCACAAGCAACGAGCTCAGGCCTGGAACCTGCTTCCGACCGTGTTAATGAGATATTGTCAACACAGTCTGGTGATGAGTTTGTGTGGCCAGAAGTGAAGCCGCCGGTTCTAATGCCAGCGGTGTGTGGGGTTCTATGCTGTCGGTTATCGTCAGCTATAATCCTGTTTCCCGCCGTTATTGACATTGATGTTGTCAGGGCGCAGATATTTGACTACCTCGTCTATTGCGCGTGTCTGGTGTTTCTTTCAGCCGTTGCCTTTGTTCTCCACTGAGGCATTATCCCTCAACCAACTCACCCCAAGATAGGGTTGCCAGATACGTGGGCACCAAAACAAGGACATAATAAGACAAAAAGGAGGACAGAGGAGGACATAATAAGACAAAAAGGAGGACATATTGAATGTTTCATTTAAATCGTTTCAGATTAAACCCACAATCAGCACAATTTTATTGCAATAGCTGCCAATAAATTTTTGTTTTAAATCATAACAGGTGGTTGGTTTACAGAAAGAAAATATTCTTTCAAAGCAGTAAACAGCCTCAGCAGCCTCTCAACAACTGGAAACACACTGAGCCATCTAGTTTTAGAGTGATAGAGTAGTTGCTGATAGTTAATGTTGACATAGTCGCAAAAATCCTTTAAAGTTTCTGTTCTGACAGTGTATATAGAAAAGTAATTGAATATCTTCAAGACAATAGATTCAACGTCAATCTGCATTAAATCTGCGCCGCGTTGGGTGCAGGTGTGCAGAACATGAGCAGAACATCCAACGCCTACTAATGGCTTGGTCAAGTTAGTTAGTTAGTTAGTTAGTCATAGTTCCAACTTCACAGCAAAGGGTCGTCCCCATTATGCTCCGTTCCTGTGCCAGTGAATATCACACAAAACGCTCCCCACTGCCCAATGTGAAAAGTGGAAAAGACAGGAGTCTCGACAAACAACAGCCCGCACAGATACACTGTGCATAATGCTGCCGCCAGAATGTCAACACAATAGTCCCCCACGAAACACCCAATTTATCTCTGATGGAATTGGCAGTCATTTTCCCATCTGGATGTTTCCTTGGTCAAGGCTTCCTTCAAATGCGAAAACACATTTCTACCTTCTCTTCTGTTAATGCCTCCAAAATTCACATTGGCATTGTCGCCAGCAAAAGCAACACATTTGGAGTACAAATCATGGTTTTGGAGTGTTCTCAAAATATACTGTGATATAGTTTCTGAGGTTTCATTTGGTGTGTTGTCTAACTCGAGAATCTTAGTTTGGATTCCACCTGCTTTCCAGTCAAAGTAATGAACAATGATCAGAAATATTTTCTGTGATTGCTAGCATCTGTCGAAAGACCGAAACATGAAACACCATTTAAAGATTTATCCAATTCATCAACAGTAGTGGGGAACCAATCACCTGGTTTATTATTGCTTCAGTCTTTCTTTATGCACAAGCAATATTTTTTAGCAATTTCTGAATCTTCAAATAATGTGTGCATTAAACCAGCTGTGCAGGTCATCGAGGTGTAAGACTGATGATGACAAACTGTATGAAATGCCAAAGTTGCTTCCGCAGCTTGCGCTTTCAGCAATACATTTGCGTACTTAGGCTGAAAAAAAAGAAGACGTCAGTGTGCTAGATGACGCGGACACTTTGATTAGGTTTCTACGTCTCTCACTGTCAACATGGCGCTCCAAGTCAGTAGTTCCTTTGTTGGCAACGGACAAGTAACTATCGCAAATCGTACACTTTGCCTCATTCTCGTTGCGTCGTTCAACGAAGCATGGAAACTAATTTTTCATAGTGTTCGAGAATTTGCATTTTCTCTTTGTAGAAGCCATTTTCATAAACACAGATGGGAAAAATTACAAATTAAAAAAAAAAAAAAAAGATTTTAAGTGGCGTCTCTGCTTCCGGAACCGGATATAACATTAACATTTTGACCATAGATACTACAGCATTGTTAGTGTTGCTGAATAGAGCAACAGTTAGATTCAAATTATACAAATAATTGGTGTTTCACATTTGGTATAAATTCTTCAGCGTTCCGAGCCATTGAGGTTCTTTGCTGCAAATACAATCCGTCTCCATTCGTCTCTCTGGTGGACCTTCTCTTGCCAGTCGTTGATTCCAAGTGCTTGTAGGTCTGTACATGTATTATCTCTCCACCGCCTTCTTGGTCTACCTCGGGGTCTACGGTCATTTATTTCCTGAGTGTAAGCGAGTTTTGTTTCCCTATTATCTTCCATTCTTTCTATATGACCCAGCCATTGTAGTCTATTAGCCTTCATGATACCAGTGATTAGCGGGGACTTAAATCATAAATGTCTTTGTTACTTCTTCTTTTCCACTCTCCACTTTGTGTATCCCTAATGGGTCCAAAGATGCGTCTTAAAATTTTGTTCTCAAAGGTTTGTAACAAGGCTTCGTCTCCTTTCGTTGTACTCCAGGTTTCAGAGCCATACAGCACAACTGGTCTGATCAGTGTTTTGTATATTGTGATTTTGGTGTTACGAGATAGCGCCTTTGATTTTAGTAGATGTTGTAGTGCATAGTATATCTTATTTCCAGAGTTGATTCTAGTTTGTATTTCTTCCCTTATGATGTTGGAGCAGTTGAAGATCGTACCCAGGTATTTGTATGTTTCCGTTCTTTTAATGGTCATATTATCTATTTGTATGTGGCCAGAGTTTCTAGCCATTCCGTCTCTTGAAATTACCATATATTCTGTCTTATCTTGGTTGATAACCAGCCCCATCTGTTGGGCTTTTTCCTTTAAGTGAGTCAATATTTCCAATGTCTTTTGTTCACTTTGCCCTATAATATCTATATCATCTGCATAACCAAGCAGCTTGGATGTTCCTCCAATATCACATTCCTCCTTTACCTTCCTTACAACTTTCTCTAGAGCCAGATTGAAGAGTAGCGGCGATAGTGCATCACCCTGTTTCAAGCCAGATGTTATTTGGAAGGGGTCTGATTTCCTGCCTTTATATGTTACTATATTATAAGTATCTTCCATGCATAGTCTGGTCATGTTAATTAACTTCCTTGGTATTCCAAATTCCTGCATAGCATTCCATAGACTATTCCTATGGACACTATCATAAGCCTTTTTAAAATCCACAAAAATGTTATGGAGATCTCTTTTATATTCCCAATGTTTCTCGGCTATTTGTCGTAAGATAAATATCTGATCTATTGTTGATCTGTTTTGTCTAAAACCCGCCTGGTAGTCACCTAATATGTCTTCTGAATATGGTTTTAGTCTATTTATTAATACTGCAGATAGTATCTTATAGCTTGTGGACAGTAGTGATATTCCTCTATAATTTCCACATTGGAACTTGTCTCCTTTCTTAAAGATAGGTATCAATAATGACTCTTTCCAGTCATGGGGTAATTCTTCTGTCCTCCAGATTTCTATTATTAGTTCGTATAGCTTTAGATGTAATGCATGGCCACCTGCCTTTATAAATTCAGCAGCAATTCCATCAGTCCCAGTTGCCTTATTGTTTTTAAGTCGTGTGATTACATATAGGATTTCTTCAAATGTAGGTTCTTCAATTTGTGGTTCGCATGTTAGAACCTCTTCTTGTGAGAAAATGTTACTTGGAGCTTCACAATTTAGTAATTCAATAAAATATTCTTTCCATGTGTTGCACATTTCCTCATTGGTATTTATCATATTCCCATTTTTGTCTTTTAAACCATATGTGTTTTGTTGGTGCCCTCGTTTCATTGACTTCAGTTGTTTAAAAAATTTTCTGGATTCATTTTTCTGGTGATTAGTTTCCATATCTTTGATTATATTACTCATATATTCTCGCTTCTGCTGTCTGACTATTTTTGTAGCCTCTTTACATTCATTTCTATAATGCTCTTCCTTTTGGATGTTATTGATGTCATTTAACCATACATGTCTGGCATTCTTCTTCCTAATGACTGCTTCTTCACATTTTTGATTGAACCATCTGTTCTTTCTATGCGTGGTTAACACACCGAGACATTCTTCTGAGGTAGACTGAATTGTATTCTTGATGTTCAACCAAGTTTGGTCAATGCTTTCCTCCAAAGGGTTTTGCAGAGTTTCAAGTTTACATTTTATTTCATCTGTAAATTTCTCTTTGACTGTAATGTCTTGCAGTATTTCTCTGTTATATGTTGGGTGTAATCTTTGTAATTTAGTATAGAAAGCTCTCTTAAGTTTTATTTAAAATTTTGCTCCAACAAGGAAGTGGTCACTGTGGCACTCAGCTCCTCTATAACTTCTGACTTGCTGTATGTTTGATGCATTTCTGTTGTTAATTAAAATGTGATCTATTTGATTATAGGTTCTCTTGTCACATGATTTCCAAGTTTGTTTGTGTATATCCTTTCTTTGTAGTCTGGTACTGCTAACCTGCAGTCCTTTGGTTTCTGCCAGGTTGATGACTCTCCATCCATTATCATTTGAAGTTGTATGTAGGCTTTCCATACCGGCCACTTTTTTATTAGTTTGCTCTCTACCTATTTTTGCATTGAAGTCTCCCAGCACAATCAGGATGTCCTGTTTGGGGGTTTCTTCTATGACATCTTCCAGATCATTATAAAAGTCTTCTTTAATATCATCTTCTTTCTCTTCAGTAGGTGCATGTACATTAATCATCGTTATATTTTTCCATTTACCTTTTATTCGTAATTTACTAATCCTGTCATTAAAAGCTTTAAAGTTTAAAACGTTCCCCCATAACTCTTTTTTGATGACAAATCCCCCGATGGTGTTTCCACCTTGTCGTGGTGGGGGAGCTTGAGTTTCTCAATGACCCTGAGAGCTATGCCGGCGGTAGCGTAGCTACCAGCAGGGCCTCCCAAGCCGGACAGGTCAAAGGGTAGAGAACAGACAAAGAGAAACACCCTGGTCCTCCAGGTTGGGGTTTGAAGCGTGGGGTTAACATCCCCACCTTTGTAAAAACCTTTCTTTGTTACGAAACAAATTTGGTATAAATAGGAAAATTAAATAAATATTATTAAGCAATGGGTTTTAATAAATAATGTAAACACACGGTAGAGTGTAGATACATTGTAGGTTGTAACAACAATACATAAAAATGATAACATAAAATATTTTAAAAGCCGGACATTTTAAAGGCTTTTAGCTTTGCCTGCCGGACGGAGGACATTAGGCTAAAAAGGAGGACATGTCCTCTTATTGCCGAACGTCTGACAACCCTACCCCAAGACGTCCTGGCCTTAGCTCTCACATGCAGATCTGTCCGTGCCATCCCCGTATTATCCCTGTCTGTCTCTACTTCTTTCCTTCGCTGTATGTGTTGTGTGTGGTTTTCATCTATTTCTTTTGCCTTATGGATTTCAGACAAAGGCTGTTCTAGTTATACAAATCTCACATTTTCTCAAACTTGCTTGTGCGATGAACTAAAACAATACGCGCTAAGGGCAAAAATGTCTGTCAGCCCAGCTTAGTTGGAATATTGGTGAGGTGGGGATCCACGTAGTCGGATTATCCCGCAATCAGGGATTGGCCCAGCAGCCACCTGTGGGAAAAGTTCAGAGAAATGGGGAACATAAATGTGGGAGGACTGACTGATACAGACATGGCGCTGAAAGACTTACAGATAGAGCGGGAAGCGGATGGCGTTACCCGCTGTTAGCTGGGCGATAGATTTCAGTCTGTTGACAGTAAAATACTAGCAGTCTGGAGTCAGCGTGGCCGAATGGATAAGAGAGCTCGCTGTTAAACTTCCGGTGTGCTGATGCTGAGATAGCTGTTTCAACCCCTACACCGGTCAACGGGACTAAAGTATTGACTTGTCTTTAACATGGGGACGTAAATTACAAGTATTGTACCTCAGAAGTTGCTGTGGATTCGCCTAGCTAATCCTCACGCTAGTCTCCCTGGCGTAGAGGTTAAGGACGATGTTCGTAATCCCGTATACTCTCGTACGAAGCACAGCTGCGCGAGATTCGGCAGCGGATCGCGTCGTGTTGGTTTCTTACGGAGAAGTATGTGAGCCGGTCGTTCAGAAAGCCATGGCAAACTACTCAACGTAAAACTTGCCAAGACATCAACAGCAGCTGAAAAATGCTGATGTTGACTGCAATGTCCTGTAAAGGATATGAAGAAAAAAAAATCCTCACGCAGAAATCAGTCTAGTTCACTCCACAGTAGTGGCAACTACCAGAAGTAGTGTCACGTGTATGGACTACGCTTGAGTTCACAGCAGGTGACCAAAACAAAATATGAACAATATATAGAGGAAACAAAATATGAACAATATATAGAGGAAACAAAATATGAACAATATATAGAGGAAACAAAATATGAACAATATATAGAGGAAACAAAATATAAACAATATATAGAGGAAACAAAATATGAACAATCTATAGAGGAAACAAAATATGAACAATATATAGAGGAAACAAAATATGAACAATATATAGAGGAAACAAAATATGAACAATCCACAGGGGACATAAAATATGAACAATCTATAGAGGACATAAAATATGAACAATCTGTAGAGGACACACCAATATGAACAATCTAAAGAGGAAACAAAATATGAACAATCTATACAGGAAACAAAATATGAACAATCTATAGAGGAAACAAAATATGAACAATCTATAGAGGACATAAAATATGAACAATCTATAGAGGAAACAAAATATGAACAATATATACAGGAAACAAAATATGAACAATCTATAGAGGACATAAAATATGAACAATCTATAGAGGAAAAACAATATGAACAATCTATAGAGGAAACAGAATATGAACAATCTATAGAGGACATAAAATATGAACAATCTATAGAGGACACACCAATATGAACAATCTAAAGAGGACACACCAATATGAACAATCTAAAGAGGAAACAAAATATGAACAATATATAGAGGAAACAAAATATGAACAATATATAGAGGAAGCAAAACATAAACAATCTATAGAGGAAACAAAATATGAACAATCTATACAGGAAACAAAATATGAACAATCTATAGAGGACATAAAATATGAACAATCTATAGAGGACACACCAATATGAACAATCTAAAGAGGAAACAAAATATGAACAATGTATAGAGGAAACAAAATATGAACAATATATAGAGGAAACAAAATATGAACAATATATAGAGGAAACAAAATATGAACAATCTATAGAGGACACAAAATATGAACAATCCATAAACGAAACAAACTATTAACAATCTATAGAGGAAACAGAATATGAACAATCTATAGAGGACACAAAATATGAACAATCCATAGAGGAAACAAACTATTAACAATCTATAGAGGAAACAAAATATGAACAATCTATAGAGGAAACAAAATATGAACAATCTATAGAGGAAACAAAATATGAACAATCTATAGAGGAAACAAAATATGAACAATCTATCGAGGAAACAAAATATGAACAATATATAGAGGAAACAAAATATGAACAATATGTAGAGGAAACAAAATATGAACAATCTATAGAAGAAACAAAATATGAACAATATATAGAGGAAACAAAATATGAACAATCTATAGAGGAAACAAAATATGAACAATATATAGAGGAAACAAAATATGAACAATATATAGAGGAAACAAAATATGAACAATATATAGAGGAAACAAAATATGAACAATCTATGGAGGAAACAAAATATGAAAAATCTATGGAGGAAACAAAATATGAAAAATCTATGGAGGAAACAAAATATGAACAATCTATAGAGGACACAAAATATGAACAATCTATAGAGGACACAAAATATTAATAATCCGTACAGGAAATAAAATATGAACAATCTATAGAGGAAACATGGCCACCCAGGCATAATCCCAACCAGCCCGGATATGCTGGAGTGAACCATGACCTGTTACATTCTAATTTTCCTCTCTGCAGGTGTGAAGTTTCAATTGATATATAACGAATACAATTGGTATATAACGAGTCGGTTAATTAATATTTAGCGAATATAATTATTGGTTTAGGAGTCGGTTAATTGATATATAACGAATACAGTGATTGGTTTAGGAGTCGGTTAATTGATATATAACGAATTTAATGATTGGTTTAGGAGTCGGTTAATTGATATATAACGAATACAATGATTGGTTTAGGAGTCGGTTAATTGATATATAACGAATACAATGATTGATACAGAACGTGTCAGTTAATTGATATATATCGAATACAATGATTGGTTTAGGAGTCGGTTAATTGATATATAACAAATACAATGATTGGTATATATAACGAGTCGGTTAATTGATATATAACAAATACAATGATTGGTATATATAACGAGTCGGTTAATTGATGTATACCGTGTCGGTTAGTTGATATATAACGAATACAATGATTGGTATAGAATGAATCAGATGATTGGTATAGAGTCTAGACCATGTCAAACAAGTGGGATGGGACATATAGAAGGGATTAAGGAAGAGAGGTTATCCGCCTACCTCATCATGCAGCGATATGTGTATCACCGGGCTCCTAATGGGGGAAAGACAGTCGTTAGTCGCGTTTCCAACTTTACGCCCCATTATGCTCCGTTCCTGTACCAGTGAATATCACGAAGAATGCACCCCATTGTCCCATGTGAAAAGTGGAACAGACAGGAGTCTCGACAAACCAACAGTCCGCACAGGTATACTATGAATAAGGCCTCTGCCAGAATGCCAACACAAAAGTCCGCCACGAAGAATACAGTTCGTCGTCGATGGAAGCAGCAGCCACTATAAGACAAGCAGCTAATGGGGAAAAGTTGAGGATAGTCATAATGAAACCTTCTGTGCCGATCTAAAAATTCGACTAAAAAGTTTGTGTGACTAGAAATCTGCCAACACGCAACCGACCATGAACTGGGCTACACATGGCTTGACATGCATGGATGTGGGTCTATACTTCAATAGGAGTCTTAGCAGAAGAAGAAGGAGAAGAAGAAGAGGAGGAGGAAGAAGAGGAGGAGGAGGAAGGGGTGGAAGAAGAAGAAGAGGAGGAAATCGGGTGGGGTGGGGTGGGGGAGGGGAGCAGAACAATAAAAATGATGCTGATTGGATTGAGATGGCGGCATGGAGGATTATCATCAGCAGAGTTGATCCAGAACACCAGAGACCGAGATATGTGGTGAGCCATGAACGCCTACTCCAACTGGCAGGGCACTTGATGCTGATGATGAAAGACGGCAATGTGCCAGTCAAAACCCTGTCTCCTACCGCAGTAAATGCCAAGGGACCTACCATTGACTTCAACCCTCCGTGTTTAGCAGGCGGCATTTGTGCTCCCTGTTATAAAGAATGGTATTCGCCTTTTGTTCTCCCATCCATTGACTAGCCTTCAGACCATGCTTTGACATTCTCACCCCCAAACAAGTATCCTCCGCCCATTTGTGTCCTTTAACGTCTTCAGATTTAATTCCCCCAGAGAGAGTAAGGAGTAGATTGTTAAATTGCAGTCCCTCTCCCGTTTCCTTGTCGCGGTAGCCACTTGCCGTGGGGTTTTGTGTGGGGGTTTAAATAACGCACTGTCTCTCACTGCAAGGATACCAACAACCGAGGCGGCAGAACTGGCCGGTCCGCTTAACTGCAAGGAGAGGAGACAGCGTTAAGTGTCAGAGCAGAAGCCGCGGGGCTGCCGTGCTGGGGTTGCGATTAAGCGGTTGTGGTATAACATGGCGCGGTTTTCATTTCACTTCCGCTGATTGTTTGAGAGCTTCCTTATGTCTTCTTCGTCTGCTTCTTCAGCTTTCCCTCCTCCCCTTCTTCTCTCTTCCTATCCCTCTCTTCCTATCCCTCTACTACTACTACTACTACTACTACTACTACTACTACTACTACTACTACTACTACTACTACTACTACTACTACTACTACCGCTGCTGCTATTACTGCAAATGCTGCTACTACAGCTGTTACTATAATTTTTTTTTTTAGTTTTCTCACTTATCTCTTCTGTCTCACATTACCCAGCCATCTGTTCCACATAAAATTACCCAATCTTCTGTCTCACACATATATTACCCAATCTTCTGTCACACATAAATATTACCCAATCTTCTGTCACACATAAATATTACCCAATCATCTGTCTAAGGTTCATATTTCCCAATCTTCTGTCCCAGATACATATTTCCCTATCTTTTGTCTCAGATACATATTTCCTAATCTTCTGTCCCATATATGTATTCCCCAATCTCCTGTCCCAGATACATATTTCCCAATCTCCTGCCCCAGATACATATTCCCCAATATCCTGCCCCAGATACAAATTCCCCAATCTTCTGTCCCAGATACATATTCCCCAATCTTCTGTCACAGATAAATATTTCTCAATCTCCTGTCACAGATACATATTTCTCAATCTCCTGTCACAGATACATATTTCTCAATCTCCTGTCACAGATACATATTTCTCAATCTCCTGTCACAGATACATATTTCTCAATCTCCTGTCACAGATACTTATTCCCCAATCTCCTGTCACAGATACTTATTCCCCAATTTCCTGTCACACTCATCCCTCTCCCAAAACCATTCAAAGATCAGTCAAAGCTTAGCGGCTTTAAGATCATCACCCTTCAAAATACATTTGGGAAGGTTTTAGAGAAGATAGTCGCTGTTAAGCTGCAGGATTTTTTGGAAAGTGGGAAGCTTCTTCCAAGAGGCCTGGGGAGCTACAGGCCAGGAAAAGATACCTGGTCAAATGCAGCCACTTTTGCCTTTGATGTTTATGAGGGGTTCCAGAGTAGACAAGAAACGATGGCGGTAGCGCTTGATCTCGGGGATGCGTACAATAGAGTTCGCTATGATATTTTGATGACCGCACTGATGGAGAAGGGGGTCAATCCCTGGTTGGTGAACTGGATAGCAGCCGTCCTGCACTCTCGTCGGGTTGCTCTCCGTCTGGGCGCATGGACCTCAGAGCCACATATGTTAACCCCGGGACTGCCACAGGGATCTGCAGTCTCACCGGTGCTCTTTAATGTGTATACGAGCAAGATTGCAAACCTAGAAGCACCAGGGGTTGGAAGAATACTAACATTTGCAGATGATATTCTTGCATATAGGCAGGGGAGAGATAGGGAGCAAACAGCCCAGGAGTTACAGGCGACAGTAGATGAAGTGATTGACTGGTGCACAGAAATGAGTGCTGTCATCCACCCGGAAAAGGCGGCTGTTTTGTGGTGCTCTCTGGATAACAGGATTGTAAGAGCTGATGTCACAAGCCTCGCGATAGATGGTAGAAATGTCAGCAGAGAGAACAAACTGAAGTATCTGGGGATCACATTTGACAGGAGCCTATCCTTCAATGACCATGTGGAGACGGTAGTGACAAGAACTCAAAAGGGACTCAATGCACTTAAAACTATGGCTGCAATGGACATAAAGCAGAGAATGCTTTTCACACTATACCAGCACTTGATTCTCTCAGTAATTGTTTATGGATTAGGACTGCTCACTGTCTCAGAGAGTCAGCTGGTGAAGTTAGAGCGCATACAGAACGAAGCTATACGGGTCATTCTGGGATGCACCAGAAATACCCCAGTAGTGTGTATGCGTTACATCCTTGGTCTACCGACTGTTGCTGGTAGGCTCAAGGTGATGCAGGCGAAGGCATACCTCAGAGTAGCTGCAGACACAGACCACCCACTGCATGAGGCGCTGGACGCAGTTAAGGGTCAGCGACTGATAAGAGGGAAATCATGGATGGCTCAGGCGGAGGATACGATCAGACAGGTGTACCCCCTGGAGAACATTAGGCGTGGAGAGGAGTGGGTCAGAGTGCCAGCGGAGCAGTCAGACTTGTGCAGAGTTATAATCACATTAAGCCGGGAGTGCAGGGAGTGGCCAGCAGGGGCCACGGAAGTGGAAATCCAGCAACTAATTCAGGACAATGCTCACTCGAGTGATGTGATTATCTACACAGATGGTTCGGTGTCTAGAGGTGAGAGAAGTGGCTGGGGTTTCATAGCCAAAGCTAATGGTCGATGTTTGGGGCAGGAGACCCTGGCATATGATACCACAACATCCAGCTTAAGAATGGAAGTGGAGGCAGTCACTGCGGCTCTCCGCTGGATGGAGAATACGACACACACACATATCGTGATTGTAACTGACTCAGAAAGCATGCTGACGAGGGTGAGGACGGGCAGACTTCGTGCGGAGTGGCTTGCTTCGCTTCGAAGGTCACGGGTGACAAGCATCGCCTGGATCTTTTCTCCGGGGCATGCCGGTGTGCTGGGAAATGAACAGGCGGACAGATTGGCTGGCTCTGCAGAACTTGGTGGAGTATTGATACATGACAAGGCAGACGTGGTTGCGGCTTTGTGGGAGCACGTGCACACCTCGGAGGAGCAAATGGATTACCATGGTCTGGCAAGAATGAGACAACGAGGAGTGATGAAGGGATCTGGCCGACGCTCAATGCTCAAAGGAAAGGCGAGACGGACTTAGAATCAAGTTGCTACTGGTACTATTAGTGTTGGAACTCTTCGCTGGCTGCTGAGGATGGGGATGGAGCACTTATGGGAATGCCCCGAATGCTGTGATGCCGATTCCTAAATCAATCAATCAATCAATCTCCTGTCACAGATACATATTCCCCAATCTCCTGTCCCAGATACATATTCCCCAATCTTCTGTCACAGATACATATTTCTCAATCGCCTCCCAATCTTCTGTCCCAGATACATATTCACCATTCTTCTGTCCCAGATACCTATTCCCCAATCTTCTTCTAAAGGTTTAAAATGGCTGGAGGGTCGCCGTCATTGCCCCGAATGTAACCCTACAAGGCTTACTTTCTTGCTAAACAGCGGTCTGCCGAAAGCGTCGCACAAAGCACGAACTTCGCAGCCCTAGCGACGACCTCACGACACTCTTCGAGAACATTGCACGCTGAAACCCAATGACGGAGTCGGGAACCGAACCCGCGATCTCCGAAGCACGGGGCTGGCAGTTAAACCACTTCACCACGGTGACACCCCCCCCCCCCCAAAAAAAAAAAAAAAAAAAATCGTCGTCTGTGCTTGGTTGGTGTTCTGTTAGCTTTTGCTGATCTGTCGTGTGTTACTTTAATGATCCCGTTGGAAAGGAATGAATTAGTACAGTTAAGTGAAATTACTGCTGTCGGTAAACATATCATTCAATCAATAAGGTGTCATCTCCACAATGAAGGTTGGCTGCAATGGATCTCGCCCTGACTGTTCATTCTGTCAGATTGCTGTTCGTCCATCTCTTGATGTTATCTTCCCATTTGTATCGTTGTCTACCTCTTGCTTGCTTTCATTCTTTACCCCCCCCCCTCCCCCAGTGTGGTTTTTATACGATAATTATGTCATTTAACGTGGCCGAAATATTTCACTTGTCTCTATTTTATTTCTTTCATCAATTCTCTTTTAATTCCCAATTTTTCTAGAACCTCTGTATTTGATTGCTTTTGTTTCCATGAAATACCACATATTCTTCTGCATATCCACATCTCCAGGGCCTCTATTCGTAAAGTGAGCTGCAAGGTTTAGGATAAGGCAAAGAGGAGGCATTAGACTTGGGTCTCGACGTAACGCGTTCAATCTAACCGCTGGCCAGACACAAAGGACCTGGATCAGATCTCCGGTTGTACCAGGATTGCTTTCTTTCCCTATCAGGGTGGCCTTGAGGTCTTATATTTCGCTCGACTTTGCTTGATTCATCTGTTACGCACATGTTTACATGAAAAGAAAATGGAGGCTTTTGAGACGGGATGTTGTCACAGCATGCAGAGAATAAGCTGCATGGAAAAGAGATCAACACGAACAAAGCCTTAAAGACATTGGAGACAGTAGGTTGCTACTGAGCTTCATCCAGTAAAGAATGTTATCTGGGTTTGGTATCAATATCAGACACAGATCCAGTGCTGCCAATACTAAAAACGAGGGGAGAAGGGGACGTTCTAGAATGATAACATCATCGAGTTGCGTTGCACTGTTTCCTCAATCTTGTCGTTCAGTATATCCGACTTCGACATGCTTCTTCTTCTTCTTCGTCGTCGTCGTCTTCTTCTTCTTCTTCTTCTTCTTCTTCTTCTTCTTCTTCTTCTTCTTCTTCTTCTTCTTCTTCTTCTTCTTCTTCTTCTTCTTCTTCTTCTTCTTCTTCTTCTTCTTGTTCTTCTTCTTCTTCTTCTTCTTCTTCTTCTTCTTCTTCTTCTTCTTCTTCTTCTTCTTCTTCTTCTTCTTCTTCTTCTTCTTCTTCTTCTTCTTCTTCTTCTTCTTCTTCTTCTTCTTCTTCTTCTTCTTCTACTTCTTCTTCTACTTCTTCTCTTCCTCCTCCTCCTCCTCCTCCTCCTCCTCCTCCTCCTCCTCCTCCTCCTCCTCCTCCTCCTCCTCCTCCTCCTCCTACTTCCTTCGTTTCTTCTTTTCTCCTTCCTTTCTGCCTTCTTCGTTCATTAGCTTGAAGTTTGTTTGTATCTTCAATCTTGTCATTTTTATAAACGTCACCTTCTTTTTTTAGTTCACTTAGTGGTCTATAGAGTTTATCCTCAACTGTTGTCTCTAGGAGGATTGCCTAGATATGTCGTATTTTGGCCAGTCTTGGCGTATGTGATCTGCTGTCTGCAGCCTAAATCCATTATTACACATGGCTGATTCACCAATCTTGAATTTTGTATACGTGTGGTTGCGTAATCTATTGTGTCCTGTTCTGAGGCGCAGAATAATGACTTGTTGTGGTAATCGTCTGGTACTGGCTCTCTCGTTTTCTGGCACCCTACAATGACACGGTATCCATTATATGGTGACCTTAACTCTGACCGACTTCGACACGATTGTTTTATTTTACTTTCCCTGGCCACTGACTGTCCCCAGTCTACCTACACGGCTGTTTGTGTATTTCTTTGTTTGGTCTCCATCCATTGGCCAGTCCGACGTGGGAGACCCTATCGGTAGCTACGCTACCGTCGCCATAGCTCTTGGTTTCATCGGGACACGCAAGCTTCTCTACCGCTTCAGTGTGGATATACAACACTTTATGGAGACTGCAGCTGTCTTTGAACATGTTCAGGTTCACACCAGAAGGTGGTCATGGAAGGAGAAGGGGAAGGGGAAGCAAGAAGGAGGAACCTCACATATGCATTCAAGGACTTAGGGCACGGATATATGCTCAGCTGAAGGTTTACTGACAATAGGAGGCAGTACTAGGGCGTGATCAAACGGCTTCAACATCCGACTGATAGACCCAGCTTTAGGAATATTTACATAGTATTATATGCGATGGACACCAGACGAAGAGAGACACAAACCTGTTGTCTAATAGGTAGACTGTGTACACCATTTCGATTTGTGTCTATTGTTATTCTTGTTTGCTGATGAATTTGCATTACCGCAGTGTCCACCGTGTGTGTATATAGCGTTTAAGTAAATTCTGTATTTCGTAGTTTTCCCTTGTATATTTCCTATAGACTTGATAGAAACGCTCTCGTTTAATTCAAGTAGAGGTAGATCACGCCTTGTCACGTCTTGAGGCGTAGTGAGTATATGGTGGTAACCCTATATTTGTGTTGACCAATCGTCACTCGATGGGTGATGTAGTTAATACAATAGACTTCTTATAAGTCTTTAGCCTGACCATGAAGGAGTATGAAGAGAAAATTGAAATTTGGCACATGTATAGCTCATTCACTTTGTAGTGGACATATGAATTATGAATTTCCCTCCTCAACTGGTTTTCCCGATATGGTGCACGACACAACACACCCTATTGACCAGATCTGCACATCCAACGGTTTGTCAGAACAATGGAGAAATCAGACTCCAGGACTGATAACATTCTTGATGTTACAGGGAAAAACACCTACAGAAATACACAGGAGCCAGTGTTTGAGGAAGTCTGTCGTTCGTATGCTTTTGTAAAAAATTGGTGTTTGCAGTTTAAGTGTGGCCTTTCCCAAGTTGCTGATCTGCCAAGATCAGGACGACCAACCTCAAAGTGCAATGATGCAAATGCTGCAAAAGTGAAGAAAATCATAGACCAGGATAGGAAAATGACAATTGCAGAGATATCGGGTTCAGAAAAACTGAGTAAGAGTATAGTTTTTTAGAATTTTACACAACAGACTGAATGAACATAAGAAAAGTGTGTGCCCGCTGGGTCCCGCGCTTGCTGACATGTGAACAGAAACAAACACGGGTTGATTGCTGTGGCCAGTTGCTCAACATGTGGCGGTCGAGAAACATGTTGACGACCATGGTAACGGTAGATGAGGCTTGGATTCACCATTATGACCCAGAATCCAAAATTGCCAGCATGCAGGGAAAACCCCGGGCTTGCCAACACATGTCAAGCCAAGAGCACAAAAATCTGCAAGAAAAGTGATGCTTACTGTTTTTTGGGACGTCAAAGGTGTCATGTTGAAAAATTACATGCTTCATGGCAACACAGTTAATGGGCAGTACTATGCAGATCTCCTTATCAAACTAAGAAAGGCTGTGACCAGAAAACAAGGGATAGCACGGACGCAAATTCTGCATTTGCTTCAAGACAACGCGCCCTCCCATAAAGCACGGCTTGTGTTGCAAACTGCCAACGATTTGAATATTGAAATTCTTCCACACCCACCATATTCCTCCAGGTTTGGCCCCATCAGAGTTTTTTCTCTTCCCAAATCTTACAAAACAGCTGAAAAGAAATTGTTTTGACAGTGACGAAGATGTCATACTGGCTTGTGATAACTGGGTTAGTTCGAAAAGTAGGTTGTTTTATTCTGAAGGTCTTTTCAAGGCCACGCAGAGATGGCAGAAATGCATAAATTCAGGTGCTGGCTATATTGAGAAGGGATAAGCACTGTGCCAAATTTCAATTTTCTCCGCCTACTCCTTCATGATTAGTGTAAAGACTTTTGAGATGCCCCTTGTATAATGCTGATCGCCTGGACTTCCCAGGGTGTATCTGGTACACGTGTTAATTGTTGGAATAATGTTGGTTTATTCAGAATCGCCAATATATTCCCCCTCCCCATCTTCGTGCCTCTCCTCCTCCCCCGACCAAACCCATACGTGGCCAGTCACCTACAGCAAATGTCGCTTAGTGTGTAAGCGGATTTCCCCCTAGTAATACTGTTTGTAAACATTGCGGATTTATCCATTCAGACCTCACTTCTTTGCCGGAACAACACTTAAGTCCAAACTGAAGCATCTCTAAATATACCGTTTTGTCCATTGTGTATTCCCCCTTGTCACTCGAAGATCGGCTTATAAATATCTTCCTTGTTCATCGCCACTGGAGTGACTAATCTGACGCCCACAGATGATCCGATCGTTGGTTGACTTATGTCACTGCATGGTCATTGCAGTATATTCAAAACGGGATGCAGATCATTGTCAAAATTCTCTGGAGAAAAGTTTTTCTTATTGATTGATTGATTGATTTAGGAACCGACATCACAGCATTCGGGGCATTCCTATTAGCGCTCCGTCCCCATCCTCAGCAGCCAGCGAAGAGTTCCAACACTAATAGTAGTTTTTCTCTTATTCGCACATAGATCATCATCGTCATCAGGTGACCTGCCTACTGGTATAGGCGTCCATGTCTCTCCATAGTTTTCGGTTCTTGGTGTTCTGGATCAACTCTGCTGCTAATATTTCTCCACGCCACCGCTGTAACATTTCTCTTGGCCTGCCTCTGTCTCGTTTCCCACTGATCTTTGCATTTGTCACGGTATTCTCTAATGCTTCTCGTCTTATCACATGACCAAAGATTGCTCTTTGTCTTTTTCTTATAGTTACATATAATATTCCAAGTTTCATTCGCATCTTCTAGTGAATCGTTGTTAATTACTCTGGCTGTCCAAGGTATTCGCAGGAACCACGTTTCCGTTATTCAACGACTGGCAAGAGAAGGTCCACCAGAGAGACGAATGGAGACGGATTGTATTTGCAGCAAAGAACCTCAATGGCTCGGAACGCTGAAGAAGAAGAAGAAGAAGAAGAAGACGTTTCCGTTGCTTCTCAGCTCTTCCTGATTTGCTCACACACGTCCTATGATTCACTGCCATACAGCAAAACAGGTTCTATATACCAGTTCACCACCGTATTTCTTACATCCAATGATAGTGACTTATTGCAGAAGATACTTTTCATTTTCTGATGTGCAGCTTTCGCTTGACCAATTTTGCTCTTAACCTCTAACGTGCATCTTCTATCCGATGTTAAACTTCTTCTTCTTCTTCTGCGTTCATCCGGATTTTTTTTCTTTTCGGATGTGACTGCGTTGTGCCTGTTTACAGCAGAGCTGCGTTCTTGCGCCGTTAGCCCGACACATCCGACTTCTGCGGGCATTTGTTGACCGGGATTGGAGCTTAGTCCTTACAGCCGCAACTTTTTTTTTTTAGTACATCTGACTGATTTTTACATATGTATTAAAGTTACTTAGTTGCATATCTTTTTCAGGACGTAATCCTAGCATTGTTTATGGCTGTTCGTGATTACTGGGCAAGGTTGTGTTCAGTAGTTTGCCATTCCTTTCTGAACGACCGGCACCCATACCATTTAATAAAAATCAACACAAGGCAACCACAAACAACAAGCAAAAAGGGTTTACCATTGCTTTCTGAATGAGAAGTGAACGTCGAAGTCCAACTGATGGTTGTAGGAAATAGTCCCGGTACCACATCGTCCACGTACCGGCGGTTTCAGAGACAGAGATTATTCTTATTCTGTGGGCCGTACTACTGTGAAAAGGAAGGCAAAGCTGTATGCTTCCAAATGGCTTACTACTGACTTCGAGCCATGTATCATTGTGAAACTGTTGACTACCCATGAGCCAAGAACACCGATTCGCTTTGTCTGCCTGTGTGAAATAAGTCGAACCCCAGTTTTCGTCGATAATCCGTCCGAAAACAATCAACAAAACCCGAAACCGTCGAAAACCGAGGTAATTATTTCCACTTGAATCAATGTAAATCCAATTAATTCGTTCTAGACAGTCCAAAATAGATACCAAAAACACATTTTATAGAGAATACATATAGTGTTTTAATACTATATTCGGCCCAAGGAGTGTCAGAACTCGCACCTTCGTCGTGCCTTGTAACACAATGTATGCAAGTGCGCCACTTGAATTTTTCGAACCATAATCTGTTGGCCTTTAAATCAATAATTACACTAGCATTCGTCCCAGTCATTTTCTTAATGAGACTGATCTTTTCACATATGATTGCCTCCGAAACAGAATCGCCATCTAACTCTTTTTGTTTTATTTTTTATTTTTATTTTCCAAAGTAATAACTGTTCGACATCTTCAATTGTTTACGATTTCTGTTTCGTTAGCACATTCATGTCTTTCGCTACATTAGCCTCTTTCACTGCTTCCTTTTTCGCCACAATGAAACTTATCGTGGATGACGACTTCTAGTACACGCGGCCGATTTCAGCAATCTTAATGCCGTTCTCGTATTTTATTATTAACTAGCTGACCCGGCCCGGCTTCGCTCAGTCCCTGGCGGGGATCTGTCTGTCTGTCTGTCTGTCTGTCTGTCTGTCTGTCTGTCTGTCCCGGCCCGGCTTCGCCCAGCTCCTGGTGCGGAGCATCTCATTTAATTCATATAAGTAGTCATATAAGCTTCCGTTCCCGTTACCGACTGTCTGTCTGTCTGTCTGTCTGTCTGTCTGTCTGTCTGTCTGTATATCTATCTGTCTGTCTGTCTGTCTGACCCGGCCCGGCTTCACCCAGTCCCTGGTGGGGAGCATCTCATTTAATTCATATAAGTAATCATATAAGCTTCCGTTCCCGACTGTCTGTCTGTCTGTCTGTCTGACCCGGCCCGGCTTCGCCCAACCTCTGGTGGGGAGCATCTCATTTAATTCATATAAGTAGTCATATAAGCTCCCGTTCCCGACTATCTGTCTGTCTGTCTGTCTGACTGTCTGTCTGTCTGTCTGTCTGTCTGTCTGTCTGTCTGTCTATCTGACCCGGCGCGGCTTCGCCCAGCTCCTGGCGGGGAGCGTCTAATTAAATTCATATAACAAAAAAAAATTAACTTAAGACTGTCCTTCCACACACCATCCATTATTTTTAATGAAAATTGTTTTTAATCACCTACATGACTGTAGATAACTTCTTTAAACATAAAAAGATGAGTTAGAAAATTTTC